>JAQQBS010001425.1:5166843-5186902 GCA_030347275.1 Microctonus aethiopoides
AAAAAAAAAAAAAATAATTTCCCATTGCAAATAATTTTTTTTTTCGTCTGACAAAAAAAAATAAATTTAATATTTCCGCTTCCGTGGGAAGTGGCAACAGGTCACACTTACCACCAGGCATGAATATATTACACATCAACGTATATATATATACGGTAAAACATAATAAAAGTAAATAAATAAAAAATAAAAGGAAATAAAAAATTCGTACAGAGAGCGAGAGAGATTCGGATGCGAACGTTAGTGCAACAGGTTAAGTCGACATCGACCCACGTTTTATTCCCGTGCGCCATTCGCGGTTCATCCCAACGCCCTCTATATACATGCGACGATTTCACCTTTCGATTTATCCTAAGCGCGCACATGTTTTATATTATATGCGCCCATATTAGAAACATGGACGTGGGAATTTAATATGTATTTGTATCGGTAAAACGTGCACACACCGATTACGGTTTGAGAGCAAAAGGAGGTTTTGCCTTAAAGGCATATTATGGCGCTCACAGACAATGTCACAATGTATATATGTATGTAAGATATTTATATATATATATATTGCCACCCCACCAACAAAACATATATGGATTTAAACTATATTATGTACTCTCTGACAACGACAACGACAATCCGTGCGAAAGGCAACTTCTCCACCGGCCGATCACGTCGTCACACGGTCGGGGCACACTTCTCTCTACTGAACGATTTTCACTATCAAGATGCTAAACAATTACGTAATACACACATAAATGCTGCGGCGAAATATATTGGGGAAATTATAAAAAGTATTTTTATAAGTATAGAGAAATTTAATTTAATTTATTTTTGTTTTTGATTTGATTTTTTTTTATGTGGGAGAATTTTTATTTAGATTATTATTTATTGATGGAAAATAGTGTATTGATTGTGTTGATAGTATAATGTAATTATTGGATGATTTGGTTTTAATTTAGTGTGGGATATATTTAATTAAATAGTGTGAAGAATTTGATAATTATTTTTCAGGGAAATTAATTTTAATTTTTTATTAAAATCGGTTTGAATAAAAATATCTTATTTAATTAATTACTTTGGAAATTGACGAGAGGGATGAATCACAGGTGAATAATTGATTAATTAATTAATAATAAAGTATTTTTATAAGTATAGAGAAATTTAATTTAATTTATTTTTGTTTTTGATTTGATTTTTTTTTATGTGGGGAAATTTTTATTTAGATTATTATTTATTGATGGAAAATAGTGTATTGATTGTGTTGATGGTATAATGTAATTATTGAATGATTTGGTTTTGATTTAGTGAGGGATATATTTAATTAAATAGTGTGAAGAATTTGATAATTATTTTTCAGGGAAATTAATTTTAATTTTTTATTAAAATCGGTTTGAATAAAATTATCTTATTTAATAAATTACTTTGGAAATTGACGAAAGTGATAAATCACAGGTGAACAATTGATTAATTAATTAATTAATAATAAATATTCTATAATTATTAATTAATAAATTTTTTTCCAACGTTTTTATCAGTAAATAATTTTTTTCTTCCAATGCAATGGGAAAATTTTTCTTGTATGGCGGTTGATGGTTGTTCATATGGGGTTGCAATTGTCATTCTCAGTGTGTGAGATAGGGAGGGAATGACCGCAAAGCTGGCGGTCCATTCGTAGAAATTTTCTCACCCTTCATAAATATCGTGAAATCTCATCATCATCTCGGTTAAATTTCTCAGCACTCTGGTATATATATCGTGTGCTCCCATGGGGTTTCTCACCTGAATCAGTGCGGAGCACCTGCCCTGCACCCTGTGAACAAACTTCTTCATGTAGTGCAACTTGTCACGAAAAAAAAAAAATAAATAAATAAATAATAAAACAAGTAAAACAACTTGGAAAGAATGAAAAATTAATTCTTTTGTTATATTTAAATCGTAATAACAATATAATTATATTCGTTGCAATTTAATTTTCTTATTTAAATCATAATGTCACCCAATCATTTAAAACAGTCCAATAAAAAAAATAATAAATCCACATCCACCCGGTGTGTTTGTGCATAAGTCAATCAGATATAATCAATTTAATTTACTCAACTCTACATACACAATTCTCATGTATATAAATTACTATTGTTTAATTTCACCAGACAAGACCACCATAGACGATAATTATTTGTCGTGCAGCCTGATGACATTTGTATATCCACAATACATCCATTCCCATTTCAAAATCCATCTTGATAACATTTTTAAATTAAACTCAAATGAAAAATAAAAAAATTTGATGAATTGAGAAAAAAATTAATCAATAAATAATTTCACTTATGATTAATCTAAAAAAATTTCTTTAATATTACAAGTGTAATATCATAACATTCCAATTCACCATGATAACAATCTTACATATATATAAATAAATATATATAATTACTAGTTTCACATATAATCGTTAATAATCAACCTCAAGGATATTTTCTTCAAGCCACGATTAGAATCATGTACACATACGAGACGACTTTCCTCTGTATAGTTCATGCAGTGGCGCCTCAATATTTATATATTTATATATATGTATACATATGTGTATGTGTGTACATTACATCTATACCTTGACGACAAGACAAGCAGCATCGCATCTCTTATTCTATAATGCATCCAATGTCTCTCTAGTTCTCACGAGGTTACGAGAAAGCGTTTCTCACTCTCTTTTACATTCTCTCTTTTATTTTAAAAATAAGATCAACGATATACGTATATAAATATGTATATACCATGTTGTACATGATATTTTGCAACTGTACAATTTACCTACCTGTGGAATAAAAAAAAATTGATGAATAGAATATAAAAAAAATAAATTAAAAATGTGAATTAATATTTATTGTTGGAAAGTAAAAAATTATATAAAAAGAAAATCTGGTTTTATTATTGAAATATAATAATAATGGTGATGATTATGAGGTGTATTTATGTGTGTTCGTGCGTTTGAGGATATACAGGTGAAACATGAGAACTGTCGGTAAACGAATGAAAGCCCACTTGTTCCGGTGGGAAAAATACTTCAGGGCCTTTTGAGAAATTATTTTTGCATACATTAGTCTATTTTTGAAAAAAGAAAAGAAAAAAAAAACGAGTTTATCCTCACGATTTTTCTTTTCAAATATATATAGTGGTTATATACCTGTGTATATGTGTATATAACCATTGACGAGACTGCGCTACCTGTTGCTCAATGGAAACTGGATATCTACCTGTTACAATTCTATGGGAAAAATTATTTCCAAAAAAAAAAAAAAAAGCCTATGGGAAGATTTTTATTTCATTTATTCACATATTTTTTTTTCTATTCATCTCCAACTGAAAGGGTAAATATCAAGATTCACTCTCATCCCTAGGATAAATTGAATCCATTTATCCTGAATAAAATAAACAAAATAACAATCTTAAAAGAAAAACATGAAATTTAATTATTTAAAATTCCTAAACAACGCGATATAAATTCCCACCGTTGTGGTATTTCAATAAATTATAATCCTTCATATCAATGTTTATAACACAGCCACGATAAATATATGCATACATGCTTCAAAACTCGAGATAGATAGATTAACAAATAAAAAAAAAAAAAAGCAAAACGTGAATAAAACAAAAAATAAATAAAATATAATAAATGAACAGAAAGAAATTAAAAATATCAGGGAATTCACGTGTTCAATCTGATGAAAAGTTGACGGGTGATTTATCGAGCGCGCGGTGGTCGAGTGGATCTTATATATGTGACGACATTATGTACATATATACATACAGATATATACATAAATATATATATTTAAAAGTGTACATATAAAAGTAAATAAGTATAAGAGTCGATTGAAATTCTCTGAGATCGAGGACATAGTTTCTATGTGGTGGTGGACTGGTGCGCAGTGTGCGAGGTCAACGATGAAAAATGCCAGCCCTCGCGCCTTTAACGTGATAATTTCGCATACCAACACCTGCCGGCCCTGGCTCTATACTCGTATAAATGTCCGCGTGCGCCCGCGCGAGACACCACGCGAGAGTCTCCGCATGCTTTGCCGATCGTATCAGACACTTCAAACACATATATATATATATATATATACACACGCACACGCTGGCACGCGGTCAACTTATCCTATAACTGCCCGCCAGACAAGAGGAAGATTATAAAACCCTTGGATTTATGTTAATTCCGGGAATTGAGAGTGTATACGTGTCTAGACAAGTCGTGATTTTATTTTTCATTATATATAAACACACACACACACATTTTATTCGATTAATAATTTTTTAAATGCATTATAATTATTTTATAATAATTCTTTATTATAAAGTTAAAATATTTGCAGCTGAAAAAAAAAAAGAAATGAATATAAATATGTATTTTATATAACGAGTATTTGGATTTATATTTTTATTTTTATTTTTTTTTTTTGTAGATAATTTTAATATAGTATTTAAATAAATTCTAAACTTATGTTAATGCGATTCGTGAATTATCCTGAAACAAGTCGACACTATTTAAGCCTCTTATACAGCAAAAAAAAAAAATTGTACATATAGTCAATGGCATCGCATATTAGGTGTATCGTTAAGCTCATACCAAAAATGGTAAATTGAACACGATTTGCTCACAAGGTGTGTCCTGGGCGCTTTGTTGCATTTATTCCCTCATCCTCATGGGTTCTTATCTTTCCTTTAATATTATTATATATATACATATATATTTTCTTCCTTTATTTTTCTTATTTTATTCCTCTTGTTCTCCTTCAAGTGTGTTCGTTACTTTATTTAATAGCACTTTCGCGAGACAATGTTCTTTTTCCAATGTATTTTTCGTTCGTAAAAATTCTCAATATGGGTCTCAATATAAAGCCAAAGAACAAGAAGAATATATACACATATATATAATGCTACCGGCATTGTTTTAAACGCGTAACAATATATGTATTAGTATGTACATCGAGCTATGCAAAGTCTTGAATTTCTCACCATTGAAAATACAAGCTATAGACTTATTTTATTGTGACGTTAAAACAGTACGCCATCTTACAGCTATATTCATTACTTTTATCAAGACATATATGTACGTTGTAAATTAATGTGTATAGTGCAACTCTTTTCATTATTTCCGCAGTGTCCAATATATAATTCCTCATCAACCCTTTTTCATTTGAAAAAAAAATTTTCTTTTTTTTTCCCATTTTATTTTACGTTTCATTTTTATTTTTATCTTTTTTTTCGTGGGTACCATTGGCCTCACGGATTTTTATGGTCCACTGCGCATATTGGCAGACCCCGCTGTTGCCTATATACAATCATATTTATGTATAAGACCATTCTCAAATATATATACACGTATTCGCTGCAGTTGTTATTGCTTTTGCACCTTATGAGTTTTTAAATGGGTGATGTTTTTTGGTGGCCTCATATACACCTTTAATATATACATTTTTTTTCGTTGCATTTCACTTTCGAAAAAGGAATTTTTCTGCTGTGATGAAATGATATTTTTATGTTTATAAATATTAAATGCGCGTCGTTGTCATTGACGGTGAATTTAAATTACGCGCCAAATATGTGCGTTCGCGCGAGTGCGTTTGAGTGTGGTCAACGCGCATGCGCGGGCGCGATAAAAATCTAGCGTTACTTTATGAGCGGTGGACGAGTGTTTATTACTATGCAATGGAATTTACGAATTTTTTTTTCTCCTTTTCAATGTAAAAATATAAAAATAATTTTATTTTGTTTAATAAATCTGTAATTTTTTTTTTGCTGTATAAATCGCACATGCGCAGGCGTGTTGACAGCATGAACATCCGCGTGACGCAGTGGCTCTCGCGTCGACAATATGTATATTTGTTTTGTGGCGAATTATATTCTTCGATTGGCACGAGAGAAATCGATACTCCATGTGCTCGCGCCCGCGCACGAATATAAGAAACTTTTCTTTCTTTCTTTCGCGCGCGTGCAATTTATTTTTTTATTCTTGCGCACTAGCGCGTGTGCCAACGAAATATACATTAACTAAACGAATAAAAGAATGATAGAGAATAAAAATTCGGGGAGAAAAAGCTAGAGTGTCACGACAACTGACGTATAATACGTATGAGGAAAAAATATTTATTCAACTCTCCTCTCTGCTCGTTTGTTGTTTGTTGTCAAGCTGCGGGTGTGCGCGCAAGCGAGTACTGGCGCGTGGGACGCAGACACACTGGCAATATGGTGGGTGTGGAAGATGTATTTTTTGCGCAGGCGCACGCGCGCTGTCGATTCTTATCGATGTACGAACAGAGAAGCTTTATCGATACTTCCTCAATATATCCGCATATAAACAAATGAAAAACAAAACAAAATTAATAATAACAATATAATAATTTGTATACTTATCATCAAATTTTATTCCCTCATTAATTAGGACAACAATTAAATCATCCAATAAATATAATAAATGTCGAAAGATAATTAATATTCTTCTTTGCTTCATTCGATTTTTCAATTTCTTTCTCATTGCTATTTATTTATTCATTCATTCATTCATTTATTTATTTATTTATTTATTGTTATTATTATTTCTTTTTTTACAATTGTTACGTGAAAGTAACAAAGCCTCATAAAAAAGTCGTCTGGTAAAACGATAAGATTTCGCTCGAAAAAGTTTACTGGCGACGTGCGATCTTAACCGGTACCGGGGTTACAGTCGTTAAAGTCGTGTCTCGGTCGACGACACGCCGCCATCGCGGCGGGAATAGGAACCAACAACCGACAAGTAAGTATAAGACCCAACGACGATACGGAACGTACGAAAGAAGGAAGCAATATATACCAATACCATACATATAAAAATACGTTCTTCTCGCGCGCCAATCCAGGTCGCTTCTTCGCCACACAGTCCACCGTTAATTATTCCACGGCCATCTCGTCGTCGCCTTCGTCTTTTACCCGGGACCGTTTCACTGCAAGACAAATTTTTTTTCCCCTACTTATTCTTCCGTCCACCTCCTTCGCTTTTATTTATTTATTTATTTATTTTTTTTTTACCTACATTGCCATCATCAAAATAAGTGCAAGATCAACCGATCGCCCATCCCTTCGCGCGCCATCACGGTTTGTTATATACACCATCGTTATATACATTGGGCGAACCAGCTCCACGACGATTGAGAGGTTATCGGAATCACTTAACAACTGGCTCACGACTTTGGCGCCTTGCCTCTCACGATAATTGCCCGTTTCTGGATCGCTAACGCTCTACTATAATACTAAACAATATATCACTATAAATATATATAGAAATATAAATATATCGGCGTTGAATAATGTCTACAGCATCGCGTAAAATTGTCACGAGGCTACAGAGAGATATAATAGTATTTTATAAATTATAAAACAAAAATATTTTGTATTTACATATGAATAAATAGTAAAAAAAAAAATTTTTCTGCATACGTTACCTTTTTTGTATTTTCAAAAAATTCCCGCGCTTTCATAATCTTAATATATATGTATACGCCATCTATAGTATTTAATTTTCTCTTGCTTTTGTTGATGCAGTTGGTTTGCACTATCTCACGACACAAGAGTGTGGCACAGGTGCGCGTAAACAGAAATCGATTCGCCAACGGCTGCTTTTGCTTGTATATACTCTTGCGAATGCGCGGGAGCTAATACCAAATGTGGCGCGCGCACATATTTATGTATATATGTGTATATATCAGTGCGCATAACAGTTGCACTGTTATGCCGCGCTGTCGACCATTGGACAAATGACCTTATATAGAACTATGACAAAGCGCTTGCGCGCGCGAGTTGATATTATTTTTTCTTTTCGTTCATTTTCTTTAGAGAGTACAGAGGAATTATTTTTTTTTTCTTCATTTTTTATTATTCGGTATGGTGAAAAGAAGGGAAAAAAAAATAAATAAATGAGTATTGTTAGTGGGTCGGTCGTTGGCTCAATTGCGCACGCGCACGTACTGCAGCAGTGTAGCGAAAGGAATTGATGGAATTCGCATAACTGTGGCATCCGCTTCTGTTCATGCGCATTTGGCCTCCCACATTGGCGTAATAAAATCGTGAATTTCCCAACATTATAAACCACAATTTAAATCTTACATTTAATTCCAATATAATTATTCATTTATATTTTGTAATTGTGTGTGTGTGAATATCTTTATGAAGATTTCCATTGTTTAGTAAACCCTCCACCTCGCAACTTTGAATAAAAAAATCTCAAAAACTAAAAATCACAGAGGAAAATGTGTATAAACAATTTTATTATTCTCGAGTGAACAAAATTAAATCTCATTTCAGTTTTTCATTTTCACCTCTCTGATAAATATCGTACATTTATATATACAAACACCCCCTGGCGATCAATCCTCATCAATACGATACATATATATTCATATACATAATTCTTTCTTGCTCTCTCGAGATATTTTCTCTCTCATCCAAGAATTCCTGCCAATTTGTTGTTGGCCAGTTAACTGTCTGAAGGACGCGCGCAAGTATTATTCGCCAGAAGGCGAATATTCCTCTTTCTCCCTCTCGTTCTCGTCCTCACCTCGTTTATATACTCGCGTATAAATATACATATATGTATACATATATGTATAATACTTACCTAGAAGTTGAGGAAGAGAATCTTGGGTACACGTTCTTTTGATTTGTGCCCTCGTTATAAGCGTCCTCGAGCTCCAAAGTCTTTCAGTGCGGGTGAAGGTGAATATATTTATATACAAACACACACACACACACATATATATATATATATATATATATCTGTGTATATAGATATAGATTTTGCCTAATTTCATATTCTGTGTCCTGTGGCAGCAATTCGCAACAACTGCCTTTAACAAATTATTTTACCTGTCAGCTGTGGACATTTAAATAAATTCAATAATATTATTTTTAATTCTAAATATTAATTAAAAAAAATAAATAAGTAATAATATATTGATGATTATTTTTTCTAAGAAATTTATAATTTTTAAAATTATGTTTGAATAAATATATTTTTGAAATTATTTATTATAATAAAAAATTTGTAAATATTTTAAATAATAAATATTATAATGTTTATATGGATAAATTGCAAATATTCACCTGTTGCTGTTGATTCTTGCTCCTGGTGGTTCGTTGGTTGCCCTGATGATGGTTGCACTTCACAATCTTTCGCAGGTTATTCTTATATACATATATATACATGCACATCAGCCAGCGGCATCAGCAGGTGTCTCACCTGTTTCTCTATACGTGTCTTGCACTGCCATCAAGACGTTCGGATCTTTTATATATAAAATCGATCCAATAAATAAAGAAAAAATTATAATAAAAAAAAAAAATATTTTTTTTTTTTTCAAAATTCAATATTAAATATTCTTTATATAAATTATTATAAAATTTTAATATATTATCAATACACGGGTTGTGATATTAGTAATTATTATTTAATTCCTATCGTGTAATTAGTATAATTAATTGTTTTTTTTTTATTATAATATTTTCTTTATTTTATTTTTTTCGTTTTGTACAGCCAAATAATGAAGAATGCATATGGTGAAATGTCCGAGCAGAGGTAGAATATCTGTGGTCCGATGTTGAACTCCATTGAACCCAGTGTGTTCACCCACACTGGGCTATACATATGTATATATAGTTAGTTATATCCCTGAGGGGCCACCGTGTTTTTCAGTCCTCTCAAGTATATTATCTTGCTTTCTTGCTCTCACTTGTACATTCTCCGAAACTTCCTGACTCATTTGTTGAGCAAAAGAGAAAAACCAACGGCAAGAGAGAAGGATAAAGAGAGAAAGTGGAGTCGTCTCTGTCTATTCCTCCTCCGCATGGTGGAGGAACTGAAGAACGCGACCAAAATGGAGAGAGAAAAAAATACTCGTTTTATTTATTTTTATTTATTTATTTATTTATTTATTTATTTTTTTTTTTTTCATACCTTTGATTTTATTTATATTCATTTGTCTTTTTTATATGTATATATTTTTTTTTCTTGCTACCCACCCGCTCTACAGGTGTCTCGGCCACACCTAGAAGTAAATAAAAGAAATGTAAGAATTAGAATTTAAATAACACACCTCAGTGGCAGTTTGCTGTGACACGTTGAAGTCGATGGGTGATTATGTTAAGAAAAACATTTATTTATACATATAATAATATATTTATCATGTGAAGTGACTTAATTGAATTCGGAGAAAAATAAAAAAAAAAATTTTATTTCCCGATTTTTTATCGATTTTTCTACAGTATTAATATTTTAATTCACTCTCTATATTTATTATCAGAATAATCCTATTTGTTTTTCACTCGAAAAAAATTTTAAATAGTCGCAAAATTTTATTTTATAAAATAATAAATAAATTTAGAAAATTTTTTTTTTTTTTTTTTTTGGTTTTTTATTAATTTTTATATCATCAAATAATCCAATTTATTTATTTATAATTATATTCATTATGCTTATAGATATCAGTTTTGAAAATTAACCGAATAAATTTCCATAATAATTTAAAAATGTTGCGACACGCCTTTGCAAAAAAATTAAAACGAGCTCTCTAACATGAATTGTATAGAGATAATCTTGTGACGTGTGGATGATTTTCGTTTCAAATGATTGCTGCTGATGATGATGATGATGATGATGTAGGTGAACATTAAATCATTTATATACATATTTGATGTGTGCGATCATGGTATTGAATTAATAATGAGATTTGAATTTACACTCAAGTTGTATTTTTCATTCTCATATCGGTGCTGTCGATCGGACTCTTCTATATGTATATATACTATATATTATATATGTATCTATTTATAAAAATATAAATATATATGTATATGATATGTAAAAGAAATCGAGATTGATTTTTCATCCTTATAGTTATAACTATATGTTCACGTGTATTTATTTCTATTTATGCATACGAATAGACATCTATGTGTGGAAAGACATGAAAATAATTCAAATATGGTAATGTGAAATTCGTCAAGATAATATTGAGTGTCAGCCAGGCCGTTAAAGTACTTTATCTTCATCCTTTATTTTTTATTTTTTATTTCAATAATACACACATATATATATTTATCTATTTCATCGACATTTAGCTATGATTAAAATAATGAAACGAAAACGAAAAAAAATAACAAGAAAAGACAAGGAATATATAATAAACATCATCCTGAATATTTATTAAATAAATAACAAGAAAAAAAAAATAAAGTAAAAAATAAAATTACATGATAAAAATTTATTTTCATTTTAAATATAACGATGGAATATATATCTGTTGATTATAAATTTCTCGAGTCGTATATAAGGCCCAAAAAAGTTTCAAGTTTGTTGCGTATTTATGTATTTCCTTACTTTATTTTATTTATTTATTTCTTATTTCATTTTATTTTTTTTCGCGCCAAAGATAATCGATAACTGCAGTAAAAGAGGTATAAAAGAAAGCCTGAAGTTGGCGCAGGGCCCAAGCGTTATTTTTGGGACCGTAGCTCATCATGACACACTCGGCGACATTCGCACTTTGAAGTGGTGGCAAAAGGAGAAAGGACTATACGCGAGAAACACGAAGAAAGACAGAGAGAGAGAGAGAGAGAGAGAGGTATACAGGAGAAGGGCATAAGGCCCAAACGGGCCCAAATGCGCGAAAGAAATGAAAGAAAGCAATGAACAAAAAAAAACATACGTAACGTCTTGGAAGAATAATATAAAGGGGGTTGGACATGTCCGATGGAGCGTTTCGTGTTTCTCCACGTTGGAATATCAAGATAAAGTGACACACTGGCGCGCACGCGTTTGGGTCCTACTCCCCACCACATGAAAAAAAAAAATAAACAAATAAAATAAATGATGAATATAAAAAATAATTCAACCTTCAGTCGATTTTTATATCTAAAGACATTTGAATGTTGATTTTTTTCTTTCATCTTTGGCTTCTGCATCAACAAATTAATATATAAATGTATATGTTTAAATATTTTTTTATTGACAATTTACTTAATTATCAAATTAACGATTTATTTACTCATCGTTCATACATTTCAATTGTTATTCTTTATTTGTTTTTCCGTAATATATATTTTTTTTTATTGGCATTTTGCGTGATATCGGGACGTCGACCGCGTTGCGCAGGTTCTAAATCTCACCCGCAGTGAGGGAGCTTGAATTAAACACGCGGGAGATGCCGACGTGCGCGCGGTTACTCCCATGAGTTTATAATATATACTACATGTATACAAACACACAAATACACACATACATTATCCTTTTTTTTTTTACCTCTCATTCTCCTTTATCCTTTCTCTTATATATGTTTCTTATAGCTTCCTCTATATATACTCGCGCTATCCCCGTGGCTTTCGCGTAACGACAAACGAGCACGCGGAGTCGCTGTGCATTTCTCACGAGTCTAATTACCTGCCAGCGTGGGGTGGACTCGATTGCTCAGCGTTTAACGTGTGCCGATCGCACGACCACACGATAAACCATATATACAGTACTGATTTAAATTTATTTTTTGTATACATCTCGTCGATTGCAAATTATCGTGATCATCATTCAGAAATAAAAATAAAAAATAAAAGAAATCGTCGACAGACACATTACATATGAATTTTACGTATCCGATATAATTTTATTTCCATTACAAACATTAAAAAAAAATTAAGTTATTTATATACATGTATAAATATAATATTTATTATTTTTTTTTTTAAATTTGTTTTGCAATTAAATGTTGCGATTAGAGCGCGCCTACACATCAATTAATTTCTCGTTGGTATACATATAATAAATATCAGAGAAAACATCTCTATTGCCACCTGGTGGTCATTATTGTCCAACTCAATTGAAGACAATGAGCCGCCATATTGTATTTGTACACGTGTGCATAGATAATTTATAAATTTCGCAATATAAATAATAAGTAAGATGAACAGATGAAAATAAATAAATATATAAATAAATAAATAAAAGGTGAAATAGAAGATTGAGAATTATGACGAAAGATTTTATGACGTAAAGGTGAAATAAGGGATAAAGGGGTTAGGAAGGAATGATGATGATAATTATTACTGTTATTGTTAGTCTATTGATGTTGGACATAAGGCCCAAGACAGTTAATTCAACGTTACAATATAATGGGAGCCCCCTCATTCATTAACATTATTAACATCTCGCGAACACGAGCGGGATGTATAGGAAGATAAAGTTTGAATGAGAGAGAAAAGAGAAAGAAGGAAGCACCGAAAGAGAAGCCATGATGTAAGTTACGAATGCTGCCCACGCGGCGCACGCGCGCGTCCTCGTCACTGCCCCCATCACACTATTATATGAACTCGTAAGTCGACAACATGAACATATACACGCGCGATAGAAGGCGGATAATTAGTATTATATATTGTATATACTTCTATACCATTAATATACTATAAGATTAATTAGCCACAACTATCGGCCATTTATTTTAGATTTACCATCACCTCGCGACTTTAATTACAATTATTTCAAAAGCTATTCAATATGGAGAAATTATTCATCACACATTATTGTTCGTCTCGAGTGAACAAATCATAATAAACATGTAAAAATATTGATAAATTTTTTTTTATAAATAAGGCCCAATTTTTAAAAACAATTAATTTTTTTTTTCGGTCAAAAAAAATTCTTCTTCTGTTATTAAATGATTGTACGCTCCTGGAAGTCCACCACGGAGACGTATATACTCAGTGAGTATAGCGGGGGAGTCAGTGCCGAGAGGTGAGGCCCCGCGAACGAGTTAGGTATGTTGTTTAAATAAAACCAACAGGAGTTTATGCGTCAAGGGCGAAAGTTGTTGCTCCTACATAGGCATATACACAGCATATATACTCATAAACACATTTATATATACACATACAAATAATTCTACGCAGACATGAATAAACTGAGTCTTCAACTTAGCAAGTAATAAAATAAATAAAATAAATAAAATAAATAAAATAAAAAATTCTTCAACAACAAGAGAATCAGGCCCAGAATTTTATTTATACATTCATCATTTACTTCAACATACCTTTATAAACAAATTAAATTGGGCCAATTATTATCACGATAACCGTTAAATAAACCGGAGTGCATTGTTGTCATTGAAAAATAATAAAAGCTGGTGCAGCTTTTATTCTCGTTAAATATCCCCATGAAACACACGGCTTACGTCTTTCCTCTCCACCATTTGCACTTTGTTTTACCTGGACGGCAAACGTTGTTCTACTACCATGCAGTATTACAGACGAGATAAACAGTAAGATTCACACATACACAATATCCTCATACATTTATATACGTTTATCACAAGACAATATCCATATGCTTCAAGTCCTGCTTAAGGAAAAGGTGCATCTAATGGGACGACAATCGCATATCGTTAACGATATATAAGTCTCTTCTATTTATAAAAAAATTCAACAGCTAACCTTCTAACCTCACAAATACATAGAATTATAATACATATATATACATATATATATATGTAAAATATTCTATTATTTAACGGTCGTTTAAACGCGAAAATTTATATTCTAAAATAAATTGGTAGCGATAGTTAAATAATTTTATTTTCTTTATATTTTTCAGGAATATCAATTTACTTTGAAATAGATCGCGAGAAAATGATTGTTTATATATTAGTTATATATGTATATATATATTTATATATAGTTGAAAAAAAAATGTGGTGAAGGAAAAGGGTGGAGGAGTGATAATAAATGTCTACTCTATTCTAATATCGAGACAAAGTATCTCGCGCGCGGTCTCGTGACAGTGCGCATGGTGCAATGTTGCGACGGACGAAGACGAAGATAAGAATAAAATATGTTTGCCTGTGTATGTGTGCAAGTATGTGTGTTGGTTCTATGTTACATTTATGCACATAATGCGCGAATGAAACGGCAAAAACAAACGACTTACACGTCGCTGTAATTGTCGGACCCAAAAGATGGCGCCAATAGATTATTATTGCTCCTGAATATACATTCTCACATCGCGCTATGATACTAAGTGTGAAATAAATTTTTTTTTTATTCTAAACAAAAGAAAATAAAGTGAAAAAAAATTATAAATAATATTCCGTTATACTAACTGATAGAAAGAGCGTTTTAATTTTTTTTTTTTAGCATTATTATTTATATTTTTATGTTCAGTATATTGAGAAGTCAATATCCAACTTTTGTTTGATGAATTCGATTCGCTGGTTAAAGTCAATCAGTCGCGGGGATATTTTTTTTTGCTTCTTTTTTCTTTTTTTTTTTTTAAATGAGTGACATCTATCACCCTTAAGGCAATGAATTGTAATGGGTTTAGCGCGGTGACAGCGGCGTGGCGGGGCTCCTTTGAATAAGGATACGATAAACAATGTGAAAGCAAGTGGAAGTGAGGAGGAAAAAAAATATTTTTGTACGCGCACGCGAGCTCAAAGTGACAGCCATCTGTCATTCCTGTAAATTCTCGTAAAATAAAAGACAATTTACTTACATATACTTAACACGCTTACTGTATATATACCGGACAGTAACTAACATTTATTAATTTATAATTCCCAATGCAAAAAATTAACAAAAAAAAAATTGAACAAAAATAACAAAAATTTTTTTTTTTTATTTTTATTTTTTTTTTTCGGATTGGAAAAATTTATTTAAAGTACAATGTATAAATATATAAATGGAATGGATTTAATGCAAGTCAATTGGGTATAGAGTGCAAGTTGTAAAATTGTTTTGAACCCCAGTGCAATTTTATAAATGGTATAAATATATACGTTTGGTTTAGTTGTTTATCATATAACACACTAGTAAATACACTTGAAAGTTTATAGATATTGTGGTTAAAGAAATAAAAAAAAAATTATTGTTGCACGATTTTGCATGCTAGAATGTTAGCTAAACTCACAGCACAAAACTATTTCACCTATCGCAACATATTTATCCTCGCAATATAAATTCTCTACTATGTTTATAAAATAATGCAGTTGTTATTATTGTAACGAGAGGATTCATCAATGTATGTATGTATAAAAGTTTTGTGTGTATTCAGAATTGAAAAAGATATAATTTATTTACAAATCTGGGTGGAGTCACAAGCAATTTTATCATTAGAAAAATATTTAAATTGCACAATGAAACAAATGATCGATATAAAAAGAAAAAATTATTGTTAAATAAAATATTTTTTTATTTCATTTATTTATTATATTTTATTTATTTAATTTTTTTTTATTCATTCATTTCAATAGAGAGAGTAATAATAATGCGAAAAAACACCTGCATCGACTATATCATCACTCATTCAGTCTAGTCGTCATCTTGAAACACCTTTGCAACCATTCGTGACTGATGTTTGTCGCTTATCGAGTTGACATATACCAACTTATTTATTTTACTTTATTTATTTTTTCCTTTTTATGCGGATGAAAAATGTACCTGGATAGTTTGTGATGTGTGTGTTCACTCAGAGAAAGAATAGGCCATTGAACTTTTACATCTCTGATCCTTTCCTCTCTCTCAAAAATTTTTTTTCTCTATACGCGTACACCGAGAGCCACCACAAATTCCAAAGTTTCGCCGTAGTCGCAACAGGGGACCCCAAAAAAAAACAACTATACATGGTATATAAGTATATAAGTATATACATAAAGCAAGTATATACTGAAACAAGAAGCACTTTGAATCGCTTATCGACACAATCAAAAATCGATTGAAATGTTTTATTTTTTTTTTATTCATCTATTTTTTTTTTTTTTTTTTTTTTTTTTTTTTTTTTTTTTCATCATTATATTAATATTCGATATATCCAATTGACTCACACTTGTCACTCAATTATTTATAATTCATGTAAAATTTTCTATCCCCTTTATAAATATATAAATAAAAATATTTACATTAATTAATAGACAAAATAAAAATTCTATCGAATAAAATTTTACTCTCTCTATGTGTGTATGTGTTTATATATGTATACGCAAATGCGTTACGACACGTGAGATGTCATGTATCTCTCGTGGGTTTGCTAAAAAAAAAAAAAAAATTGATATAAAAATATTTTTCTTTTTGTTATTTTTTTTTTTAATTTTTTCTTCTCTTCACATTTGCAATTTTTTTTCTCCATTTATTTTCTTTTTTTATTTTCTTCGGCGTTCGTATATACACCGCATCGGCCAACAAGAATATTGTCTGGCATGTCAACAAGCAAGAGGCCTTTGGCTACAATCTAACGTGAAGCTACACCTCGCCACACGTGACTGCGGCCCATCCCAGCGTGTTCCTTTTTGCACCGCCATGTATAAATATATATCTGTATAAGTATTCCACATATAGATCCAATGTCCACAGCTCTCTCAACACTAGCCACCTGAATGATTTGCGTTCTAATCGGTCAACGAACTGCAATTTTATAATTAAAAAAAAGAAAAAAACAAATTTATATTAATAAATTCATTGAGAAAAATTTTTTATATTTAATTAATTTAATTAATTTAATTTATTATATTTATTTCCTGAGATTTTTGTTCATTTTATTATTTGTTTTCTCTTCTTCTTCGTCAATAAAATGAAGAATAAAAAATCACTGCAACTCACACGCACCTGCTTCCGCGTGCAGGGAGGAGTGACGAGACATTATTTTTACGAGGGATGGTGAAGTAATAATATGTGTGAGTATATATGTATACATGAATAAATATGCGTGGAGGATCACTCATAACCAAGTGTATTAACCCCTCTGGTGGATGGATGGAAGACTTGCGCTAGCTCACTCTCTCCTTTTTGGTAACGTGACACTTAAGAGCGGAAGCCCACTGGTGCACAGCCGTTTCCGCAGTGACAGATGCGATCCGCTTGCACCACCTCATCCTCCGCATCATTCATAATAAATATATACACATATGTATAAGTATTACAAGAGGTATAGTAGCAGTGTAAATAGCTTAAACCTGCTATTTGACTAGACAGAATAAAAGAAAGAGAAAAAAAATAAAAACAGAAGAAAAAAATTAAAATTGATTTAATATCTTTTTTATTCTCTCATGAAAATTTTAAATAAAGCACAAAAAATACTTGAACAGATTTTCTCTCCCATATCTTTATAACCATATTGAATAATAAAAAAAAAAATTATGTGTAGAATTTATAGAAAAAAATAAATATAAAATAGAATAAATAATTCAAATTTATTCTCTCATTTTTATCATATCACGTTTTATTCTCATCTCTTGTATAGAGTGTGATGCATCTACTACTATATATACATATAATCGTCCTTCGACGTCGCGCAGCGTGGACGATCGCGTGGTCGTTCGGACGCATGGTGGCATGGTCATGCAAATCCTTCGAGGTGTGCCGACCAGGACGCGAATAAACCTGTCTTGCTGTCGGGGCTTTCGTAAAAGTTAAAACCCAACGACGAACAAACTCACAAGAACGTATACATAAATATATACACTGCATATATATGTATAGGATGTATATATGTTAATACATATATGTAGTGAAGATTGAGAGAAAAATAAAAGGGAGAGTGGGGGTGGAATGAAAAAAAAAAAGAAAAAGAAAAATTAAGATAGAATGAGAGAAAAGTGTGGAGAGACTTTAAGTCTGTTGCGTCCGGTTGTATATTGGCTCTCTCTTTTTTTAATTCTCTTATTTTACACTCTCTGTCTCAGTCTGACGTGCTGTAAGACGACGGCAGTGTCCGCGTGTGCGCACAATGGGGCAAAAACGACGTGCGAGCAATCGGTCGTGGCTGCAAAATGCGCAAAGCCGTCCATAAAACTGCAGATAAAAGCCACTGTGCGCGCGTGCGCGACAAGTTCACTGGAAATATGTTTGTATATGTGTACATGTGGAAATGTGAGGTATATTGAGAAGGTCTGAATTACGATTGCTCGACACGAGTCTTAAAAAATATGTTTTTTTTTTATTTTGCAGTCATACAGAAGAACACAAATTAAAAGTGGTGGCAGAATTAGCAAAGGAATTCTTTGGGTTTTCATTTTTTTCTTTTTTCTTGTCATTTCAACACGCATATATGTAAATATATATGTGTAGGTATATGAGTGTGAGTGTGTTGTTGATAAGTCTAATTATTATTTGGATATATAGAGATGAAATATATAATTCAATTTGATTTTTTTAAATAGTGAAATTTTATTTTTTTTTTTTTTAAATTGATCAAATCGAATTTTTTTTTTTTAATGGAATGCTTTTAATTTTGATTGAATTAAGTGTTGGATACATCTCGATACATATGTGGCATTGAAGAAAAATTAATAATTCAAACCGGAAACATTATTAAGCACTTTTATACCGAAATTTTTCAATCTCATTTATATTAATTCTAAAAAATTGAAATTAAAATACACAGAATATTTTATTCTTCATTAAAAATTGTATATATTATTAATATCTCTAATAAACAATTTAATGAAGCTAATAAAATTGTTTAACAATGATAAATAATTGAAATTAAAATAAAAAATTATTTTTATATTTCGTGAGAATTAAAAAATTTACTTATTAACAATATCTCTAATGAACAATTCAATGAAGCTAATAATTATTAACAATATCTTTAATAAACAATTCAGTGAAGCTATTAAAATTGTTTAAAAATAATAAATAATTGAAATTAAAATAAAAAATTATTTTTATACTTCGTGAGAATTAAAAAATACACTAATTAACAATATCTCGAATAAACAATTCAATGAAACTAATAATTATTAACAATATCTCTAATAAACAATTCAATGAAGCTAATAAAATTGTTTAAAAATAATAAATAATTGAAATTAAAATAAAAAATTATTTTTATATTTCGTGAGAATTAAAAAATTTACTTATTAACAATATCTCTAATGAACAATTCAATGAAGCTAATAATTATTAATAATATCTCTAATAAACAATTCAGTGAAGCTAATAAAATTGTTTAAAAATAATAAATAATTGAAATTAAAATAAAAAATAATTTTTATATTTCGTGAGAATT
>JAQQBS010001425.1:5191700-5214006 GCA_030347275.1 Microctonus aethiopoides
TCAATTAATAACAAAAAAAAAAAAGAAAAAATAAAATAAATAAAATTTTCCAAATAAATTTTTTTTTGTAAATTAAAAAATAAATTTCAAACATTTTTCAAAAATTAAAAACATTTTTTCTCTAACATAATAAAGACATACTCCCTATATTGACAAAATAAATTGATAAAAAAAATATCAATTAATAACAAAAAAAGAAAAAAGAAAAAATAAAATAAATAAAATTTTCCAAATAAATTTTTTTTTGTAAATAAAAAAATAAATTTCAAACATTTTTTAAAAATTAAAAACATTTTTTCTCTAACAAAACAAAAAACTACTCCCTATATTGACAAAATAAATTGATAAAAAAAATATCAATTAATAACAAAAAAAAAAAAAGAAAAAATAATATAAATAAAATTTTCCAAATAAATTTTTTGTTCTAAATAAAAAAATAAATTTCACAAATGAAATATATAATATTTGATTGAGGTGGCATAATTCCTTAACAGCCAACAGGTTTAATACAGATGTACATATATAATGAATAATAGAGACAAAAAGAGTGAGAGAAAATAAATAAAGAAAAGCAAAGAGAGTGAGAAAGGGCATAATACATGATGAGGGTTATTTATGAGGCAACAGATGAGAACGAGCAGTATCTAGCGGTAGCTTCGGGCCATCTCTATGATACATCTCTCATGTATAGGTACTGTGTGTAGGTTATATTGACCAGTCAGTACTTCGATTACGATTGGAAGATATTGGAAATATATACATGTAATGATTGGCGAGAGAATTGGCTTGAGGTGATATCACTTGACAGGTTAGTAATACGACTATTGATTGTGTGCTTGAAAATATAACCATTATAAATTCGGTATTCAATAATAATTTGATTATACAATCCAATCTACATATGTATATATAAAATAAATGTCTAATACAGAAATGCACACTCATCTACAGACGAAAATTAAGTTGATCCGTTGTCTAACGTGTGCTCGAATACATAAATAATAAATTGATTATTATTTAAAAAGATTGAAGATGAAAAAAAAAAAAAAAATTTTTTTTTTAAAGAGAAAATAAATAATTTTTTGGTGTAGGCAATCGAGTGATGAAAGTTTACGTTGTATAATTTATTTTATCAATGTATTACACGGTAATATTTCGCGTTAGACCACACCATGTGTAAATAATCATCAAATTAAAAAAAAAAAAATTTTTTTTTTATAATTTTGATTTTTAGTTTTATTTATTTATTTTTTTTTTAATGATTTGTTGAAGGGATAATTTACATACATACATGGTGCTTCGATACTGCATCCATATATGCATTTCTCCACCTCTTTCGTATTTTTTTATTTTTTTTTTATTTATATATTTCTTATTTTCTTTTTTTTTTTATTTAAATATTTTATCTTCCTCCCTTTTACTCCTCCCTTTACTTCTCGCGACGCCATTTTTTTCATCATCGTCATACGCGTCGATTTTCGCCTCGGGCCAAAATATATAATGCGTAGGCGGTCTCCATGTCAATATTATAAATTAACCATCTTTGCATTTATCGTTTGGATCATTGAATGAAAAGAAAAAAAAATCTGAATAAAAACGAAAAAAAAAAATAAAATAAAATACATGTAGGTATATTCATACACAAATAATTGAATAAATACTATCAATAACAACAATATAAATAATTATACAATCAAAAATAATTGATTAATTAATAATATTCCTATATAATAATAAATAAAATAAAAGAAAAATAATAAAAAAAAATTTTTTTTTAAATCATTTAAAAATCATTGCACATGATGTGCATGTGATATGACATCATACAGTCATTTATACACATAAGACCGGATGTGAAAGGTCAAAGTATACTTCCTACACATTACACTATACACATGTTTATTTATATATTATTTATATTTAAAATCCAAACGAAAAAAAAAAAAAAAAAAAATTTTTTTCCTCTCATTTCTATTCCACTTCCACAAAACATAATTTATTTCCTCCACCACCACATATTTATTCAAATATTTATTTATACCCATCCATACATATAAATTTATAAATAATTAAAATTAAAATTTTTTAAATTCAAAATTTTTTTTCTTTCTTTTTATTTTTTTAATTTCTTCTCATTTATCAAGTTGAATAAAACGATCAACTGCGATGGATAATCGATTTGTATCGATTCTACCTCCTTTTATTATACATAAAAAAGTTTATTGTAAGATGTTACGTGATGAGTTGCAACAACAACAATGGAACCTGTCTCTCATATAATTCGTGATGGCTATTGAGTTCACCAACATTCGACACGGTTTTGCGACGCGGTTGAATTAATTTGTATCTTGTTGTCTCGTTGAGTAGCAAATCTATCGATTATATATCACGTCTATACTATATATAAAATATATAAATTTACACATACATTATACATTTATGTATAATAAAGTATTGGTAATTTGTATGTTAATGTTAAATATAAAACTATATACTTTGATCGCCCTTTATTATTTTTGCACCCTTTTATATTATGTATAGAGAGATAAATATTCACGTGCAGGATCCGATAGAAAATGTAATAGCTCACTTGGTACAATGTTACTGTTATGCAAGATATAATAGGGTAATAATGGGCATGGGCCCAGAGTACGGTAACGCAGGGTGGAGTTGGTCACGATATCGAACTGACGTAAGCATCTCGTTGCTCTTCTCGTGATTGCTTTTGCTTCAAGCGCGCACTTTTTTTATTTTATGTATACAATATTTATATATATGTATATATGTGTATTATGTGCCTACATGTATATGTGTATTTGTGTTTTGTACAATAGTGTAATGTGAATTATTTAAATTATTGAGAAAATGAAAGAAAAAAAATTTATTTGTAATAATATTTTATTTTTATTTTATTTTCATTTAATTTGTTATAATATCTGGATCAATTGTGTTGTGAAAAGTGATTTAGAAGGTTATTGCGATAGTAAAGTATCGAATTAGACGATTGGTGAGGAGGAAAAAAATTATTATCTGAAGATATAAATATTGTGGAGAGTATAAAAATAATTTCTAAAATTGTGAAATTAAAAATGGATAATTAATAATTGATATTACATTTTTTTTTCTTCTCATCTTTTGGATATATATGTATATTCTCTCACTTTTGCTCTCTCTTTTTCTCAGAATCACAGTATAATTGTGGCTCCTCCATAATTTTGATGGGCGTTTACTTCTATCGCTCTCGACGAAAATATACCATACCGAACGCGATGCGGTCGATTCGGCAATTCCGGGGTGGGATAGGTCACGACATGGCGTTTTATATCGAGTTTATATATTAAGCAACACACTTTGGATTTGAGCGACGACATTCCACAATAAACTATAAAAAAAAAATAAATAAATAAATAAATAAATTTAGCGAAGAAAAAATATTGAATTCGAATCTGAAAATAAAAATTTAATTAATTAAATTATATAAATATATCTTCTGCAATTAATTGTAATCTCACCTGTTGAACTTCTTATATATATCGTCGTAATTATATTTACCTATTAATTAATGTCCTAAAATAATTTCAGTGTAATTATCAGTACGAGTATATGACGTAATTTTATTTGTGGATTATTTTTACAAATTTTCATAATTATTTCAGTAATCCTAATTGCACGTTAAGATTATATTTTCTTCAAAGCAATTGTCTAATTGTTTATGTCAAGGACATTATTGTAGTATCCTCATCAATGATGTCATAACCCTAATCGCAAGTAAACATTTAATATATATTTAAGTACACTGCAATTTTCCTTCATCGACAAATTTTCTGTAAATTAAAATGTAATATATTTTTAAATATCTAAAAAGAAAATTGTAAAATAATGTGTCTGCATATTGAAAAAATATCT
The DNA here is from genome assembly GCA_030347275.1 of Microctonus aethiopoides. Taxonomy (NCBI): domain Eukaryota; kingdom Metazoa; phylum Arthropoda; class Insecta; order Hymenoptera; family Braconidae; genus Microctonus; species Microctonus aethiopoides. The sequence continues at coordinate 5,195,607 of JAQQBS010001425.1, forward strand.
ATTGCTATAATTCCTCTCAACGATAATAAAAAAGATTAATTATCCCACTACAATAATTAATAAAAAAAAAATTTATATCTTAAATAATTATTAATTTATTAAAAAAAAAAATCGAGTAATAATTTATTTAAACGTGTCTAATGATTAATATAATATTTATTACTATTAACATCACATTTATTTATTCATTACTAATATATTTATAGTCTCAATAATGAATTAATAATATATAATTTTTTTATTGTATTTTAGACACAAATTATATTTTCAAACATATTTTTCATAGCAAGTTAACACCTGCTGTGCCTCCCGCGTCGCTTGAAGTCCGACGACCTCACTTCCTTCCTACTTACCAATATATAAAGTATATATATTTAACTTCCGTACACTATAGATATATATAAATACGCGACGTCACCTGCTGCATGGTCTCGTCGTTATAAATCCACTTCCTTGCAGCCTTTTTTATATATTTTTTAGCCAGGACTCTATGTCAAAATACACATATGGACATTAACTAAACTCCCATGGGGGATTATTTTGTGTCTTATCCAAATGACCTCAACTGTGACCACTACATTATCTATATATATATTTTGTGTACACTTAAAACAGGAAATTCCATAGCAGGTGAGCCACCGCCCTCTAAACTATATACAATAACAAAAGTAAAATGAAAATATATATTAATAAAAAAAAAAAATGAAAATTAGCTTTCTCTTTACAATTTTTTTCTGTTGTTTTTTTTTTTTTTCCAATTTTTTTTTTTTTGTTACCAAGCAACTTTATATTTATATATATAAATTTGTCAGTGGGTGCGAAATGTAAAGCCTTGTGATGTGATAATAATCATGACAACAATATGCTGGTGAGATATAATAAATGTATTTATTGTTACATTCGAAAAAAGTAAAAGTTTTCTTCTTTTTAAAGTTTCGATTACGTTCTTTCGCGTCACCTCTCTTGTGGACAACGACAATCAATAAATGATATTGATCAGTGTATGTAAGAGTTATATTCCTTACACATACCGCGTTGAAGTGACAAAAAAAAAAGAACAAAACAAATAAAAAAGAAAGTGCAATTCATATAAAATGAAAAGTAAAAATTATTTTTATTTATTATTTATTTTTTTTTCTCTCGTTATTTTCTCTATCAATAAATATTTTTTTTCAAATACATATATAGTTATAGGAGTATGCGGAGGCCATGATAATTCCGGTAGACCGGCAGGAGGTAATATTATCGCCGTGCAAGGATTTATATCGATGAGTCCACGACCCCCTGTCGCGACACACAAGTTGTGTGTGCAAGAGAAAGACGCGAGAAAAGGTTGAAAAAATTTTTTAAAAAAAAAATATAAGTACACATATATGAAGAAATGAAATGAAACAAAAGAAAAAAAATATTTTCAAACCACGGGCGCTTTTACGTCGATTCGATCTCGGTTACCGATTTCAGTAGAAAGAGAGTGCACCATCGCAAACAAAAGCGAAGCGTTCTGAGAGAAACAAAAGAGCAACAAAAATAAAATAAAAAAATACAGTATTGGGACAGTTATGGGTCCGGTATTATATACATACATTAAACAAGAATGTATGTATATAGAGGGCGCAATACGAACGATTCGATTGAAGAGGTGGTGCGGAAGAGTAGCATATAAGTATTGTAGTAAATGTGAAAAAGAGAAAAACAAACGGCTACCTTTGGTGCTTACGATCGCTAATCCACCGATCTTGAGTTCATGACCCGAATAATAACACAATATATTAGTGTAATATAGTGAAGTGGCAGTGGAGAGAAAGAGAGAAGAGAGGAGGGTTAAGAAAAAAGAGATGATTATCAGTGAATTCTACGTCTTCGCTTGGCGCGCACTACCGATATTCCTACTGGTGTATAAAACGTATATAAAAGCGCGCGTGCTCGATCACGAGTTCATTCAGGTCATATCAAAACGCATCAATATGCATACATAAAATAATAATAATAATAATTATATATAAATATAAATAAAAAAATATATTTAATTGAAAAATGTAAAATATTCATTTTTATAATTTGTAAATTGTCCTTTTTAATATCGCGTGTAAATTCGTGAAAAATTTATTAATTATCATTAATATGGTGCTTATTTTGTGCGCCATAATCTCATCTACAATTTCGTGTTTGTATATTGATAGTTAAAATATAGCGTTCAGTCGTGACAACGGTCGAAACAATAAAGTGTCTCAAATGACAAAATAAAATATTCGAATAAATGTTTTTTTCTTTAAAGAATGCAATGTGTATTTCAACAGACACAACAATTTCACGCGCGACGATATGCGGGTATACGACTGTAATGTTATAGGTATTGAATACAGCACCCCATATATTTTGGGTCCGGGCGCGAATGTAAAGGGCCCCCCCGTGGGTTTGTGTGCGAGTTACGTCGTGTGAGCCTGCGCGCACGCCGCGATCTTTCTGCGATTGGTGACGCGCGCGTGAGTGGCGCCGGACCTTGCGCGTGAGCGTGTACAATTTATTACATTGGCTATACTAGCTGCAATGTGCGCAAAGAATTGCGTACTGGTATATTGAAAAATACAGTTGACATCACAGACAGTCAAAATGAAAAGGAGAAAGAATGAACGAAAAAAAAAAAAAAATTTTTAAAATGTAATAAAAAGGAGAAAGGAAAGATGGAGATCGATGGACGTCCTCAATTTCTTTGACCTGCGCGTTGTGGGAGAAACTAAAAAAATAACGATATCCGCGCGTGCGCAGCTCGATTATTACGCAAGAAAATACATTTTTTACTTACCACCTCGAGTAAATTTTTTTTTATTGCTTCCTTGCCACTGCATCATGACCAACAGCTTCGTCTTAAATTCCATACACTTTTTCATGATGGTCATACATACATACTTACTAACAGTTCATTTATTGCCTTGTTCCTTTCATTTATATATATATATACTTATGGGAGATAACATGAAAACAATTGAATTATTGTGACAAGACTGTGAGCGGGTGAACAAAGGTCGTAATTCAAATATTATATAATAAAAAAATAATACTTAAAATTTCACAAATAGCGGTATTCAAATTTATTCCCATCACTGAAATTATTCAACTGGATTTAATTATTAATAATAGAAATGTAAAATCAGTAAAAGTGCGCTATTGTAATATAAGATAATAAAATTTGAGGATGCTAAACAAGTGAAATATTCGGGGAAAAACCTCATCCGGATTAAAATAAATTTCTTTAGAAATATTCTTAAATTATAATCCATCAATAGTTCAAATAAAATAAGTACTAAACTAGGGTTAATTTATTCATTATTAATGGCTAGTTATAATCGGAAATTGCTATAAACTCACATCCTATACCTGAATATATTTTTAAATATCCAGTAGAGTCGAGAATATAATTCTTATTCATAGAACAAATCACTCACCTGTTTATAAAGATATATACTGTCTATTTAGTGTTCTGAGCTCATCTTGTCACCATATGCTCCCGGTTTAGTATTGTCATAATCCCAAGTTTCCCAAAAACTCCAGACCTTGTATATATTCATATAACTAAAATGAAAAGGTCGACAATAAGATTGACCAAAGATTTTGGGCCAGTCCCACACCCAATTCCCATTACTAAACTGAACCTTTTTTTTTTTTTTTTCATTTTTTGAAAACATATGTATTTATATTGCCGATATTTCCTAAATGTTGATTGCACTGCAATTTAAAATGATTGACCATCAAGTGTGTTGAACATGTGTACTAAAGTGTCATCTTCAAAAGACTTTTCTTCGACAAAATTTCCCGAAATATTTGGTGGGAACTACGCAGTGCCTCACCTGACACACACGTGTTGTAATTCCTCAAAAATTTATGCACGAACATGCACGTTTGAACTGGTTAATCATTTAATTGCCCATGTGTTCAAGATTCCTTGATCCTTTCTCGTTCTTAGAAACGTGGGTTTTTCTATCGATTCGTTATTCAAAATCTAAAACACTAAATGTATGAAAGAAAAACGTTTGCTTATAGTTTCGTGGGGTCTTGTGAAGTCATTAATGAATGCCAGTGCACTTGACATGGATAAAAAACACAATCAAGATTATATACACACACACAGACACACATGGCATTTATATTTATTTGTCATTCAGAACTTTTAGCATTTGGTCTTTGACGATAGGTACTATAGAATTAGCCACTTGTATTAAAGGATTTCCCCTTTTTTCGTTTGGAAATGAATAAAAAAAGGGGAAGCCACAACAGCTAACTGCAATGTACTGGCATCTACTATAAGGGCTGGTTATATATTGAAAATCAACCCTCCACTCTTGATCAAAATAAAGTCCTCAACGATTTTCGCATAGGGCCCCCCAACGGAGTGGACGTAACAAGGCCCAAACTTGCTGGCAGACACAGTAAGTTCTCACGCCACCCGGATGAGAATAACTGACGTAACAATTATAGGTATCGTGTGACCATATTACACATATTTTTCCTTTTTCGTTATATATCCTGCACTTGTAGATACATATAAATAAAATATATAAAGTTAAATTTTTTTATTATTATATTATTATAGTGCTCGATACATGCGGGATATTGAGCCAGAAAATAAAATTCACTGGATTGACTAAACTATTGTTCGAATAATACACATTTGATTTGATGGGAATTTCAAATGTAAAGTTTACATTTTTTGTATATGATACAAGAATTTTTTTTCTTTAATATTTTTTATTTTTTTTTTCATTCTTTCCTCGGCGGATATAAGGGTATCACATTCAGTTTAGACATCAAAAGTATATTCGGAGAAGGGGAGAAAAAAATAGCCTGATGGATAGGATGAAATCACACTATCCTGAAAACCACCCGCATCTTGTAGACTCTTGGAGCTAATATAAAAGGGCGGTTTTGTATATGTATTATGGATCTATACCTGTAGGTTTATTTTGGGGAAACACCAGAATTATATATTACTGAAAAAGAATCATAATAATTTAAGAGTGGCTTATTTTCTAAATGGTACTTAAATAATAATTTCTATATTACCTCTACTACTTCTGCTGCATTGTTAATTATATAGCTGCCATCGAAATGCTGGTGGAGCATTTGTATATTTATTTAAATTAACAGCGTCTCATCATTTCTTTACTCTTAAATTTCCATCTGGTACAGTTGCATTTTATTTATTTACCTGAATACCTTTCGGGTGAATTGCCATCAAAGATGTATTCGTTTGCACACTGGTGGTTGGATAATTTTTAAATAAATATTTAAAGTATCACAACAATCAAATACAAAAAAAAAATATTCAATTCAATAAAATGAAAATTTTTTAATTCCAGTTCCATTATTAAAAATATGTGAAATATTGTTTTTCTGTTTAAGTGGTATACTATTTTTTATACCCGTAAGTGATAAGGGTGGTCCACCCCAAAAAATTTTTTTTTTAATTTTTTGAACAAAATTTTTTATTTTTATTTTTTTATGATTTGGCATTGAAAATACATATAACCCTTAATTTTCACCTTTTTACCACCAACCCCCATTTTTTAATAGCGATATTAGTACTGTATTAATTATTTTTTTTTTTCTAATTTTTTGGACAAAATTTTTTATTTTTATTTTTTTATGATTTGGCATTGAAAATACATATAACCCTTAATTTTCACCTTTCTAGCACCAACCCCCATTTTTTAATAGCGATATTAGTACTATATTAATTTTTTTTTTTTTTAATTTTTTGGACAAAATTTGTTATTTTTATTTTTTTATGATTTGGCATTAAAAATACATATAACCCTCAATTTTCACCTTTCTATCACCAACCCCCATTTTTTAATAGCGATATTAGTACTGTATTAATTTTTTTTTTTTTTTTTTTTTAACTACCAAATATTTTTATATTTTTTTTATAATAATTTATACATATATATAGTGAAATATACATAGTTATAATATATTTAGCAATATAAATAATATAAATAATAGTAATAATATATATATAGTAATATAAATAATATAAATATAATAGTAACAATTTAACGACCAAAATATTTACTAAAAATAATTTATAAGGCAAAACAACATTTGCTGGGTCAGCTATAATATTACCAATATAATTATCAACACAAAGATATATAATAATTATAAAAATGAAATGAGCAATGTCAAAAATTTTCACAGGAAATATAAAAATTCATTAATGTATATATGGGAATATTATTAACATTAAAACACTCTCTCACACATAAAATATAAATGAATAGATGGATGGATGGATGGATGCAGGATGTAACGTCAGTCGCGTAAGGTCTTTGAACCATCACCAATGCCGCGTGCAGTGTCTTAATGCTCCGTTGTCGTTGAATTGTTCTGCATAAATTGATGATGCATGACGTGAACGGTCGAGCAATCGCCAATGTACTCGTATGTAAGTGAGTGTGTATGTGTGTTTGATGTGGGAATGTGTACACGATGTATGCACGCATCAACGACAAAGACGAATTGACTATGGAGGATTATGTAGATGTAGAGTTGCTATATATACGATGAATATATACACATACATACAAGTATATATTAAATTTATAGTTACCTATAATGTATACTGATGGTGATGCTGGTGCTGTATGTAGCACTAGTCAATGCTTTCAACGTTAATTGTTCTAAGACGTTGACCATATTGAGATTTATAGTTAAACATCACTTTTAATAATACATTAAGTAAGGTATTAGTAATTAAAAAAATTATTTATAATTATACATCGAATGAATTATAAAAATTATACACTGAAAAAAAAAAGGGAATTAAAATTGAAGTTAATTAATTTATTATGTTGAATTCAATATTTTTTTTTTTTTTTTGAGTAATATTTATTTAAAACTATTTTTATTTAGAGCTTGTAAATTTTTTTTTTTTATATTATTAATTGATGTAAGAGTTAATATAAATATTGGAGCATTTAGTGAAATTATTTTAAAGGAATAGAAAATGAAAATAAATTGGGAATTTTTAATTTTATTATTTTATTTATTTTTTTTTTTTTTTTGTAAAAATGAAAATTAAAATATAGATCTATTTTGTATGATGTGAATGACGTCATTGAATGACGGACTGTAAGTTCAACCACTTCCAAACATGCTGAGAAAAAAAAAGGAAATAAAAATTGAAGTTAATTAATTTATTATATTAAATTGAATATTTTTTTTTGAGTCATATATTTATTTAAAATAATTTTTATTCAGAGCTAATAAATTTTTTTTTCATATTATTAATTGATATAAGAGTTAATAAATATTAAATCATTTAGTAAAATTATTTAAAAGAAATAAAAAATAGAAATAAATTGAAAATTTTTAATTTTATTATTTTCTCTTTTTAATTTTTTTCGTAAAAATGAAAATAAAAATATAGATGTATTTTTTATGATGTGAATTACGTCATTAAATGGCGAACAACAACTTCAACAACATCCAAACACACTAATAAAAAAAAAAAAGAAAAACTTAAAATTGAAATTAATTAATTTATTAAATTAAATTAAATATTTTCTTTCGAGTAATATATTTATTTAAACAATTATTATTCAAGGCTTATAAATTTTTTTCTTATATTATCAATCGATACAAGAGTTAATAAATAATAAATCATTCAGTAAAATTCTTCAAAAAAAAAATAAAAAATAGAAATAAATTGAAAATTTTTAATTTTATTATTTTCTCTTTTTAATTTTTTTCGTAAAAATAAAAATAAAGATGTATTTTGTATGATGTGAATGACGCCATAAAATGGCGGACAACAACTTTAACAACTTCCAAACATGCTTAAACCCGATGACAAATACATTAGTAAATCCATATAAAAAAAAATATACATATAATTTAAAATAAAAATGAAAGCTTTGTGGTTCTGAACGTCACGTGTTTCGAGATTTTTATATATACATCCCCAGCGTGCGTCTGTCCAGGTACCTGTGTCACATATGGAACACACTTGGTCCAAGTTTTATATCGCCATGTCGTTGAGCCAATACCTGCACCTGCATTAATGAGGCAAAAATAAAAAAAATAATAAAGGAAGAAGATTTTACTTTACCATAAGGTCGCCAGACATTTTATCACAGGTTAAAAAAAAAAAAAAAAAGGATCGAGGCCATTTTGCGGATTTGTTTAATACATACACTTCAACACATGTGCTAGACAAACTTTTACATCGAGCCCAATACAAAAAAAAAATGCAGAAATAAATAAATCCCATACTTTATTTATTCATTTATTTATCTCTAGAAAAAAAAAAATACTGATGCATGTTACCTGAAATAAATTTTCTTCCTGGTTTGTTTTATATAAAATCTACATCGATGTATGTATATTAAATAAATGTCTATGTATTCATTCTATATACATATATGTATGTATATTTAAATCTATGTGTACATAGAGTGGTTCGCACGTGCCAGCCACATGGGACAACATTTTCGCGACTTCTATCGTGAATGTTTACACCATTGGACACGTACAACTATATATAATACATACTTTCAGTTGAACTAAGTACAGATCAGCACATGGTTACAGAGTTTCGTAGAATTGTCGACGACATACATATTGTAACTCGTGAATTTATATAAATTTAAAACGTCTACGTTTGAATTCACAATCGTGAAATAAATGAGATCACTTCACGACATTTGATAGCTTCATATAACTTCATTTTTTATATACATTTACATACATGAATTTATATATATATAAATCTATGTATTTATATATTCATCTTGGATATAAATATTGTATATAAAATATTGATTTATGTCGTTACTTGTGCGATTCATATTATAAATATAAATTCATTGAATAAAACATATTGAAAAAATTTTTTTTCTCTTATAAAATAAAATTTTATTTTTTATTAAATAAATGTTTAAATTATTATTTAATAAATGTTTGTGGATTTATTTATTTGTTTGAGATGGTGAATGATGAATATCTGGAAAAAGCTAAACAAATGACAATTATAAATATATTTAAATGGAATTAAAAATTGTTCAAGGAGAAAAATTTTTTTCTCTCATAAAATAAAATTTTATTTTTTATTAAATAAATGTTTAAATTATTATTTAATAAATGTTTGTGGATTTATTTATTTGTTTGAGATGGTGAATGATGAATATCTGGAAAAAGCTAAACAAATGACAATTATAAATATATTTAAATGGAATTAAAAATTGTTCAAGGAGAAAAATTTTTTTCTCTCATAAAATAAAATTTTATTTTTTATTAAATAAATGTTTAAATTATTATTTAATAAATTTTTGTGGATTTATTTATTTGTTTGAGCTGGTAAATGATGAATATCTGGAAAAAGATAAACAAATGACAATTATAAATATATTTAAATGGAATTAAAAATTGTTCAAGGAGAAAAATTTTTTTCTCTCATAAAATAAAATTTTATTTTTTATTAAATAAATGTTTAAATTATTATTTAATAAATTTTTGTGGATTTATTTATTTGTTTGAGATGGTAAATGATGAATATCTGGAAAAAGCTAAACAAATGACAATTATAAATATATTTAAATGGAATTAAAAATTGTTCAAGGTTAAAAATTATTTATCGACCTCGATCGCGATTTAAAATCGTTAAAGGGAGAAATAAAGGAAAGATTCTGTTTAATATTATATTGTATATTATTTTTATTTATAAATAATTATGTAAATGGATATAGTTTATCTGTAGGAGTAAAGGAAATTTTAGAATGTGTATTAACTGTATGTATTTATGTGTGTTGCTGGTTGTATCGATGTTGTGGGTCTCTTTATATTCGAGCTGGCACTACTTATAAGTGTATGTATGTATGTATGTATATATTTATACCCCCGAGGCCTCCCACTTCACTCTGATATTATTCAAATATCTTAATAGCATGAGCACCTTGTGCGATGCTTGCTCACATAACGATACGATCCATAAACACCTCTTTAATGCGTTTTGTTTATTTATTTTTATTTTTATTTTTTATTCATTGAGAGATATAAATAAAGGCGAATTTTTTTTTTTTTTATTGAAGGTTGGGGATGAATTATTGCGAGATTTTATATAAACATTGACGATGGCGGGAAATTTAAATTTATTTAAAAGAAAAAAAAATGATTTAAAATTTATTAATTCGAATTATTTAAAATTTTTAATATTAAAAAGAATTTTTAATATAATTATGAATATAGTATTTATTTATTTTTTTTTTATTGAAGGTTGGGGATGAATTATTGCGAGATTTTATATAAACATTGACGATGGCGGGAAATTTAAATTTATTTAAAAGAAAAAAAAAATGATTTAAAATTTATTTATTCGAATTATTTAAAATTTTTAATATTAAAAAGAATTTTTAATATAATTATGAATATAGTATTTATTTATTTATTTTTTTTCATTGTATTTACTATTTTGTTGTGCACTTGACATAATAATTGACAAATAATTTAATATTTTTTAGTTTTTCTGTGCAATAAATTGAAAATATTTAAATATTTTTTTTTTATCATTATTTAAAGTAAATTTATATTAATGCAATTAGTTAATTTTGTTGGGAATAAATATTTTAACGATGGATATCGAGTACTAGGATAATGAATAAATTGTTTAAATAAATAATTGCCACCTAGAAAAATTGATAAAATGAATTTTTGTTATCTATTTATTTATTTATTTATTTATTTTTTTTGATTAATACAAACTTTGTTCTAATTAAATCACAACAAATCAATGTCCAGATGAATCATGCACAGAATCGACAGGTAGATCGTGCGAGTATATGGGGACACAAAGCCGCGAGCGAGCGCGTTCTCAGATTACCTCGTTCTTGTTTGCCCCATCAGCTTTCTCCCTCAATCTTTTTTAATTTTATAATACGCTGTCTTTTTCTGTTTCACGTTGATTCCCGCACGCGGTAGATAAAATCAGTGTCGTCGAGACCGGGTGGTTGTCCAGAGTGCCGCAGTTGACGCCGTAATCTTTATTCCCCTACTTTTGCATCGCATACGACAAATAAATAAAGCGAAGTAAAAGAAAAAATTTACTGCAAATTTAAATAAAAAATAAAAAATAAAAAATATAACAACAAAACGACCGATACAAACAAACACAATCTTCGCCATTTTTTTTTCTCTTAATTAAGATTTCACAAGTACATTTAGCATAAATTTAATCCTGCAAAAAATTTTTTTTTTAATTATTTTCTAATTAATTTAAAACATCCACCGAATTTTATTAGAATTTTTTATAAATATTGAAAAAATTAAAAAGCATAAAAAATAAATAAAAATGAAAAATATAACTAAATAATTATAAATATATATTAAAATTAATTTCAATAGTTATTTTAATTTTATTAAAATTTATTTATAATCCAAACTATTTATAAAATGTAAATTTTAATTTCAATTTATATTTTTTATTTTTATTTAATAATTTTCTTTTTGTGAATTATTTTTTTTTTATCTCCTTGATTTTTTTATTTGCAGTTAACGGATCAAATAAGAGAGACGAAGGCATCAATTGGCATATAGTATGCTCAATTTGGATTGGGATATTCCTGGCAATTGGTTGATCGTAAGACGTTCCCTCGAGACATTTAAAGACACGTTTCAAGTCCATCCACAAGGTGGCCAACATATTTATATACACACATACATGTATATCACATGAGATACATGCCTTTCGTGAATCGAAAACCAGGTGCGTGGGCCGCTTACGTGTCACTTTTATTATTCGACCAAATCACCATCGTTTATAGCCACAATTTCAATCTCTATTCATTTTATTTTTTATCACCAACGCGCGCGGCGCATTTTATTCGCGCTCATAACTCATTGAAAAATAATCAAAAACCATCTTAAAAGATACTCAAAATGTGCGCCAGAATCTGCCCAATAATTTCATGTATATAAATCCATACCCCAAAGTTACTCAATTAACATGAGCGCGTGACAAAGTCATCAAGTTATAAAATGACCAAAAATATAAAAACTAAAAAAAAATAAATATTACTCGCGCTCATAATTCATCTAAAAATTATCAAAAACTATCTCAAATGATACTCAAAATGTGCGCCAGAATCTGCCCAATAATTTCATACCTATAAATCCATACCTCAAACTTACTCAATTAACATGAGCGCGTGACAAAGTCATCAACTTATAAAATGACTCCAAAAATATAAAAACTAAAAAAAAAATAAATATTATTTGCGCTCATAACTCATCTAAAAATCATCAAAAACTATCTCAAAAGATACTCAAAATGTGCGCCAGAATCTGCCCAATAATTCCATACCTATAAATCCATACCCCAAACTTACTCAATTAACATGAGCGCGTGACAAAGTCATCAAGTTATAAAATGACTCGAAAAATATAAAAACTAAAAAAAAAAATAAATATTATATAGATACTAAATATAAATAAAAAAATTATATTGCCTTCGATCATCGAATCAAGGACTCAATATACACACAGAGAACGTTTATAAACATTTATTCCATTGGTTGTATTTTCAATAGATATCTGGTTTTCGTCGCTGTGAGACTCGTTTCACAGTCGATTGCCAAAACCTGTCAGCGATCGTAACGCGAACGCGCGCGCTTGGTGCTTGTGCCGACGACGTGCGATAACATCTTGGCTTTTAGCATAAATTTGTGTTTGACGTGGCCACCAATTAACATAGTAAATAATGCGCCAGTAGAATTTACGTTACATATACAAATACCTGTTCACATAAATATGCACATAAACGTTTTTGGATTATAAATATATTCACAGTATACTATACATATTTATTTAATATTAAATCAAATTTAGAGCAATAATAATTATAAAAACAAACCTATATAGTACATAAATAAATAACGAATAAATGAATTAATAAATAATAATTAAATAAAAAAAATTATTATGTAATATAACTTGTAGTTGAGTAAATTATTTATAATAATATTCTATCAATTCGTCATGCGGACACAATTGGCTGCATCCATATAATAAATCTGCGATTAGACCGTTATATATATGTGTATATTTTATACTTATATGTATGTATTTATGTATGATCATTGCATGAATATGAGAGCTGTGGACCAATTAGCGAGCGTGAAATGCGAACCGTGGCCGAGCTGCATCATCAACATCCGAGTTAAACTCTCTCACTCTCTTTCAAATCTCTGTGTCACTACACAGCTTTAAACTTTATTATCTGACACACGTATTATTATAAATCATAAAATTTATACATCTACATATGCGGATTTATATTTATTATTTTCATAAATAGTTGAAGAATAATATAATAACTGGAATGGCAAAGAAAAAAAAAAAATTTTTTTTTTTTTAAAAATGTGTAGAACTAAAATTCATATTGTTCGATCTTTCAGTGACACGACAAGAGTTTGGTGTGTATATATATATATATATATATATACACTCGTAAAGGTTAATCCCATTGGACATTGACTGATTTACACCCGCGACATATTTTTTCCATTGGTATGTGCTAGAAAATACATTTGAAAGTTTTGCGTTCATTTCCATAAAGTGTAAAAGAAGAAAAAGTGATAAAAAAAAATAAATAAATAAAAGAAATATAAAAAGAACAAAAGAAATAAATAGTTAGATATTATGTGTGTGAGTGGAGGTATATATAAGTCCCAAATAAAAAGTCAAAATGGTGATTTCAGCGGTAAATCATTGGACTTTTGCGCGCGTTGTGTGTGCGCGCGTTTGTATATATTGCGTTATATGGTCTGGGGGCAGCGAGTTAAAGGCGGCCGGAATAAGACCCGACAGGGGCGAGAGAGTGCGCGAGGGACAAGCGACAGACGACATAAGGCCCAACAGGACGCCGGGGTAAGGCCCAACAGGCCACCTTGTCGTTAAACGTCATTCGCGAGCTTCACACAAGCATTCAAATAACACTTATTATATAGAATTATATATCTATATGTATATACATTTTTAGATATATGTGTATATGTATTATGTATACCTACATATACCTTATAGTATGTAGAGAAGAATGAGAGAAAGGGAAAAAGAGTCTGGTTAATTTTTATTGGGCATAAATTTGCCAAAATATTCGCGTCAGACGTGGATGGCCAGTAACTCTCTTGTTTGACTACTTTCCCGTCTTTTACTTTTCTTATATGAGAATACTTATGTATATTCCATTTATATAATGGGCATTTTTGCAGTTCGACTATTGGCCAATCATATTACGTTTGGCGGGAAATTTTGAATGAGATTATAAAGAATAACGACTTTGGAAATAAATTTTATAAAAAGAATTCTTTTTTTTTTTTTACGACTCTCTCGTGTTCATGTATATCTTGTTATTAATTTTTTTTCTTCAATATTTTTACTACCCAAACGATTTCTATTGGTATAGTATACACAACTAACCACAAGACGTATTTTTAAAAGCCTTTGGTGTTAAAATCAATAAACAAAAATGACGTTAACACGCCTGCCAACACTTTATACACATATTTTTATCTCGGATTATAGTTAATAATTTAACCAAAATTACACCAAAAAATTAATACCACATAGTTTATATTTATTACACTTAATGGTAAAATATTAAATAAAAAATTACTACACAATTTAAATATTTTTCTTAGAATATAATTAAAATTATTTTGTGTACTTATAAACACATAAAATAATATTTTTTTAAATAACAAAGAGGTGATAAAATATTTAATAATACATACCTCACCCCCCCTGCCTCTCAAAAAAAAAAAAAAAAGAAAAAATAAATCAATAAATATAAAAAATTAAAACACCTTAAAATTTTTTTAATATACACACAAACACACAAATACATTTTCACTTAATGCGTGCGCATTTGTTGTTGAATTTTCTCAAAGGACTATTGTGGCGTTCGTTAATATCAACATTATTACCATGGTACAGCCTTCTTACGGCTCGCGGCCGCATTATGGGTGGCCACACTGTAATTTGGCAGCAATATAAATGCGCTCAAGCTCACTACATATTTATACACATTTATATTATACATATATATTTATATATATATATTCGACGGGTGCACAACACCACTTACAATCTATATACATAAATATATTTACACGAATATATTTACGTTTGCGATTTTACCGGTAAAGAATGTACTTTAGCCACACCATAACGGCAATATAATGTGGTGGTAATATTTTGAAAATCCCATTCAATATTAATATTAGCGGCATTACACCGTTAAACCATCAAGGGGGTTGGTTATGGGTAAGTATCGGGCATATATATATGTATATGTATAAAATAAAAATAGAAGTATATACTTTGAAATTATATGTATACACATACAGGCAAAACTTAACTGTCTGATTTATGTCGCAATAATAACCACAAAAATAACAATAACGATGTATGAGGCTTACAACGTTGTATATATTGTTACAAGGATACTTAACACGTAAAATATCTTATGGAATATGTATATGTGTATGTGTATGTATAGGTTATGTAGCATTTATGTATGTAGCTCGGGAGATGAGTAGAAATATTTTAAGAATTATTTTTATTTGAGATTTTGAATTAAAATTCTTTATGAATTATTTTGTTTTTTTTTTTTTATTTTTTTTTTTAGTGATTTAGGTAATTTTGAGAGTGTGTGATCATGTGTGGAACAACTGGGGAATTATTATGTTTATATATGTGTGTAGGTTTTGAAAATAAAATTATTTTTTGGAGTTTTGTAATTATTTGATATAATTTTGTTTTTTTTTTTGTTGTTTTGTAATTGTGAAATTTTTTTTTTTAATTGTGTATAAATTGTGAGGGTTGTGATTACAGTAAGGAGTTAATTTATGTATATGAAAAAAAAAAATTGTGAGATGGAATTTAATATTTAGAAATTTAGAAATTTTTTTTTTTTTGTTGGATTTAAATTTGTTATTAAAATTGTAATAAATAAAAATTTAATTTTAATTCATGATTTCAGTACACTGGGGAATTGAATAAATATAAATAATCCATTTGTTAATGTCTGTAATTAATAAATAAAATTAGCTACGTCGTTCTAATTCACAAAAAGAAAAAAATATATTTAATTTTCAGAATATTCGATAAATTAAATTGAATAAATATCTATAAATTATTCCACAGACCACCATGAAGAAAATTGAAACATACGTCGATATATGCAATACATATCCATTAACATCCGGCATTATTTTATCAAGAAGTTATCGTATAAATCGACCATGAGATACAAATAAAATAATTCCCTATAAAAGAGAAAAAAAAAAAAAAAATTTCTACCTCTCATATTATCATTTTCATTTTTTCCTCTGCACTCATACACATGCACACCTCGTACATACATCCTTTCATATCCCTTACATACACACATACTTCATCCATCTTTCCTCTCATACATTTTTTCCTTCCCAGATTTTTTTTTCATCTCATTTCCACGTGGATTCGCGCCTTGGGCGAACTGCAGCAGCGTCTGATCTACATCGGTAGTGATCTACTGATCTCTCGTTGAAAACTCGCATATGCGCGGGTCGTGATCTGCCTTCGGGTATATAAACCCAACATACATACACCTATACGAACAATACATCACATTCAAAACAAAAAAAAAAAATCCTCAACAAAAGAAAAAATAAAAATTTTCAAAAAAAAAAAATTAATATTTTCATACTTTCAATTTTATCACTTTTCACTTATAAATAATTACATAATTTAAACTCTGCCATACATACACATATCTTTACACTCTAATACATACGTATAAATAGCTACATATTTATATATATTAATATATTTATCATAAATGTATAGAAATTTATTATATTTTAAATGCATTTGAATGAAGAATAATAAATAAAAAACTTCAACAGGAGCAGCATATTACCAACTTTATATGTATATGTATGTGTACTGCAAATCAGTAGACGTTTGTTTCCGATAGATGCGCGCTCACGGCCATTCTGCTAACGAGTGCGCATACAAAATCAACACGATTCGTTGGCGTCGTGCTGCTGCGCCTACACGACGCCCCGGGAATTCACCACGACGGAGACCCAGTTTCTCACGGCTCTTTCAACTCATATAGCATCATCACACCCTTCTTTTTATTATACATTCATCTATACACATGTGTATATATTATAGGTGAAGTCTAACAATTTATTTTATTTTATTATTTTTTATTTTTATTTATAATTATAGAGGAAATGAAAATAGAAAATATTTCTATTAAATTCAAGTGAATATTAATTTTTTTTTTTGCGTCGTTGTCTTTGAGGTAAAATGTATGGTTTATATTATTTATTATACGTGTTTGATGGGTTGTTTGTATGTGTGAATGGGTGTATATATGGATATATATTATAAAGAGATTGGTTGGATATGAAACGCGCGCGCCGCTCGTTTTTGCCCGCGAGGTGCAAAACAATTCATTACATTGTGACCCATGACCGCGGCGAGTGCGCGCGAGCCGCTCATTACCGTGGGTATATTGTACTTTGATCATCCCCGCGTGTGCGCTTAAGGAACCAACGATACACTTGAGGGTGAAGATACTTATAAAATAATAATCCAAAAAAAAATAAATAAAAAATAAATAAATAGATTTGAAAAATATTTAATATTATTTATGTTTTATAATTTTGAATATATTTAATATTTATTGAGTTACTGGATAATTGTCAGTATCATTGCATTGTAATTTTTTATTAAATATTATATTTATTATTTAATTAAATAATAAAAATTAATTTTTTTAATTTTCAATTGATCAATAAAAAAATTTTTTTTTTTTTATTATTTTGTAAATTTTCATCAACAAGTCCAATCAAAGTTTCAAGCTTTGTAACATAATTGATATTATTAGTATTATTAATATTATCCCAAAATTAATTATTATTTGTTTAAATAATTAAATAATTAAATAATTTAATCCAAATAAATCTGAATAATTTTTTTGAATATTTTTTTTTTTTTTCATTCTTATATTAAAAATGCGGAAATTAATAATTTAAACGAGTAATAAAAATCGTAAGATCATATCGGGTTTATCGTACAATCGATTCAATCGATTCAAACTAAAAAAAACTTTGGATGAGAAAAAAAAATCATAACCTAAAGTTTTCAATTCTTCGAAAGACACCGCGACGACCCTTCATCTCGTCGTGTTTCCTTTCTCTTCATTATCATCATCATCATCATCATCATCATCATCATCATCATCATCTTCTTCTTATTCTTTTATTCTTATGGGCGCGCACGGACATAAAAGAAAGGCGGAGAGAATATTCGACCATGAGACGCGTGAAAGAGATGAAGAAAAAAAAAAAAA
>JAQQBS010001425.1:5221289-5240256 GCA_030347275.1 Microctonus aethiopoides
TCTCAATATTCATTTAATAAATAAATGAATGAATAAAATAAATAAATAAATAAATATTGTGAGACGCGATAAAAAAAAATAAGAAAAAATAATTAATAAATAAAAACTGAAATTTTAATTAAAAAACAAAAAAAAAATTTTTTTTTCATTTTATTTAATTTTTATGTCAATTTTTTTTCGTATCGAATTTTGCAGTTAAGAAAGAACCTGTAAGCATGTGTTGAGGATTTATGCATCGATAAACACATTTATCGCCAGCGCTTTATTATAATATACGCGTGCGTTGTAAAATATACCAACCCCCTGTCTTGGGGGTTGCAGGTGTTTAGAAAAGAATATTTCAACTCCTTGAGCGGATTCATGGTTGCGTGATTAAGACAGGGGGCATGCAGGTTGGTCTCAGTGCATATGTGGGGGTCGTTGGTGTATTTTTCTCTTCTTTATATTTTTTTTTCAAATATTATTACCATCAGCTACTCCCCCTTGGACCTGTCCCTACAATGGCACGCGCTAAATCCACCCTCTTAATATTTTTATCCTCTCACAGTACTATTCCATATTAATATAAATAATTTCGTCAATTATTCAACGAAATTTTGGATGAAAAAAAATAAATTTATTTTAATTTAAAATTCGATAATTTTATTTTGATGATTTTTAGTTTAAAATATAACTTTTTTTATTTTGAAAATGCTTTCTTACTAGCGACATGTGCCAAGGAGATACGCATCGACGATCGTCACTGGGGATGATTAGTATATATACATTTGTGTGGGTAAAAATGGGTAAAAATAAAATAAAAACCCCACAGGTTTACACAGGGAAGTGTCGCTTGAGGTCTGCAATGAGCAACGACGTCTTGGTGGTCGCTGCAGGTGACGCGTGTGCTTTACAGTCATGCAACAGCGAAAATATATAAACAGGTGATCTGTTTTCAACTCTTATCTTTATGCACTCTGTGCGCAATTACAACAAACGATATTTTAATTCGGTGAATTTTTATTATTGAAATTTATCTTTTAATTTATTTTTTTCTGATGTGTAAACTCTACGAAATTTTAGAGTATCGTTTCTATCATTGAAATGCAGCATTCCCTCTTTATACAATAAATATTAAATACTTTAAAATAATAAATAATAAAATTAAAAAAAAAAAATTTTTTTTTTTATTAATATTAATATTTTAATATTAATTAATTATGTTTTTTTAATTTTGATATCAATATTTATAAGACAAACATTCAATCTTGAGACGAAAAGTTCATTTATATATTATTTAAAATTATCATTTAACGATAAAATTCTGACGAATCAAGTTATTATATTTTTAAATAAAATGTTTCCAC
Source organism: Microctonus aethiopoides (assembly GCA_030347275.1). NCBI lineage: Eukaryota > Metazoa > Arthropoda > Insecta > Hymenoptera > Braconidae > Microctonus > Microctonus aethiopoides. The sequence goes on from JAQQBS010001425.1 coordinate 5,222,636, forward strand.
TTACATTCTACTACATCACGGCTGCGTTGCTCATCACCAAAGGTTTGAATCAACTATGAAAATTCCAGCTGAAACATTAAGAAAAAAAAATTTAATTAGCATTTATATAAAATTAAAATAATATAATTTTCTCTACTAAATTTAGTGACGTCGCAAAAGGAGCCAGGGATATGTGAGAAACCTTGCGAGGGTGGTGTTCATGATTTATGTGTACAGTGCCCAACACCATGCCCAAAAACTTGTGATAATCTCAATGATCCACCAAGTCCATGTCGAGCTGTGAGTAAAAAAAAATAATAGCAAAAAAAATGTGAATATTAATTTTTATAAATATTTAATCATAAAATAATTATTCTTTCATAGCTGTGTATGGTAAATGGCTGCGAATGTGAAGACGGCTTCGTGAGGAATGCCAAGAATCAATGTGTTCCACCATCGAAATGTCCTGGTAAAAATACTCCATCTTGTCCTAATTGCATTGGACCAAATAAACAATGTTCACGTTGTAAAAACAGCTGTCGAAAAACTTGCAAAGAAATTTTAAATCCACTTGAACCCACTGGTCCTTGTTTAATAGTACGTACAAAGACGAAAAAAAAAATTCAGAATTGAATTAATATAAAAATTTAATTTAATTTTAAATAGAAAACAATTTATTGATAATTAATTAATTAATTAATTAATTAATTTATTTATTTATTTTTTTTTTTATTCTTGCAGTCATGTAGTGGAAAATTCTGTACATGTAAAGATAATTATTATCTTGCGGACGATGGCGAATGTGTTTTAGAAGAAGATTGTTATGCTCATTCCAATCCAATTGAACCATCGCCAATTTGTGAAAAACCATGCAATGGTGGAGAACACGATAAATGTGTATCATGTGGTTCTCGTTGTCCATTGACTTGTGACAATCTTCATTCTAATCAAATGTGCACTGCGGTAAAAATTTATTTTCATTATTTATTTTTTAACATAAGTGATAAATATATTTAATTCAATTTTTATTTTATTTCTCATTTGTATTATTATTTTATTTTTAGGACTGTGTTCTAAATGTTTGTCGTTGTGATCATGGTTATGCTCGTGCGTTCGATGGTAGATGTGTACGTCCTGAAAAATGTCCTGCGAAAACTCATTCGTGTCAGGAAAAATATACAAAATTAAAATAATTTTTATTCAATTGTATTACTATGATAAATAAGATGTAAATAAATAAATAAGATATATTATTGTAAAGAAAATACAAGGTTACATATATATGAAGAAAATATTTTTAATATTTTTTGAAGAGATTAATTTGTGTAAATAAAAATTTTGATTTAATTAAAAAAAAATTTTTCGCTACTGAAATATTTTGTTATTATTTATTGTTGTATTTTTTCCTCTCAAATTAATGTAAAAATTAAATCAAAATGATATTTTACTGAATCACATGATGGAATGTGAAGATTATAATCAGAAACAATAAATAAATATGTCGAAAATGAATTTTAAAATGAGTCTAAACGATGCCAAAATTGAAAATAATTAAAGTAGGGATTATTTCGATAATGTTTCACTCGAAATTATAAACAACACATCTGCCCATCAATGTGCAAATATTTAACAATGTCTTGTCTTTAAATAAATAATTAAAAAATTCGGATTTATTTTCAAAAAGATTTTACATAATTTTCTTTTTTTTTATATATTATTTTAATTAATGCAAAAATGTCGTTCAAAACATTGTCAAAGTGTAATAAGCAATGTTCTTACACCAACTAACATGTGTGTGTATTACCAAAAAAAAAAACTGCCTAATTACGTTTGAAAATAAAACAATGAAAGTATTAAAAAAAAATATAAAATATTAATATTTATTTGTATTAATTATATTTATATTTTTTTAAATATATTAAAATAAAATATGCGCTCGCATTTTCCATTTTACATTTCAAATTTCTTATCCTGTTGACAGGTAAATAAATATTGTCATATTTATTCGTATATGCGTTTTAGTATATTTATGCAAGTATGTATTTCAGTTGTGTCAACGTATTTTCATTTTTATTTTCACGTTACAAAATATTAAGCAATAAAAAAATAAATGTAACCGGATTCGAATCTATATATAAATGAGGTAATAATAAAAATTTTGAAACACTTTTCCTTGTGTCGTTCTGGTGGAAATCATCATCAGCAGTATGATGAATTCACCTTTAAAAAATTCATTGTTCACTATAGCCATTGTTGCATCAAGTAAGAAATTAAAAATCCAAAAAACATTTTCAATAAAAAAAAAATTCACTTTATTTATTATATAATTTTAATTGTTTATAGTTATTACGTTGGGACAATGTTGTTCTCATAGTGGTATTGGAAATTGTTCAAAGCCATGCACTGGTGGCCCTGCTGATTTATGTGTGGCTTGTGCTAGTTACTGTGTAAAAACTTGTGAAGATCCAACTGGAGGTGGCTGCATTCCAGTGAGTAAAAAGCTAAAAATAAATTTTTGTATAATTAATAAATTAGATTAAACTTTATATTAATAATCGTATAAACAATTTTTTTTGGTTTCGTAGGAATGCAATGAAAATGCTTGCGAATGTATGGAAGGATTTTTACGAGCATCAAATGGACAATGTGTCCTTCCATTCCAATGTCCACAAATAGAACCACCAAAGCCACAGTGTCCAGTATGTACCGGTGGTGTTCATGACAAATGCGTTGAATGTGGTACAGATTGTCCAAAAACCTGTGAAAATCCCAACCCACAAGCTTGCACTAAAGTAAAATCCATTAAAATTTGATCCAAATTTAATATTTAATAAATCCCTAATGATTTTATATTGATAAATATTTTTATTTATTTTTTTTTATAACAGCGTTGCAATTTAAATGTTTGCCAATGTGAAGAAGGATATGTACGTGCACCAGATGGAGAATGTGTTCTTCCGTCTCAATGTCCACTAATAGAACCACCAATTCGACAGTGCCCAATATGTACTGGTGGTATTCATGACAAATGTGTTGAATGTGGTTCAGATTGTCCTCGCACTTGTAAAAATCCCAACCCACAAGTTTGCACTTTAGTAAGACACATTGAAAATTCATGAAAATTCAGCAATTATTTATTGATAAACAAATGATTTTTTTTTATTTGGATTAATATTTTCTATTGCTTTCGTAATAGCGTTGCAATGTTGATGTTTGTGAATGTGAGGAGGGATATGTACGTGCACCAAATGGCCAGTGCGTTCTACAGTCTCAATGTCCAGTAATCGATCCGGTTCCTAACCCGGACCCCCAATGTCCAATTTGTACTGGCGGACCGCATGATCATTGTACTTCTTGCGGTTCAGCTTGTGCACCTGCTTGTGGCAAACCTACTGATATTGCCTGCGCTGCGGTAATTCGCGTTTATTAATAATAAATAATAATTTAATTTTCAACAATGATTTTACTATTTTTATTTTTGGCTTCACAGGTTTGTTTAGAAAATGTTTGTCAATGTGATGATGGATATGTACGTGGACCAAATAATCAATGTATTTTACGTTCGCAATGTCCCAAAAAATGTCATCGAAAGAGGACGCATGTTGGTTAAATCAAACGAGGAAAACTAATAAATATTAATTAATTATTAAAATAAATAATCTGTATGGATTAATAAATTAATTTTTTTTTTTTACGTATTAATTCAGCGAATGATGTCATAAATTGAATAATGAACGGTTGAACAATAAAACGAATGATTAATACAATATGTTTTTCTTTATTTTCTGTTTAGTCAGCCTTGGAAAAATAAAAAAACGAATTGTTTATTTATTATTTTTAAAATAAATTATACATGGTATTTATGAAAAGCGATTTTATCGGTAAAATTATTATTTTATTTTCCTTCTGCAAACGACGAAAAGCCAAAAATAAATATTCATATCTTAGTAAATAAATTATAATAAATTCTCTGTGGTTTATTATTACTCTCAATGATATCAATTTGTATCCTTGACCTGCATTACGCGCATTTGCTGATAAGAAAAATATGAATATTTCTTATTTACTAAAATTTAAGCCTTGAAATATAAAACTATTTTAAAAAATCTATTATTTTATGATCTCTTGACATACTTGCATTGATATATAAAGGAATGTGTTGCCACACAATTTATAAACAGTCGTCGATAATAAATCAACAATAATATATAATATTATTTAACCAATAAAGAAAATGGACTACGTTGGAGTTAAATTATTAATTGCTTTAGCAATTATTTCAACCTGTAAGAATTCAACAAATAATTAAATTTACTTCATTATAATTCACAATTATTATTAATTAAATAATCAAAATAAACAAATAAATCAATTACGTGGAAATAAAATTATTCTTTTTATTTATTTTAATTTTATTCTCAAGTATTAATAATTAATTAATTTAGTTGCTGGAATCGATGCTAAACCGCAATTAGAACTTGGTAAATTGCCTGAATGTATCGGTGGACCACATGATAAATTACGACAATGTGGTTCAAGTTGTCCATCAACTTGCAGTACACCTGAACCTCAAATTTGCACCATGGTAAATTATTAAAGAATTAAATTAAATTAAATTAAATTAAATTATATTAATATAAATATTTTATTTCAAATGTATTTATATCATATTTATTATTTGATTATTTCAGCAATGCATTATTAATGTGTGTCAATGTGACGAGGGTTATGTTCGTGGACCAAATGAACAATGTATTCATCGTGATCAATGTCCCAAATAATTTTTTTTTTAATAATAATTTTTAATAATTCTTAAACTATTTTATTTAATAACTGTCGATGAATAGAATTTTTTTTTTAATTAGACAAAAATTATTACAATGTCTTAATATGAATAATAATCGTACACTAAATAAATGCAACAATTGTTTAAAGTGTGTAAAAATTTTTAATATTAAATATTAAAAATATAAAAATAAAAAAATAAAAATTTTAATTTGATTTTTATTGTTTAATTTTTTTACAAACATGTAAGACACTTACCTGTGATTGGATGGAGGGATATGTACGAAATGCTGATAGCCAATGTATCAGACAAACTGAATTTTCATGAAACAAAAAAAAAATCGAAACAATTATTAAAATTACTGATTAATATTGAAATTAAATTCAAATAAAAATTATTTGTTCAAATAATACATAGTCTTAGTTATTATATTTTTTATATACGCAAGAAATGTTTGACTTAGATAAGACAAAACATTAATCACTATGACGCAATTTGGTAAAAATTTTAAATTGAACAGAAAAAAACTTTGCGAAAAAAATCATTTTTCAGTTTAATTAACCCTAAAATATTTTCTCTGACTCTGGCCTTGGCGCATTTATTTATTTATCGAGTTCACGAACGCAACACAGATTTAATATAAACAAAAAATTATTTTATATAAAAACACACGTCATTCCCTTAAATAATAAAACGTGTATATAAAAGCAGAAATTTGCTATAAATTACGTATTGTCTTCTCAACTTTGTTTCAAAAACAGTTAAACAATAAAAATGAATTCATTTCTATTCAAATTACTCCTTGCTATAGCAATCATCTATGCTAGTAAGAAAAATTCAGAAATTAATATTTATAAATATTCTATGAATAATTAATTACTATTATATTCAATAAAATTTTCTGTATTTATTTATTTTTAAAATTTTTTTAGCTTCTGCATCGACGGATCCATCTGGAGTTCCCTCTCCAGGATACGGTGGAGGATTCCCACAAGGTGGAGGATACAGTTAGAATGGAAGAAGTGCAATAAATAAATATTAACCCTTCATAAGCATACAAAAAACTAAACAAATTTATAAATTTTCCAATTTCGTTAACTAATAAATTTTTTTCTGTGCAAATTTATGGAAAATTATTTACACAATGTTGAAAATTACATATATTATACTAATAGAAAATTCATGAAATAAAATTGAACAAGAAAAATTTATACAATTCTGTACAATAAAAAAATTTACTGAAATTAAAAAAGAATTAAAAGTTATTTATTATTTTTATTTTTGATTAACTTATCGATTAAAATATTTTTTTAGCTTGTAATTAATGTTACTTAGATGAAATAAAACACAATAACAAATAATGTGAATAATTTATAAAATGTCTGATCAAATATTATGAAATAAAAGTTAAAACATCAAAAACAAGATAAAATTAAAAAAAATAATAATTAAATTTGCATCGAGGTATATAAATGAAAAAAATTTCATTTCTCACAAAGTATTTACCAGTAGAATTCCAATGAATTAATTTATAACGAAGACATCTTCAATTATATATTAGTATATATCGTTAATATTTTTATAAGCCAGGAATAAATATAAAATAAATAACCAGCAAATTAATAATTACACCGGAAATTATTGAACGAATTAATCAAATGGCTTCATTCGGAGTAAAATTAATGATTGTCTTGGCAATTACTCCAATACGTAAGAAATTATTTATATTACTAGTTATATTATTTGTGCTTTATTATATATTATATTGATTTTTTTTAGTGGAAATTAAATCCCTGTTAGAACTTGAGGACGAAATTGAAATAAATAGTGGAAATTGTGACGTTGAAAAGGGTGAGATTTATATGGCATGTAGGACAGAATGTCCACTCACATGTGATAATTATACTGAGAATCAAAAATGTCCCAAGGTAAATATAACAAATAATTAAAATTAAATACTTAATTAATAATGAATGCATATATTCATCACTATTATTGTTTTATTTAATTTTTTAGCAATGCGTTGCGGGGTGCTTTTGTCCACGAGGTACAGTTCGTAGAGAAAGTGATCAATATTGCGTCAAACCTGCAGACTGTTAAAATCGGAGTGAGATAAAAAATATTAATATATTATTAAAAAAAATTTAATGCTATGGAAAAAAAATGTTTTTTTTCTTCATCGATTTATTTATGAAGTTTATAAATGTAATATCAGCAAGACTCAATGTAAATATATTATTATCAAATTCGAAAACACATGTTACTTATTTAAATAACAAAGTATGTACACTGGAAAAAAAAAATTGATTGAATTTTTAATAAATTTATTCAAATAATCTGAATGCAAAAATTCATGTTCACTTATTCGATTTATTATTAATTCATAATGGAATAAATATCGATTAAATATTTAATTGTGAATATATATTGAAATAAAAAAATCAATTGAAACTACAAAATTTCTTTTGCAATATATAAAAAAAAATTATAATAAATCACACATAAAAATGTATGAACGAAATAATAAAACTTATATATTAATTATTATAAATATTATTATAAATATCTGAGACATAATAAACATTAAAACCTTATTTAATGAAATAATATGCGTCATTTATAATCAAACAATTCAGCAATTATATAAAAAAAAAAAAAAATGTTCTTGAAAATTAGAATGAATTTTTTTCTCAATATGAATTCGTACATTTTCAAAACGTTCCTCACTCTAACAATTCTCTGCACAGGTAAAATTTAATTACAATCCAATAATTAATCGCATAATAATATAATAAAAAAAAAAATAAAAATTCACAGTCAGTAAAATTTATCATCAAAATAAATTTAAAAATGTATCTGTTTATTATTTGTTTATAAATAATTCAATTCGACATTTCATTATACAAAATAAAGAAACCGAAATACATTGAATGCTTTCATGAGAATAAATCCAAAAATTTCTTATCGTAAAAATATTTATTTGTAATTAAAAAATTTTATTCATTCAATATTTTTATATTTCAGTTGTTCAATCGATTTCACAGTTGGACAACGAATGTGATACCCCATGCATTGGTGGGCCTAATGATATTTGTAAAATATGTGCATGGGCATGTCCTGACACTTGTGATAATGTAGATAATCCACCGCCCTGTCATGCAGTGAGTGAAATAATTAAATAAAAAAAAAAAAAAAATAATTTAATATTAATTTATAAATTTATATATAAATATTTAATTTGAAATAAATTTTTTTTAGCCTTGCAAACCAAATACCTGTGATTGTGTAGAAGGAACTGTTCGTAATCTTGCAACTGGTCAATGTGTATTACCAATGTCATGTCCAAGTAAATCAATTACTCATTTTAATAAATAATAAAATAATTATCGTGAATAATTGACATCTGTGATTTTTATTATTTATAATAAATATTTCTTTAATAAAATATAAATTTGTTATGTATTGTATTAATGCAATGAATAATAAAAATGACAGTTTGGAATAAAAAATTGAAAAGTGAAGTTAAATTTTATTTTTTTAGTTGTTTTTGTGATTTAATTAATGTTAAATAAATATAAATATAATCTGTATTTTTTAAATTTATGATTTATTGTATTTAATGTTGTTATATGTGAGTATATAAAGAAATAAAATATATAAGAGAAAATGTGTCAGTTAAATTTATTACTCGTGATCAATTTCGTGTAAAAAAAATTCAAGTATCAAAAATTATTGTCATTTAATAATTAAATTCTGTCTGCTGAATAAAAATTAAATTTGAAGAAGAAAAAAATTATATTATACTAAATATGGTTGATTATATATACATCGAAAATATTAATCATCGTATTATTTATTATATAACGTAAGAATTTAATTCACACAGTAAATATCTACAAGCATGAATAATATAATTCATAGATTTAAATAATGATTTATTAATAGTTAATTCAGTTGTGATTTTAAAATCAAGAGTAAATCAAGGACATTATAATGCACAATATATACTGGTAAATAATGTCACAATATTAATTCAGACCCAGCTGTTTATCGATGTTTGCATTTTAGTAATAAAAATTTCTCACTACATTAAATTATCAATTAAATTTCAATCAATATTTTAATTTTACCTATACATTCAATTTTTAATTAAATAAAATCCCCTAATTGTAATCATTGCAATAATTATAAAACTAATTATTAAAATATATAATTAATAAAACATAATTATAAATTATTTTAATATTTATAAAACCACAAAAATTTTTTTTTTGATTTTTTTTTTTTTTTTTAATTTATCGAGATTTAATATTTATCGATGTCCTAGTGTAACAGTGTAAACTATTCATCCTGATGCACTAATAAACAATATTTACCAACCTATAAATTACATAAAATATTATAAATAAATTAAATAACAAAACAAGGAAGTACTTGCAAAAAATAAAAATAAATAAATAAAATCCCAACTGTTATTTGGAATGTTTTTATTTAAACAATTATAATAAATATCCTTGCATTTGTATGGCATATGTGCATTGGCACGCGCGCTAGTGTGGCAGGTGCATATAAAATTATTTAACGTTACTATTAAATATATATACATATATGTATATATAAATTTAAAAATAACTATTTATATATACCCGCACGATTTTAAAGATAAAAACGTGACGGCAATTAAATTGTGGTCTAGCATTGTAACATATGCACATCACCTTTTTCCCCTTTACATTTATTATTATTTATTTCATATTTATAATATTAAATTAATAATAAAATAAAATAAAATAAAATACTTGGATATAAAGTTACATAGAATAAATTTGAATAGTAAAAATTATTTTTAGTGTTAAAAATAATATTTTATCTGTTTATCTTTGAATAAAGAAAATAAAAAATTAAAGAAAAGAGTAATTGTTAACACAATCTGATTGGAATTGTTGTAAGGACGATTGAGAGCACACACGCAGCGTCGTCGTCGGTGTTGTAATTTCTCAACTGCGCGATTCCAATAAACAAATCGTGAAAACGCACAACGTATATATACGTTAATGTATATACAGATATATTTAAATATACATACGGATATATATTAAAGTATCCATTTCATGGGCGATGGAGACATCGAGAGATGGTGTACAACCGCACGATAACTTTGTTCTTCGATTTACAATATTTAAATTTACATACATCGAAAATTTATTTTGAACGATTTAAATAAAAAAAATGCAGTTAATAATTTTTTATTTTAATTATTATTATCGTCGAATTTAAATATTCACGAGCATTAATGACCAATTTACAAGCAATTAAATAAATAAAATAATAAAAAAATACCGAATATTAATTATAAAATTAAAAAAAATTTTTTTTTTAATAAATTTTTTATTTTTATATTTTTATTTTTTTGTCAGTAGCAATGTTTATAAATGCACCTTGCTTATGTGTCTTTATAAATGTTATTTGTCACCTGCGTGCGTTGATGTTTGTTAAATCACCCGCATAATAATTTTAATTCAAAAAAAAAAAATTCCGTTGATGAATTTAATATTGATAAAATAAAATTCAATTAAATAAAATATCTAAGCTTATCAATTAATTATTGAAAGTGGATATCATTATTTATATGAAAGAGATAATATTTATTTTAATTTTTATTTTTATTCCAATTATTTTTTTTTATTTATTTATTTTTTTTTTTTTTTGGTCATTGGTTGATTTTATTCGCGGAATTATAAATAATAGATGGACATGAGTGACATAATGAGTCACGATGGTGGACATATCCATAGCGCTAATGATTATGAATGGTCGAGAGCACGAGGGTGTGGAGCCATCGCCAAAAACTTTATACCGTTGATCGAACCCATGTTTGTACCATCTTTCATTAGTATATAAAAATATATATGTGATGTATATATATTTGTCGGCGTGTCGGCGCTCATTTCAACGTTAAATTTATGCATCTGTTAAAAACGAAGCCGCGGGTGATCCATTATTTCTAATTATGATTGCATTAAAAAAGATCCGCTATAATATTAAAAAAGAAAAAATAAATATAATTTTTATATCTTTTTTTTTCTCTGTTCTTAATTTTTTTTTTTTAATAAATGGACACATGACGTCCATTAATCTTATCAATCGTCAACAAAATAAAATGTTTTATGTGTTATTCACAAATATATTTAAATAATTTATGAATCATAAATTAAAATAATAAATATATTAATATATAAATCAAATTTTCAATTGAATAAAAAAAATTTTTCTCTCTTTTTTTTTTATCTTATTTAAATAATTGTTTACACAATATCCTGTTTCATTTGTGTTATGTATCTATATATATAGGTGTGTGTAAGTAATGTATAGGTAATAAAAAAAATTTTATTTACGCGTTAAACATTGAGGCGAAAAAAAAAAAATAAATAAATAAATATAAATTTAAAAATAAAATAAAATAAAATACGACACCATAAGATTGTAATCGGTAAAGGCGGTTACGAGAGTTCGCGAGAGTCATCCCCCGCGCATCGTTTTTGCGTCTCGTATATATATCTATCTATAGAGCTATTATTTAACGTTGCTTTATAACACACGGGTGGAAAGAACATAATTGTATGTACATGCATATAGAGATCACTTGTTATGTATATCTTTGTGCAATGAATTTTTTGCCGATCAATGGAGTACATTGCTGTCTGACTTATCGATATTGGCAGCGAATCCTCTTGTTGTATTCATGCAATATAACTACCACACACACACACACACATACAAACAGTAATTTCTCGAATTTTTTTTTTATTTTTTAAATTATTTTTTTTTTCCTCATTGTGAATTATTGCTAAGTGAGGGCAAAAATTTGACCGCGTTCTAGAGCATTAGATTAAACGGAACAAATAAAAAAAAAATAATTTATTTATATTTATTTATTTATTTATTTATTTATTTATTTTTTTTTTTTTTCAAAGAAATAAAATTATTTCTTTATCAATATATGTAATATTATTAATTAAAAATTAATTATTTTCATGATTATTTGAGTGGTGTAACGCCTTCGCTCTTGAAAAAAAAAAAATTTATTATTATTTATTTATATTTATTTATTTATTTATTTATTTATTTATTTTTTTTCAAAGAAATAAAATTATTTCTTTATCAATATATGTAATATTATTAATTAAAAATTAATTATTTTTATGATTATTTGGGTAGTGACGCATTCGCTCTTGAAAAAAAAAAAATTTATTATTATTTATTTATATTTATTTATTTATTTATTTATTTTTTTTTTTCAAAGAAATAAAATTATTTCTTTATCAATATATGTAATATTATTAATTAAAAATTAATTATTTTTATAATTATTTGAGTGGTGTAACGCCTTCGCTCTTGTCTCTGATGTGAACTTATTGCACAGAGCTTAACATTTCAATTTTATTTATCTTCATAAATATATGAAGTGGATATATTATTTTCAGCATCAGGAATATGAAGAAGAATATAGGATAATTTATATAACGGAGTGTTGTCCTAATTTTTTTAATTTAATTAATATTTACTTGTTATTTTTTATTTTTCATTGGTTGGTTTTGTATTTTTGTTTTTTTTATCTTTTATAAATTTATTTATGCGTGTGTATACGGTTGTAAGGGAAAAATCATTGCGATGTTTCCACCTTCTTCAACTCCTCCACTGTATTCTCCTTTTTATCCTCTTCTTCTTCTGCATCCACTTCCTTCTGCGGCAGAGTGTGCACGCGCAGCGTCCTCCTCCGCAAATTTATTTCCATCGTGAGCAACATCATGGTGGCTGCTGAGGACCATGTTCGTTCTCGTACTCTCAGTGACTTTTTTTTTTTTTTTTTAATATAAAAAGCGAATGAATATAAAAACGGAGAGAAGGAAAACAAAAAATAAATAAATAAATAAATCGATAGATCCCCTCGATAATAAACAGATTTATGTGATTTTAATTATTTGATTTTTCATCAGAAAATTCTTCCGCATTTCTAGCTCTCTCACGCCTCCCCATCGGGTTTAAAGTATCTATATACAAATATGAAATTGTAGAGCAGAGTTTGGCGCACAAATTGACTACGATATTATATAGATTTACTATATGCATTCGGGAGATATTCATGGTTGAATAGCGATGAAATTATTTCAAAGTTATTTTAAATTTCGAATAATCATTTGTATTGAATAATTTCTATCTTCGATTTTCTTTGATATATTATTTATTATATGTAGATAAACAAATGAGTACGAGAACCAGAGGGTATGAAAGATAATAAAAGCGAGAGACAGGGCAAAAATGGCTGATGGGATTATAAGTAATGCGCCGCAGCACGTGGCCATGCGCACCATCACAAGACTACGCATTTTGTGTTCCACCTTCGCGACTCGTCAAACCTGTTTGGCATACCGCGCAGTTAAAGAAGGTGCGGGTGCACAACTACACTCCGAAATACCACAAGATCAATTTTAAACAAAACATTTTCTTTTATTTATTTATCCATTCATTTCAGTCATTCATTCATTCATTATTAAATTTCTTCTTTTTTCTTCGTCATTATAATTTATTTTTTATTATTATTCAATCAAATTCATACGTGATAAATAATTATTTAACTCTACACTTTATTCCTACTTGAAATAAATAAATAAATGAATAATTGTAACAGGTGGCTGAGGAAAAAATACAACAATAAATATCAAAAAGATAAATCTTGCTAAAATATATTTTATGTAGGCGTTCTTTCGATCAGTGGATTCGACTGTCAAAAATATTATTATGCGTAACAGTAGCATTTATATACATACAGGTATATAATATACATTGGGCGGACAGGAGATACCGCACCCTGATGTGAAAATTGGATTTAAAAAACAGGCTCAACGATCAATCAATTAATTCATTGAAAATGACTTGAAAAAAAATAAATAAAAATCCGGATTTATTTATTTTTTTATTTTATTTATATTAACGTTGTATTATTTTTTATTTTTTTATTGAGTTGATGTATGTATGTACTAAATGTGTATTTGCGTGTACGAATATTTGTGGGAATTTCTCACGCGTCACAGAAGCGCCTGCGCCATCAATTTTGTATAAACATCTCGTGCGAACTATTACAATTTATTTGTCTATTCTTTAAACTGACTGTTTAACACTAGTGTACGTGTATATATTGGAACACATATAGATGGGTAAGTATATATACATACTTATGTACATAACGTGTGAGTAATTCTTAACATACATGATTTTATGTACCCACAATATATCATTCTGTATATGTGTGTATGTTTACTAATACGTGAACATTGTGTTTCAAATATCGATAGACGATAAATCGATCTGTCGTTTCTCTGTGTACGTGCTTTCAATCTTGTCGTCAATAAAATACAATATATCTTAGGGGATATTTCACAACTTCCGTCTTGCAAACATTTAGAATTATTTGCAGTGCACAATATTTTATTTAATAATGTAAGAATTTTTTTTTCTGTTTATTTTTACGTATTAAATTTTTTTATTCACGGAATTTATTGTATGACTAATATTTTTTTATTAAACTTTGTAATTGCAGGAAAAACTAGTGGAATGTGTAGTGCTTTATTACCAAAATAGAATTTTATAATAATAATTGTTGGTTATGATAAAAAATATTTATCAGAATAACACGAGAAATTAATAAAAATATTTTTCCCTTTTTTTTTTTTTCAGAATTTTTTTTCGCACTTTTCTGAAAAAGTAGCAATTATTTAACTGTATGGGATCGACGGGGAATCGTAGGGGCTTTTCAAAACACATATAATTATTTGAAAAAAAAAATTTTGTGGTCATGAAAATAAATTTTAATTCCATCAGATAAATGTGACATGATAATTAATAATACTAACTTTTTGGTTTTTTTAATTTCAAGATTTTTTTTCACAGTTTTCTAATGACTGGAGAATAAAAAAATATATACGAAATCGATAGGAAATCGTACGACCTTTCCAACAAGCACATAATAACTGCAAAAAAAAAATTATTACTACCTTTAACAATAGTTTAAACTCAGTCAATTAATTTTTTCACATCACCTTTTACATCAATATAATTAATTCAACTCTACCATTGTTCATATTAGGCTCACATTAATCACGATTAATGAAATTAATTGAATGATCTTTCAATCATACAGCTCTCTCTCCCTCTATACACACACACACACACAAATACACATTATATTACTACAAAGACATGTCGTGAATTTTTTCACGTCCCTTGTTTGGACACACTAACAGTCTCGTCACTTGATCAAAAATTTTTTACTGAATATTAAATTAACATGCGCCATTGTAATTAGACCTTATAAATATAATCAACATACCTCTATATATACATTATGTATACACAGACATTAGGATTAATTTAAATAGACACGAGATTTAATCGTATGTATAATTAATTATTTGTACAGCTCCAAATAAACATTATAAACTTATCCATCAATTTGCCTTAAATAAATAAAATAAATCAATCAATTAACAACAAAATATTAATTACAACAATTGAATTCACATCAAATTCTGCACTACAATTCACAATCCCTCTCCATAAATATTAAACTCACTTAATAATATAATAAATAATTTTCTATTTAATAATATCTACAAATAAATTTTTTTTCTTCTCCCTTATAAATAAAATAATTAATAAAAAATAAACAACACTATCTACTCTAGAGTCTAACAAATTTCTTTTATATAATTCCCATACAATGCAATGTGTACATAAAAAATTTTTTATTAAATCGATTTCATTAAATTATTTAATTTAAAATATAAATAAAAAAAAAATTCCACTCTCTCGCGCATTCGACGTTGCAGCGAGAGAAAACGGTTTTTCGGCAGTGGATATCTGCGTCCTCGAAAGCTATAAAGTGGGACCACGGACCCCGGGTGATTTACGGCCGCGGATGAATCATGCACGCCCAACACATCCACATTTATTTATACATATATATAAATATATATAAATTTGTGTATGCATGTATGTATGTCTACTACACACACACATGTATATAATAATACACATAAGGAAAGAAGGACCCAGGACAGCCATGTGTCGATGCCAGTGAGATTACGAAGATCCGTAGCTGATACGAAAAACTACTCAAGGTTTTATATATGTGTGTAGGTGTATGTGGGTGCGCGTGCGCAGCAACAACGGGTCCCCCAAAGCGAAGGTGGATTGAGGAAGATGAAGAAAAAGAAGATGAGGAAGAAGTGAGGCCGCGTGCGTTTGTTCGTTTCTTTTAATTTTTTTTTTTTACCCTCACTCTATCTCTCACAATTTTTCACTTATTTTTTTTTTTTTATTTCTTTTCTTTTATTATTATTATTTCTCTTTTTTCCTTTCTTCACTGAAGCAACTGCGGAGAAAGCAGCATTTATTTTATATGTATGTGAAAGCAGGTTGGATATATAGTGTCGGGTGAGAAAGAACTCCCGCGCCTGCCTAATGATCTTCAAGAAGCGTCCGATATATCGCAGACAACAATCGATCCATGTCATAAAGATATATGTATATATTTACGTGCATGTGTGTGTTTATATGTGTAGGTATGTGTGCCTGGATTTATGTTATATATACAACATGTGTATATACATAGAGTTTAATTGACTTCCGTCTTTCACAATTAGCTTGTAATTTATTTTTATTTTTGTATTGAATATTTTTTTTTTTTTTATTTTTTTTTAATAATATGTTTATTCTATTCTTTTGTGTGTTTAGTTATTTATTTACTTGTTTATTTATTTATTAGTGAATTGTAAGGTGTAGAATGGTATTTTGTCATTTGTATAGTTAATATATTTTTATTATTTAATTTGAAATATTTTAAATATAATTTTTCATTTTTTTGTTTTTTAAAAATTTTATTTGGTCATTTATTTATTTTGTTTATCTGTATATTTATTTATTTATTTATTCATTTATTTATTAGAGAATTGTAATGTGTAGAATGTTATTTTATCATTTGTATAGTTAATATATTTTTATTATTTAATTCAAAATATTTTAAATATAATTTTTCATTTTTTTGTTCTTTAAAAATTTTATTTAGTCATTTATTTATTTTGTTTATCTGTATATTTATTTATTTATTAATTAATTAATTTATTTATTCATTTATTAGTGAATTGTAATGAGTATAGAATATCATTTCATCATTTATATAATTAATATATTTTTATTATTGAATTAAAAATATTTAAAATATAATTTTTCATTTTTTTGTTCTTTAAAAATTTTATTTAGTCATTTATTTATTTTGTTTATCTGTATATTTATTTATTCATTTATTTATTTATTTATAAGTGAATTGTCATGTGTAGAATGTAATTTCATCATTTGTATAGTTAAATATTTTTATTATTGAATTAAAAATATTTAAAATATAATTTTTCATTTTTTTGTTCTTTAAAAATTTTATTCAGTCATTTATTTATTTTGTTTATCTGTATATTTATTTATTCATTTATTTATTTATTTATAAGTGAATTGTAATGTGTAGAATATCATTTCATCATTTATATAATTAATATATTTTTATTATTGAATTAAAAATATTTAAAATATAATTTTTCATCTTTTTATTCTTTAGAACTTTTATTTACTCATTTATTTATTTTGTTTATCTGTATATTAATTTATTTATTAGTGGATTATAAAGTGCACGAGCACACATGTGTTACAGCTTAAATTCCACAGCAGCCGGAGCACCTGATGGTGTCCTTGAAACGTCCACCACACAAAATGCCATCTCTCTTCCGGATATATCAAAGAAAAAAAAAAA
>JAQQBS010001425.1:5245198-5282333 GCA_030347275.1 Microctonus aethiopoides
AATTAATCTATAAAAATAAATAAAAAAAAATATAAATAAAATTTTATTTTATATTCGTAATTAAAAATTATTTAAACTATCAAAATTTTCAGTTTAAAATCTCTCAAAAAAATTCTACAACATCTGCATGTTGTTGAATTCATATAAAATATTCTATAAATAATTTTCACCTAAACTTCCCACAAAAAAACAACAATGAAAAAAAAAAAAAAAAAAAAAAAAAAAAAAAAAAAAAAAAAAAAAAAAAAAAAAAAAAAAATAATTTTAAATAACATACAAAATAAACAAATGATAATTTTTTTTCTTCATCTTATTATTATATCACACGAATGTATCTTTATTTCAACGTGTCTTCCCTCGTAAACGTTCTAATCTATATATACAACGTATGCAAGTTGAAACGTGTGCTCGACGTGTCTCTTCGATCCACAAATTATTCTTCGTGTTACCGAGCGTGTAGAACGAGAAAGCCGGCGCGCTCTCCGTGTGCGCCCACTTCTTCTCTTTTTCCACACACACACACACACACACACATTACATACATAACTCCATTTATACATATATCCTCTTTGAACTACCTTACGTCTCTCCACAACCATTCCAAGAAAAGCTATGTGTATCTCTTCGCGTCTTTCGATGTGTCTCGTACCGTATGCCACGATCCATAGTAAGAAGAAGAGAAAAGAAGCGAGAGCATGTGTTTCTCCTCCATAGAATGGACCAAATGTGTATATACATATATAAACGAAAGAATAAAAAAACCGAAAAAAAATAAAAAATAAAAATAAATAAATAAATAAATAAATAAATAAATAAAAAATAAATAAAGACAGGGTCGCAGTTGTGCGGGAGAGGGTTCCAGTTAAGGTGCGCTCTCGTTTGTTTCTCGTTTCGAGTCGTATCGAGGACCACGAACCAGCAGGAAAGGTCGTGCCACCTTCTTTATATACATATATATACATAGATTTGTACATATATATATATATTCAAAGTCCTCCTTGGTTTTATCTTAAATCTCACGTCCACCTGTATTCTCTGCATTGTCAATTGCACACTCATCGCAATAAATAATTTATGTGTTGAATATTAAACAAAATTATTTATATTAAAAATAAAATTTAATTTATATTTTTAATTATTTTTAATATATTAAATTCTGGAGAATTATATGTATATATTTAATCATATAAATATATCAATACGTATGAGAATTGAATGAACGAAATAATTTTTTTTTTTTTTTATATGATTTGATTTATTTTTAATAATTTTTTTTTTTTTAAATTTTATTTGTGAAAGATGACCGCGCCCAGGCGTCCTCGACAGGCTGCGCCGTTAAGCCCACTCCGCCCTCTTGCCGGTGGAGATATCATCGGTAAATGCAAAACAGAAGGAGAGAAGAGACGCCAAGTTATATGTATATATATATTCAAAGTTGTCTTGCTCCTTGAAGCCATCGCGGGTTTTTTTTTCTTTTGGTTTTATCTTCCTCTCGTTGGCGCTTCTTTTTCTGTCTCTTCATCTTGTTATTCATCTCGTCCTCGTCTTCTTTAGGTATACTGTATAAATATATATATGATATACATATATACATATAGATAGATATACTAGCAGTAGTATCTCACTCACAAAGAGAAAAGAGCTTCTCTCGTTTCCGAAGAGTATTTTGCCCTCTCTTTTACGCCGTGGCCCAGGATCGATTGAGATAGCGTGTGCAGGAAGTCGCCCTCGATTTATGACGCATTCGTGGGCACGTGTGGGACGCGCTTCAATAAATACACATGTATTTATGTGTATGTGTGTGAATGTATATGATTTAAAAAATACAAAAAATTAAATTAAAATTCACAATTGAGTGAAAAAAAATTTTTTTGATGTTTATAAATATTATTTTTAAATTTCATTTGTTTATGAATAATAATTTTGGGATTGATTTATCTGAGATTATAATTTGTAATAGTATAATTAATATACAAATTAATTAATTTTTTTTTTTCATAATAAAATAAATATTTGTCTGATAATTTTATCGAATTAATTTAATAGTTCTATCAAAATTATTTAGCTATTTGAATTAATAAATATTTCGAATTCTTTATTATAGTTGGATAAAATACAAAAATTTATACGAATAATATTTCTCTGTAATATTTATATTAGGACTTAAAGTAAATGATTTTGTATTTTTCTTCTATTCCAAAATTAATTGTGCGATTTATATGGGCAAGTCAGGAAACGAGATCACTCGAGGATATCATCATACATATATATATATATACCTACAGCAATATACAAATTAATGTTAGTGTATAGAAATAAATGTATCATGACCTGTCCTCCTTTTATTAATGCAGCGCGCATGGTGTATAGTATTTAAAGAAATAAGAGGAAGGAAATGGGTAAGGTACGTATAAAGGGAGACAATCGAATGTCTGTCACGCCAACATGAACATCCAGTACACACCCAACCTTTCAACAGACAAGATGATCAACCTCAAAATGAAAAAAAAAAAAAAAAAAAAATTCCCCCTAAAAATTCAATAATCAATAATCAATCCAAAAATATTAGGTCAATCGAAAAATAATTGTCATTTCTGCACAAATATTTATTCATCTTCCTCAAAAAAAAAAAATAAATTTCTCCGATCCGGCATTGAAGATTCAAAAAAATTGCAAAAAAATTCCTGATAACAAGAATGATTACATCATTAAATAAAAATAAAAGCTTGTAAAAATTTTATCTGCTTAAATTAAACGGCATTACTTTCCGATTGACCTAATAAACCCACGAAAAATTATAAAATAAATAAATATTACTAAAAAAATCATCTTAAAGTTATTTTTATCGCAATTTAACATGCTTATATATATTTGTATAAAGTGCACTGTCGTAAAATAAAATAAGTGCACTACATATCAGGAAAAAGCAACACTCTTATGCGCTCGCGCGTGCGCACACACATACATATATATATATATATACACCAAGCACATTTATATGGCGCTCATGTCGCGGCAGATCTTTGTCGGCGTAACCGGGTCCTTCATCATCTTACATATATACTCTGCAATAGAACCCCAAGTAAAAATAAAACGAGTTCACAAAAATAAACATCTCAACTAATATAACAAAAACAACAATAAATAACAATAATAATTATCATCATCATCATCATAATTTTTATATTCTAATACAAAGGCCATCAACACACACACAAAAGTAAATCATACAAAAATAATAAATCATATTAAAATCTCCAATGACAATGTGAAGAAGTTAAAAAGAATTATTTCTCTATAAGCCATTGCCTTGTTTATATATTTAATATTTATATGCATGCGCCGCGCGCACGCGCGTGCGCTATTCAGTGGTTGAGTATATTTGCGCAGGTTGAAATCATTGGGCCCGCAATCTTACTGAGCGTGCGCACTCAGTTGCACTATCCCCCACCGAGTGCGCGACACACACTACAATAACAACAACAAAACACAAACGGGGCCTGATGCTGTTTTTCAGGGTGGTCCCGTCCGCGGTGTGCGCACGCTGCGAACAAACGGCGACACAGTCAGCGTGTGCTTCGCATCATACCCAACGTCATAACCCACCTAACAAATGGCTGACAGATTAGAACTAGAAACAATATAAATATACATAAACATAAATGTATTTATAAATGGATATATATTGTACATAGTAAATAAATATATATTTATGTATGTGTATGTATATATAAGAGTATTGGGGCCTGAGGTAAAAGGCGAATTGTCTGACTCTCAACACGCCGGTCCCTTTTATGAAACTGGATCTTAACAGCACAGTGGGTCCCAACCCCACCCACACACAGGTGCCCCAGTGGAACGAGAAAGAAAGATAACTGGGCAATAATTCAGTGAACGATACGACGACGGGGGCGCCCTAACGTTAAGATTAGTCACGGCCCCATGTCTGCGTGTGCCACACCAATTGTATATATACATTTATGTTGATATAAACACTAAACTTGTATATATGATGTTTATTTGGCGCTGGATTAAATATAAGTGGGCGCGGGATATATAAGAAAACGCTGCGAAGCAAGCAAAGCGACCTCAACGGGAGCGTCGTGAACCCGCTGCTGCACGAGCGTGGCGCCAAACGACAATTCGTGCTATATATATAATGGTATATGTATAATAGACCATTAAGAATTGTTTTTATAGGTTTTTTATTCATTTAACATTGCTTATGCACGAATTAATCATTTTTATTCATGAGTATTATTGCATTTGGTATATTGGAATATTAATATTGTGAGTTTGTTTTTTTTTTATTTTATGCAATTGTTTGATGGATTTTTTGTCAAGTTAATATATTGATGTTGGTATTCGTTCCACGGGAAATCGCGTAGAGTCTTTAATGGTATTATTTATATTGATAATTATTTTCATGATAAAGTTTTGAAAATTAAAATGTTATGTTTAATCCGCGCACGAATTAACTCTTACCTACTGAATTTATTTTCATTGTGTAATGTGCTTTATGAGAGCATAATACGTCGCGGAAAAAAAGAGTTATAATGTGAATTATGGGTGGTAATTGTTTATTCTCACCAGTTTAGAGATTGTATTATATAAAGCAACGAAATATGTATGTATAAGACCTTTCATTATATATTGTGCTCGCATTTAATGCGCAGCAAACTTTCATTCTTGCGGTACTTATGAAGTGAGTTTGCGCGCGGCTTGTGTTACAATCACAGCTTTCATTCAAAACACGCAAGGTGATATCTACGAATTTTTCTATTCAACATTAAATTTTTTTTTTAATTAAATTTATAATCGACGAATATTTGAAAATTAGAAAAAGAATTTTTTTTCTTTATTTAAAAAATTTAATTATACATGTAAATGAATTGGTCATTCAGATCACATGTGGGCTTCATATCCACGATGATCCTGTTCCTCTTATCTGCTCATTGGTTATAGTTGTAATGTTAACCAGAAGAAGAAACTCAGACTCTAGATGTACATATGAAACTCGTTTAGTTTATACAAGTATTTCTGAGGGAGTATATTATACGGAATAATTTCTTTCTATTTTTTTTTTCGTTTCTTTTTAAGCTGTCTTTGCATCATGGCATCGCTGATTTATGCGCTCGCATTCCTAAACTCAAACACATGCACATTCCAACAATCGCACAAGTATATATATTGATAAGCCAGTGTAAATGTATATCGTGTCGTTCAATATATCGCATTGAAACTCGTGCGCTGCGTGTGGTTGACTCGTAAGGACATTAAACCTGGCGCCATATCGACAAGCACGAAAAATAAAAAATATAAAAATTGGTACATTAAAATAGCTTAACCGAAAAATAAATTTAATATAATGAAATGCGATTAAAAAATAAAAAAATTTATTAAAACGACAATTTTGTGTATGTCGCGCGTAATTTTTTTTTCTTTACTTCTAAAAAATATTATTATACGCTCGCTATAAATTGACTATACAACAAAAGTGGGCCAATCCTCGATGGTACTTGCAATATATTTGTTGGCGAATGAATTGAAATAAAAATAAAAAATAAAATGAAATAAAAATGTATTCAAACAAGCAAACACATACCCATCAGTGTACTCAGTTCAATATGTGTGTGTGTGTGTGTGTGTGTGTATGCAGATTCTTACATCCAAAACATTTTCTGTAAAAAAGAAAAAATAAATAAATAAATAAATAAACACCATAAATAAATGAAACAGAAAAAAAATAGCGCCATAAAATTGGCAACTTTATTAAGGAAATTTTGCGGCCGCGTAAATGTTTATACATGGAGAGACTTCCTGGAACACGACCAATATATATACACATACTCACAAATTCACACACACATTATTGCCCGATACATTTGGCCGAGTGTACTTTATCGATTCTTTCCCGATTTATCTTTTCCCGCCACAGCGCGAATTTCTCTCTTTCCTCTTTTATTTTACTTTATCGTTTCTCATTTCTTTTTTTTTTTTTATTTATTTATTTTCCTCTTCACTTCTCCACGCGCAACCCACACCCCCACCTCGTCTTTCACGACTTACTCGCACGACGTATTTGGGACCCCGCATAGAGGAGAAATGCAACTCTCCCGTCCTCCCCATTTGGCGCTCATGAATATTCAACAAACAAGATTGTCGCAAATCGAAACCCCCATGTAAAGAGACCACTCTCTTGCATCGCACTCGTCACATATAACCATGTTGATCATAAGAGAATTTTGTTTCGCTAAATGTTGTCACATTGCAATCATTAAAGTCAAAATAAGAAGAAGAAGAAAAAAAAAATGCGGCAACAGAAAAAGGTAAGAAAGAATTCAATCACGATAAATCTCTTTACGTCAATTAGTAAATGATTTAATTTTACATTTGTATAACTAACTAATATAAAAAGAAACGATAAAATAAAATATTTATTAATTACTCCATGTGTAAATGTTAATAATTTAAATAAAGTAATTGAATTTAATATTACTAAATAATTGTCAATTAAATTGTCCCACCATTTATATAAATTGCGAGTCAATAATTCAAGCGCCAGCGCCTAGTAGTTAAGGTGACACATAGTGCACTCTTGCGCCAAGTATAATCGCCGCCATATACGCCTCCTGCTGGCCGTTAGATGGCGCGAGAACGCGCGCACGCGCACTTGTATGTGTGTGGCTTACGCGCCGGCGCATACGCGATTGACTATGTAAAATATATATACGTGAATACTCGCGCGCGCGCCTGCGCACACAAGCGTATAACAATCTTAAGAAAGAGAGCAAGAGCGCCACTCGTTGATCGTGTCTCGCACGTCCGCAAGGAGGATTGATTTATCACACGCCATAAGACAGATTGCCGCGCGTACATTGCGCGCTCGTTTTACTCTCTCGCGGGCGCTACTCTCATATATATATATATATATATAAATATATACACATGTATGTATATAGTTAAAGGTATAGATAATAATATTATTTATATAGGCGAGGGTGACTAGAGAGCAAGATGAGACATCGAATTTAATTTATATTAAATTAAATAAATTATATTAATAATATTGGAATTAAATATAATTAATTGTAAAAATTATATAAAATATTTTATATCAATTTTAAATGTTGAGTAATAATTTAAAATGTCAATAATATGTAGGTACTATATAAATTGATTTTAAAATTAATTTCGTGCAATTGGGTAAATAAAATTAAAATTACTGCAGTAAAACAATTAATTTTAACTACCATATTTCGTTGCCAATGCCGTTGACACATATAAATCAGTTGGTTATCACATGTATATACATTGGCATTAATCACTATAATGATCCAAGTGCGTCGCGCGCGACCCAGCCCCAACAACAACCAACCAAATACCGCCTGGAGCTTTATATACATGTTCAATTATAAATACTATATGTATTATAAGTATTTATATATTATATTGGCGCACGCGTTCTTGTTAGGCTCTGTGACAAGTTTTTCATGGCCATGCAACATAACTTTATATGACATATCATATGTCTTTCACCAGTATCACAGCTGAACATTTACTAATCAATGAATTCATTATCAACATGTTAAATTTACATAAAAAAAAAATTTGTATTTGAATAATTATTTATACAGTTAAAGAATGGAAATAAAAATTATAACAAACACACGGAATTGTTGATACCTTTCACTGTGATTGTTTCAGCGACGCCACAGCCAGAGGGCGCTTGATTTATTTTTGAAATTGATGTAAATATTAATTTGTCACTGGTTAATGCAAAACTTGACGCGATAAATTTTGTAAATTTCCCGTTGGTGCAACCAACCAACTTAATAATTTATTTACATACACACTTGTGTATTATTGTATGTGTTTGTTTGTGTGTTTATGCGCGGGTGAAGGAAGAAGCACGTGCGCACCTAGTCTAACCAATAACGATACGACAATCCGGTCCGTTGAACTCACTAACGCGACAACGACGAGTGGACGCGAACGCGAGCTTATCTCACTTTACTGAAGGAGTTCTCGAACGTGTTCGAGCACTCAGATCCGTTATCAACACGAAGTCGTTGGATGAATAGATTTTATTATATTATTTCACTATTTAATTATTTATTAAATTCAATTCATTAATTATTAAAATTATTATCGTATTGATATTAATTTTTTATCGTTGAGAAAAAATATTCAATCAACCAACTAAATTTATTATATTAAGTCATAGCTATAAATTTTTTTGAATATAAATTAAAGGGTCAAAAAATTTTTCGCAATTTTTGCATGTTTTTTGACATGCTGTATCTCAGTGAAAAATGGTCGTATCGAGTTTCCAAAAAAAGCATTTTGAAGCTCTGAGTCTCTAGTTTTCAGACCTTGTAGCGAAAAATTTTTAAGAGTTACGGTTATTACGTGATCCTAAGAAATAGCGCAAAAAAAAATTTTGAAAATTTTGTGTCTTTTTTTTTTGAGTGCACGAACTTAGGAAAATTTTTTTTAGCTAAACCATCGAATGGGTTGGATAGCTTGTTTATTCAGCTTCAATTTCATTTTTTTAAAACCTCGATACGACCATTTTTCACTGAGATACAGCCTGTCAAAAAACACGCGAAAATTGCGAAAAATTTTTTGACCCTTTAATTTTTTCCTTTAGTGTATTTATAAAACCGATTTATCGGTTACTTGTTTAATTTTTTGTCTTCTTTATTATATTTTGGATTCAATGGTACACTGAGGCGCAATATTTTCATTTGTATAAAGGGAATATTCCCGTTCTCAAATAACCCGAGCGCAAAAGCAAATAAATATCGCCACTGGTATAAACTCTGTTTGGTTTTGCTTGCATACTACTCGCCGGTTAGACGTATCTGGTATTACAAGGTTTACCTTACACGGCGTGGGCTAATGTATTCTATGATTCTATTCGATTAAACAAACACGATTATTCATATAGGGATACAAAGGTATATAATGCAAGGAAAACGATATCGAGAAAATTATTAGTTGATAATATACCAGACACCATCAGAGAGTTTATTTATTATATTTAATTCGTGTATATTTTTATTTTCATTTAAACGTCAACGGTAGCATTTAAAAGAACTGATTAATTGCAATACGGAGCAAAATACATTGCCAATGAAAACGCTTAATAAAGTCAATTATAATTGGTAAATTGCCGAGAATAAAAACGAGCAAAAAAATAAATAAATAAAATACTGTTGAATTAATAATACAATGATGGAATAATAATAATGACAGTTATTGAGGCAAATAAGTAGATAAATAAACGAGAAATTTCATTCACATATGTATATATATATACACACATTCAATGGCATTTAATTATCATTTTTCTTTTTCATTCTTCTATTAATTTGTTTTTATTTATTTATTTTTTTTTTCCATTTCAGCTGTTATTTTTATTTATTTATTTATTTTTATTTTCTTTTTTATTTCTTCAAGCTTATAATTCGTCCATATGTATGTCAAATATAAATCATCGAGTTTCATTGCTGATTTGACATGATGATAAAGTGGAACGTTGCAATACCGCTCGAGCTAAATTACGACAATTTTTTTTCCCTTTCTCTTTTATATACATATACATATGTATATATATTTGTAGGTGGGATATGTAATACTGCCGAAATAATAATTTTTTGTATGTATTGCAAATAATCCCATAAGATTATATAGCGAGAAATAATGTGGCATTTTCATGATGTTATGAGATGGAAAATGGATACATATTCATGTTTAAAAAATTTTTTTTTTCCTCCTTCTTCATCTTCTTTTTTCCTCTTCTCTCAATTTCATTCGCACGATTATATATTATACTATTATATTATTGATGTGACCACCACACATATACGTACACAAATGGCGCATAAATACATATAAGTGTGTAAAATCGTGAGATTTTATATACGCCGTTACCTCACACGACGCCACACGTTGAGTCACACACAGTCGCGTGCATTAAAAAAAAAGAAACACACTCGACCAATGTGTATATGTAATTGTGATCGTGGGTGGTACCGATGAACCTGTATAAACAGGTGTATATGAAAGAAATTCTTATGCCTTTTCCACTTCCTTCTTCTCATTTACTCGCACGTTTATTCGTTAGCTCGCTCTCTTCCTCATCTTTCTTACACCATAGTCCAATAATGATCCATGATATATATTCTAAATCTCAGAAATATATTTTATCATGATGAATAAAAATGTTTCGTTTACCTTGACGATTTTTTTTTATGTCACAATAAATAATTAAATTTATTTATTTATTTTTTTTTTTTTCAACGCAACAATTTTATCAAAATATATTTCCATCAATTTGAATATTTCGTAACATTTTACATGTATATATAAATTTATACATGTGTGTATATATAAATACGCGTTCTATTCATATTTAAAAATTATTTATGTTGGCTACTGAATTGCCATAATCATTTATTTTTTTTTTTTTTTTTTAGGTTCGTAATTTTTTTTTAACCATCTTCTTGTAGTGAATTGGTTACGCTGTGTATCGAATACACCATATACATTTACCGACAGGGAAGGTGGATAACGATAACTAACGAGAATGAACGCGCACCGGTGCGCGCGCGCACGAGAGAGCGGCTGTCTCTTAATTTACTCGCATGGCGATTGCCACCTTCAAGCAACTTCAACGCCGCCGCGTCGGCAATTCTCTTTGAAGGCATGTGCGCCCAGCTATTGACGATAAACAAACGAATTTTTTTTTTTTTTGTTTTTCTTAATTCTCCTCTTTACTCTTTATATGTAGGTATATACCAGTAAACCGAACGCTAATGTGAAATTAATTAAATGCACATGATACCTTATACCACCGAGGAAATGGAGATTTTCTGGAGAGAAAAAAAAAATTTTTTTTTTCCTACAAAAATTATATTTAAAAAAAAAAAAATTTTTTTTTATATTAATTAATAAATTATTTTTTCTTGTTCACTCGAAAAAGACAATATTGTGTAATAAAATTTCTTTCCATCTCGCAGAGCTTTCGAAATATTT
Organism: Microctonus aethiopoides; assembly: GCA_030347275.1. NCBI lineage: Eukaryota > Metazoa > Arthropoda > Insecta > Hymenoptera > Braconidae > Microctonus > Microctonus aethiopoides. The sequence continues at coordinate 5,256,242 of JAQQBS010001425.1, forward strand.
TCGATCAAAGTCACGAGGTGATGGAACTCGCAAATCAACGTTTTTATCATTTGTTTTACTTCCATTTTTTTTTTTTATTTTAAAATTCTATATACATATAACTATGGTATATGTAAAGTGTACGCAAAGAATGCGAGAGTTAACACGAGCTTTGCATTCCACAGTTAAGTGTAATTCCCCGTGCGTTACTTCATGTGAAATGGTATGGGAATCCACCAAAAATAAGAGGAAGACACAGGTTAGTTGACTTTGCCATTCACGGTAACACTCAGTGGCAGCCATTGGCGCGCACAAAATCAATTGATGGCGCGCAATAATTTTCTGCCGACAAAGTTCACCCGACAATTGGTTACACAGAATCACACTTAGGCAATATATATACACGTATATGTATATATTTTTCCAAACACCGTACACATGTATGCATGGTATATATAATACCAACCAAACTTGTACAAGAAATTGAAAAACAATAAAAAAAAAAACTTTTATATATACATATAATACAACTTACATCACCCATTAATCTAATACAATTACCGGAAATCATTGTGAATTTATGGGAGTAAAGAATAATAATATTTCATTAATATATATCCAAGTGTGTATATGTTTGTGTATAATATTACTCGTATGAAAAAAGCCCCTGAGGCAGTTTGAATGGAGCCCGCGCAGCATGATCGAGAACGCATAATGCAAGGTGTTGAGGCAGGTACAGGGGAAAGAAAGGGGCGCAATATCATGGCCTCAGACGCGGCTAATGATGGTGGCGTGGGTGAGAATTAAACGAGCCGCCATATATAAATGAAACGAAATGTGCGCCAACGTTCATCGCGATTTTACGATCGCTTGTCGTCTATTCGCGCGTGTGCACACGTCCGCAACCACGCACACCCCACAGTACCACTCAAAGAGATCTTCTAATTACGCTCACAATGCTGTATACATAAACATGGACATGGGTATATCTCGTTAATGACTTTAAGAGTTCATTCGAGACACTGAATATAGACTTATGAAAGATATATAATTTACTTCATGTAAAAATTTTATTTAACGTTGAATAATTTTATATTGAATTATTTATCTTATTATGAAAGTTAAAAAAGTTATATCTCCTTCATAAAATTATATGCACGTATATAAATTTGTTTATCTCATATTTGGAATCTAAATTGTATATGTAAATAAATTAAAACTACATATAATTGCTTTAACAAATTTCTCTTGTTGTTTTGTGTGATGCTATCGACTTGATGAATAATAAATTTATGACAGAGTGGAAGAGACAATTTTTAAATTTAGTCCGACATAAAACGCTGTCGTAAAACGATCTGAAGAAGTAGGAAAATTTTATTAAAAAATCAACACTTTCTGACACTGCGTCCTAATCTAGACAACAATAACAGCAACCACTAAATAAATAATTACACAAAATTTCTGATTCGCCTATAGATCCACACATACATATCATAAATAAAAAAAAAATTTTATTGACATGCAATATTCATTGAGCCGTAACAGCGCGTCGATCAATATCACTAGTCTACATCACGATGGTGTTGTGTAGTCCCAAACGAATCAACAATATGTAGGTCAAGTAGCTGCGATCCTCTTATCGATGATGGCACGTCGCAATTTTATGTATCATATATATCCACATACATATCCACATGTATATTATCCTTGGCGCGGGCGCACAAATATGTGGACACATTTTTATGTATCCCAATCTTCTCTTGCCCATTATCCAATACACATTCCTCGAGGATTGAAATAAAACAACATCAACCACGAAACTGTGATATCAAACCGGATGTCTATTCGAAATTTATAAAAATAATAAATCATTCAAGTCTCTTAAAATAAAAGAAAATTTACATAACTGCATGACACCCTTTATATCCACTAAAATCACCTCGAATATCATAAATTAATTATCTATCTTATTAATATCACATCCAGGTATCTCAAATTTAATGACATTCACAATATTTCTCAAAAACTAACAGAAAAAAAAAGTATTTTCTAACTGCGAAAAAAAATCTATCGTTATTCATTATATATACAATCATTACAATCAGCGTGATGTTAATTTATGTAATGGACTGTGGTCCAATACAATCAAGACTTGACGAAAAAGAAAAATAAGAAGTGGAATAAATAACTGAAGAAAAATAAAATAAATAACGAAAAACAAAAAAAGTATATCATGACAAAGGCGCGGGCGCTCTCGTGCGCAAGGTGTCGCCGTTGTGTCTTGTCAGAGAGTCCCATCCTTTTCGCACCTGTGCTAAAATCCAAATGATCATGTGAATTTCATCTTCCGTTTCATCTCGCACACATTTACACATTTAAATACTTGTATATGTATTCATATATCCACAACAGACATTCGTAACGCCAGTGGAGAACCCTAATTGAGTGTCCTCGCCCTGGGTGTCCAATGTTGTCCAGCGTTGTCGCCGCGCGCTACCTGAGGGCGTGGGCGACGCCGATATGAGTTACGGGTCTGTCGTATTACACGGGGACTTGGGGACCTAACGTTCCACCATGTGTGGTCCTCCTGTATGTTGGCCCAACCTCATCGCGGTCCTTCCTCCCTCTCTGTCCACCTTCATTTCATCGTCTGATGACCCCACCCCAACAACGACGTCGCCTGTCCAGTGAATATCATCAGCCATTTATACCAGTGGCGGTTTTACCTACTTCAACCTGTCTAATCCTCTGGAGATAATCCGACTTTGGACGATTTCACCTTCAGAAACGTACGTTCCAAGTGTATATTTGAAAGTGTTTATAAATGTATCTCTCTACACATATCTACCAATATACAACACATACTAATATAGTAGTAGTATATAAAACCAGTCACGATGAAATAGTTACTACTGGTTTTTATATATTTTTTTTTCTATTTCTCTTTCTTTAAAATTTTTTTTTTTTTTTTTATTTAGTGATGGGCTATAGAGTCAACTTTGTCTTCTCGGAGATTAGACATCGGCATCTAGTAGCGATTGTCGTTTACGACTATTAAAATAAAAGGAAGAAAAAAAAAATTAATTCGAAAATATTTAAACTTGGCATTTATATATGTTTAAAGGCGAAGATTATTTGTAAATTATATGTATATTATATTTTTTATTTATTTTTTCGTCTCGCGTGTGTGTAGGCGGATGAAGTAAAAAAATCTTGAATAAGATGGAGATGGTGAAGATATCTTTGTAGAATTCTATATAAGCTAGCATAGGTATAACTTGATAACTGATAATTTATTAATATTGCACGAGAGCGGTATTAAACTTGAAGCTTAAAGTAAATCAATGGTGCACACAGAGGGGATATATATCGTGGCCTGTTTTATGGCGTGCATTCATTACCAAGGCAGGTTGCATTAGCTCGTATATCTAAAGTATTATATACACACACCAACAAGTAAAATAAAACGGATACGTAAAATATATGCCCACGAGCATCAAATATAAACGAATATGAAAAAATTAACCGAATAAAACAAACGTATTTAAAATAAAAAATTCGTTTGATAAATATTTTTCTTTCATTTCTTAGCTTCATTATCAACTTGACAATTTTTTTTAAGACCCTGTAACATTGTAAGTTGACTTTATGAGACATAAGAAAGAGAATAAATAATGTGAATGCTTTTGTATACAGTGAACTTTACGATCCTACCGCTCGGGGGCGCCTTCCACCGTGCTGCGCGCGCGCGACAACTGGTGGACGCGTCAGTGTACTACATAAGAGTTAGATACTCACTGATATATATTTGTATGAGCTCCCGGAGGGGTTATATGGCCCCCACGAATCCTTTCATATACTTTACGGCTCTTTCGCTCTATGTGCATGTATATAATGGTTACGAACCTCCTCGTTATCCAACGAGACGACTGCGATGGCTCTTGAAGCGCACAAAGTCCCTCGAATTTATCGTCACGGTTATAACGTGGACGCGCGGCGGGGCCTTTCGAACCCGGAGGCCTAATGACCTCGCGCGTGATCCACTCAAGCAATATAACTTCTTTTATTAATTTTAATAAAGTTAAAAAGAAGAAAAAAAAATAGTTTCAATAAATTTATATGCAAAAATTAATTTTCTTATCGATTTCACGAATTATTTTTAATTCAATAAATGGATTGAAATATTTTTTTAATGATATTGCCAATGTATGGTATTAAGGAGAGACACGTGAAAGGAGAATAAGACGAAGAGTTGCTACTGTTGCTACTACTGTTGCTGGTGAATCGTCGGAAGAGTTAATTAAGAGAGAGGAATCGGAATGAACGCTTTTGTATATTGATGGACGTGGGCATTGTGAGGATGCGCGCACTCACTATATTACTCCGTCTTCAAATGCGCGGCTTAATCGTGTCCTTTGCGTGTCTATATGTCACCAAGAATGGTGTATCCACAGACAACATTTAAGAAAAATCTATGCATTCAATAGTTATTCAGTGTTGTTGATTCGAAATAAAATAAAACAACATAATCATGGCAACAAAATATATATTAAAAAAATTATTTATTAACTATTATTAATAATCACTATTAATAGTTGAAAAATTATTTATCAACTATTATCAAGAATTATTATTAATAGTTGAAAAATTATTTATTAACTATTATTAATAATCACTATTAATAGTTGAAAAATTATTTATTAACTAATATTTATAATCACTATTAATAATTAAAAAATTATTAATAGTTGAAAAATTATTTATTAACTATTATTAAGAATTATTATGATAGTTGAAAAATTATTCATCAACTCTTATTAATAATCACTATTAATAGTTGAAAAACTATTTATCAACTATTATTAAGAATTATTATTAATATTTGAAAAATTATTTATTAACTAATATTAATAATCACTATTAATAGTTGAAAAATTATTTATTAACTATTATTAAGAATTATTATTAATAGTTGAAAAATTATTTATTAACTATTATTAATAATCACTATTAAAAGTTGAAAAATTATTTATCAACTATTATTAATAATCACTATTAAAAGTTGAAAAATTATTTATTAACTATTATCAAGAATTATTATTAATAGTTAAAAAATTATTTATCAACTACACTAAAGGGCCAATTTGACCCTAAATACTAAATAAGCCTAAAAATCAAATAATTATCACTCAAAATAACTTAAAAATTCATCCAAATCTCTCAATGTACATCAAACTATTTAAAAATTTATTTATGGAAGTATAATCATCGATAAAAAAAAAAAATAAGTGGCACAATAATATTTAAGTGTCGGATCGTGCATGACAGGGTCGCAATCGTGCATGTCTCTCATGGTTTGTTAAGATGTATACGAGTGTGTATACAGGTATTTATCTCTCTGTGTATGTGTGCTGATACTCGGAGTAGATATACAGGGTGAGGCGGAAGATGGGGTGCGGTGTAGGTGTTGGTGTTATATATAATATATATCTTTTGAAAGAGGAAAGGGAATTATTTCTTGGTGTTGTCGGTATGAGAAGACCAAGTCGCGCCTGAGCAGACCCAAAGGTGGGCCCAGAGGAGATTGCTATGCTAATTCCGTTAATGTCACATGAGTTATAACCCGTGGATATATAAATGTATATGTATTTATACATGTATATAATATTCATCCTTTCCGTTTTGTGCGGCGATCCCTTTTATTATGGAGGCGTAAGAGATCGGTATAAGTAGCCGCAATATCACGTACCTACTACTACACTATTTCCATGTACGCATCTGCAAATAATACTAATAAATGCGCTGTATATGTGCAGAATATTTTATATTTTACACAGGGTGATGCACATAATTATCTTTGAGTCATGATAAAACGAGTGTTCATTGAGCGTTCATGCGTATTTTCAACGGTGGTCTTATCGCGCTGTCCATTAATTTATTAACCCGCGTAAATTATTTTCACTAGTGTTGAAAATGAGAATAATTAAAAAATAAAATATAATATATAATATACATATATAAATATGTTTATCTGAAGAATATAATTATGTGATTTGATAACAAATTTAATTGCCGATGAGACATGGATGTATGTTTTACAATTTTGATTCACTTTGTATGTATAGAACAGATTGTTGTATACGAAATGTATTATATTTGTGTATATAAAATTCGAGAATAGGTTGTAAACTATTTTTTATACCCCTAAGTGATAAGGGTGGCTCACCCAAAAAATTTTTTTTTTATTTTTTTGACAAAATTATTTATTTTTATTTTTTTATGATTTGGCATTAAAAATACATATAACACTTGATTTTCACCCTTCTACCACCAACCCCTATTTTTTAAATGTGATATTAACACTGTGATAAATCTTTTTAAAATTTATTTTTTTGAAAAATTTTTTTATTTTTATTTTTTTATGATTTGGCATTAAAAATACATATAACACTTAATATTCATCCTTCTACCACCAACCCCTATTTTTTTAAAGCGATATTAACACTGTGATAAATCTTTTTAAAATTTATTTTTTTATTTTTTTGAAAAATTTTTTTATTTTTATTTTTTTATGATTTGGCATTAAAAATACATATAACACTTGATTTTCACCCTTCTACCACCAACCATTGTTTTTTAAAAGCGATATTAACACTGTAATAATTCTTTTTTTTTTTTTTTTTTAATTACCAAATATTTTTATTTTTTTTTTTATAATAATTTATACATAGTAATAATTTAATTACTAAAATATAACGTTTGCCAAGTCAGCTAGTAATATAATAATATAATTTTTCTTTTAATAATTATCAATGAATTTTTCAGGATAATATAAATATTTATTGATAATTTTTAGTTTTAAATAGCGATTTATTTTATTTTTAATTTATCGTGAGTAAAACAAAAAAATTATTAAAGACGGAAATTTATTTTTTCGACTCGCCTGGTTGATTGTCGTGGCGATTTTTCGCAGTCTGACTATATCACAGTGATATGAGCCGTGTCTAATTACACGATCGGTATGGTATCTTCACGTCACCCAATCAAATCATCATCCTGTCTATCGTATATTTATATATTTATTCATATGCATGTACAAGTATTATACACACACTGATTCATTTATTATTATCACGATCATTCCCGCCAGAGTTTTATCGCACCCATCCTGCCTCAATCTCAATTGTAATCGTTCGACGATCGATTTAACTGAACTGCCGATGCGAAAAACATAAATATCACAATATATACATCTGTATTAACATAAATAATATTAATATTCAAAATGAAAAATAAAAATAATAATCGTAATATATAATAAATATTGAATTTAAAAAAAAATGATAAAATATTCTAATCATTTCCGTAATTTAAATGAATTATTATACGGCGCCATATGTTTAATATGTTTTGATAAATAAATAGAATATATAAAGAGAATTAAGAGTAAATCTTGCAATTAATTTTTAATTCATCCTTTTTCATTTTTCTATTTTTTATTAACTATTATTAATAATCACTATTAATAGTTAAAAAATTATTTATTAACTATTATTAAGAATTATTATTAATAGTTGAAATATGATTTATTAACTATTATTAAGAATTAATATTAATAGTTAAAAAATTATTTATTAATCATTATTAATAATCACTATTAATAGTTAAAAAATGATTTATTAACTATTATTAAGAATTATTATTAATAGTTGAAAAATTATTTAATAACTAATATTAATAATCACTATTAATAGTTGAAAAATTATTAACTATTGTTAAGAATTATTATTAATAGTTAAAAAATGATTTATTAACTATTATTAATAATCACTATTAATAGTTAAAAAATTATTTATTAACTATTATTAAGAATTATTATTAATAGTTGAAAAATTATTCATTAACTAATATTAATAATCACTATTAATAGTTGAAAAATTATTTATTAACTAATAGTAATAATCACTATTAATAATTGAAAAATTATTTATTAACTAATATTAATAATCACTATTAATAGTTGAAAAATTATTTATTAACTAATATTAATAATCACTATTAATAGTTGAAAAATTATTAACTATTGTTAAGAATTATTATTAATAGTTGAAAAATTATTTATTAACTAATAGTAATAATCACTATTAATAATTGAAAAATTATTTATTAACTATTATTAAGAATTATTATTAATAGTTAAAAAATTATTTATTAACTATTATTGAGATTTATTATTAATAGTTGAAAAATTATTAACTATTGTTAAGAATTATTATTAATTATTGATAAAAAAAAATGATAAAATATTCTAATCATTTCCGTAATTTAAATGAATTATTATACGGCGCCATATGTTTAATATGTTTTGATAAATAAATAGAATATAAAGAGAATTAAGAGTAAATCTTGTAATTAATTTTCATAATTCATCCTTTTTCATTTTCTCATTCATTTAAATATTTTTCATTTATGATTTTGAGTTATTCAATGTATCGAAACGTTACGTCGACACTTATATATATGTATACCTCATGCTTATATATTTATATTGTATATAATGTTTATTACACGAACACATATATGTATATAATACATTGGCAGTTAGTCGCGTCGTAGAAAATTAGAACCAGTTTATCTACCGTAAATCCCATGACGCCTTATATACAACGCGACGATTATAAATTGTGGGATTCGTTGTAAAGCGACTAATTATTATACCGGAGAAATATTCGTATAACCAGTTCTAAAACATAGTGTGAAGAATATTTTTTAAATCATCGCCCATTAAACACAGTAGTAGTGTGTATCATATTATATATAAATTAAATATACTCATTTAATTTAATTTAAAACACCTAAATATTATCAAATCACTTATTTATTTTATCCCTACAACATATTAATATATAATATATCATAAATTAATTTTTAAATTAAGCAGCAATATAAATATATATTTATTTTTAATATTTTTTTTTTTTTTTTTTCATTGCCTGTAGTATTTATTTTATTCTCGTTTTATTTCCAAACCACCGACCGATTACTGTACGATACATTTTAAACTCCTATATCCGCACTGCATTTGTATGTTGTATTTATTCGTGGGCTTCATTACCAGGTCGTGTTAATTAATCGACGATAACTGATCAACCAGGACGCGTTGGAGTGTAGTAAGCGCAGTTAACTCGTCGTCGTCATTGTCGTTTGTATCTCGTTTGTTTTGTCATTCAATTTAAACTTTAATTAAAAAATCCTAAAAATTTGTATAATAAATATAAATAATTATATTCACAATAATATAAATAAATATCTAAATATTTATCCATATCAATAATTTTACTTATTAATATTTAAATTATAAATTTATTATTTCATTTTAATTCAATTTCAATTTTAATAAATATTTATTTATTTATTCATTTGAAATTTTTTATTATACAATTTCATTAATTTATTTATTTATGTATAATTACTTATAATCAATGGTGTGACCAGTACAACCTTAAAACCTTAAGTTAAAGATCAAACAATATGTAAACACTATATGTAAATTAGTAAAAAATATGTTAATCAGTGGATGGAAAAATAAAAGTAAAAAAAAAAAAATATTATTGAATAAACATTACCACTGCCTCGAAGAAATATATACGTATTGTAAATGAAATTGCATGGAGATATGTGTATGTATTGAAAGATGAAAAATAAAATAAAGAAAAGCAAAAAATAAATAAAATAAGAATGAGTGTGAGAGAAGGGAGCGGTGACTTTTAAAAGCGCAGCATTAACACAGCACGTGTGTAGGTTGACCCGCCCACCGACAACCTGATGCTTCCACCCCCTTTATACTCCTTTTTTTTCCTCACTATATGCTTTACTTTACCGCTCGCCCCGTCGCATATACGATGTTAGCAATTAAATATATCTCAAGCCAAAGAGAGAATGAGCAAGTTCGTTCAACATTAATTAACGAAACGTAAACTCGTTCGCTTGGTTTAAACTGAAGTAGCAATGTGGATGCCTGATGCGCAAGTGTATACTGTATATACACCTATGTATGTGTATGTGTACGTAATAAATACAAATACATTTACATGTATATTAAAGAATTTTTGTAGTTGGAATGTAATTTTTTTTTTGGGAATTAAATGAACAGAAAATTTTTTGATTAAAAAAAAAATTGGTGAATTAAATAAAAATAAAAATACAAGTGAAAGATGTCAGGCCCACCCGGACCCATTTTTCAGTGTGGTATATTTGTATGTATAGAGTTCAATGGAAGTGGGCGATGCTTATAAGAATGCAGGTCATTTACTTTGCATTCAACTTCAATTTTTATATACAAGTCTTTCTTTGCGTGGATATAATATGGTTATGTGTAGTTGGTATTATGTGAATAAATGAAGTATATTTTGTGATGTATAAATGACAATGACTTTAGACAGGTTTGGACATGACATGCAGCATCCTCACATGTCACTTCCTGATATTCACTAACTTAATTCTGGAGTTGAAATAAAAATATAATAGTATAATATTTGAGAATGAAAAAAAAAATTTTTTTTAAAAGAGATTTTGTTTTGTGTATTCATATACAAAAATTGGTTATGATTGATACATCCGCTTTAAAAAATTCCGTTTAAATCTGTCAAGTTTACGTAAATAACTATATTTATTTAATTCGTTGATTGAATAATTTGGCTAAATTATTTTTACTTTAAAAATATATCTAAAATACTTTGGATTATTCTATAGAATTATTTTTGAAACTAATAATTACAGCGAATTATTGATGGTGAATGTGAAAAATGAAATATACCATGATCGAGTATTATATAACAGGTGGACTATGGTGGAGGAAAAATAATGTTGCAGTTGACCCAAGACCACACATTCATTCATCCCCTATATTTATTTTTTCCACAAATGAAAGTTGAAAAAAAAAAAAATTAGAAATGTGACTGTGTTATATAAACACGTGTATATATATACATTTTTTGTATTTATTATATCTCAAATGTCTCGAGGGGGTAGATATTAACCCTCGAGGCCACCCTGCCTGGGAATGAACACGAATTATTGACTCTCGATCATTAGTTTTCCAGCCCACGTTGATTCAAAAATTATGAAACATCGAAAAATCTTATGGGGGTTGTATTAATATATATATATATATTTTTTTTTATATGTGTAAGAGGGCGCCAGGCACACGCCATGTGCTTCTCGACACCCCCTCGAAATGATAAATCGCGTGGGCCACGCGCCGTCGTCGTCTCAAGAGAGAAATGAAAACTAATGTGAAAATGAAGGGAAAAAAATGGAGAAAAAAATTTTTATACCTGAAGATACACACATGGGGGCATTAAAATAAAATGGAGCAACTAATTAATAGTATTTCTATACTAGAAAATATGTAAAAAAAAATATTTAGAAATTTTTTTAGCACATTTAAATATTTTATATTTAAAAGTAATTTTTATTTTTATTTTATTTGATGAATGAATTTAAATATATTTTTTTTTTCTTCATTCTAATATTTAATAAAATTGTTTTTATTATGATAAAAAAATATAACTATCGCCACCTATGGCGTTCTATCCAACAACAGTTGCAGCAACAAATTAACTTGCGGCATCAACAAAGTCCACAAGTGTAGGTGCATATTTCTCTCTATTCCCTTTTTTTTTTTTTTTTTTTTCTACTTCGACTCGGGTCACCACATGGTACAATTAAAAATATGCATGCCGGTCTCTTTGTGCCACGCGTCTCTATTTCAGTCTAACACACCATATGGCCAAAAAATTCTAGCATGCACATGAAAAATAAAATTTTTTTTCCTCTCTTATTCCATTTTTTTTTTTTCTATTTTTTTTCTATTTCATCTTGTTCCTTTTTAAGTCGAGAAAAAACTCAAAAACTACCGAGATAGAGTGAGTGAGTTTTAATCTTAAGTGACTAGCGACAAACAGATGATCACCTGCAATAACCTCAGAAAAATATATTAAAAAAGGAAAAAAAAAAAAAAATTATATAAATTATTTATCCTAAAAAAATATTTCACATTTTGTTATTATTAAATTTTTATTCCCATTTTTTATATGTTAAATAAATAACACAAAGAAATTGTGGAATAAAAATTCTCAAAGGATTGTTCAACCAAAAAATTTTTTTATTCATAAAAAATAAAAATAAGAAGATTGTCATTTCCCATAGACTGACACATTTTTCTATGGTGCATTTGGTCGAGTGGTCTATCACACAAACTATCCATGCAGGTACTTCATACATGTATACATATACACATTCGCTTTATACATAATAGCATAATAGTGAAACGAAAAGTAGTAAAATTCCCATGCAAAGAGATCACACGGCGTTTACCAAAGCCACCTTAAAAAAAAAATAAAAGGTTTACTCTATCCACATACACCCGAACTATATACCGATACTACCGATGGAGGAGACAATGAAGTAGGAAAAAAAAACACCACTCTGAATATAAGACGGTGAAGCGAAAAAAAAAAAAATGAATAAAAAAGATTTTTTTTTTCCAAGATTTTAGGAAAATTCTGTGGGAAACGAAAAAGAGAGTAACAGAGAAAGGTTAAATAAATATAGAGATGAAGCAAAATGATGTCCTGCGGTGCTCTAGTATTATCCTACAAGACATCGAAGGACAATAGCATATATAAACTTAAAAACATACATATACATACAGGTAGTTAGTATATAAAATTGAAGAATAAAAAAAGTATTAAAAAGAGTAAAAACAAGATAAAAGAAATTGAAAAGTAAAATAAAAAAAAAAAACAATATAAAAGAAATCTATAAATTCATTCACCCTTTTGGTAATCATCCAAACTGTATATAAAAATAATTGTCCATTTACACAATTAAATTACATAACAAATAATAAAAAAAAAAATATATTTTAAACATGACAAATTTATATTTTAATAGAAATATATTTTACACAAATATCCACGTGTCTTTCTATTTTTTTTTTCTGCTATATAATATTAATACATACCTACAAATATATATGTATATACATATATAAAGAGACTAGATCAATGGGAATCGAAATAGAGAGAAAATATTCGGCGAGAAGTTGAATGTAAACCCCAGGGGACACTCCGTGAAAAAAAGTAAGGTGGCATTGACGGTATAGTAAACTATTATATCTATATACAATGTATGTATGTATATATTTACACATACATGTACATAGATATATGAATGGCGAAGGGGACATGAAAGAATGGCACGTTGAGAGTGGAACAAGTGTAACCATAGCTTCGCAATACAATGCATCTATAGCTCAGGAATGTCACAGAAGAATTTTTACTGTTTTCCGTGTTTTATTTATTATTATATATATTTTTTTTTTTTCATCGTGATTTATTAACGAATTTACCACGAATTATATTATCCACTGTGTGTATATATAAATGTACCTGCATATATTGTTGTTAAGACAAAATAATAAATTTTTTTTTGCATTACAAAGTAATAAAGTAAATTTTTTATTTTCTCTTTTTAGGATAAATTTTTTTTTTTGGACGAAGTTTTTTTTGCTTCGTCGCGCGCAAGTTTGTTGGAATGCATATGGATGAATTTTTGTGTGTGTGTGTGGATGTCGCGGGCATTGAAATGCGTGGGACAATGCTTTTGTATTGTCGTTGGTGGAGTTGGGTTGATGGCGTTTGTGTCCCATGGCGTTCGCACAGGTTTCGTTACTCTATCGAATGAATGAGCCCATTATATTTTACTTCATTCTGATGCCTGCGGCCAACTTATTCTCAGCGCACATCAACGTCTTATATAAATATATAAATGTATGTATAAACTTCTTCATCATTGTACATCTCTATATCGTCTTAGTCAATTTATATATATGCATTTGTTTATTTATATGATATACGAGACAGGATTGAGAGCATAAAAAAAAATTTTCAAATGCATTTTTATTTTTTTTAAAACCAAAAAATAATTTTTTTCTATCAATTATTAATTAATATATTCAAAAATTTTAAATGAAACAAAAAGAAATAATCCTATTATTATTATTATTATTAATAATAATAATAATAAATATAAATAAATAAATTGATAAAATTTAAATTTATTTATAATTTATTTTTTATTTTCATTTTTACATTTTTATTTATTTATTTATTTATTATTATTATTATTATTATTATTATTATTATTATTATTATTATTATTATTATTATTATTATTAATATTAATATTAATAATAATAATAATAAATATAAATAAATAAATTGATAAAATTTAAAAAATTTTATTAAATAAAAAAAAAAATTTTTAAATAATGTTTTTTTTTAATTTATTTTGTTTCTGGAGTATAAAAATTGTGATAATAAATATTATATTAGAATAAAAATGTTCTCAAGGGAAGAAAATTATTTTTGGCATTTAAAAAATTGAGAAAATTTTTTTTTTTTTTTCGAAAAATAATTTTTCTGAGTTGAAATAAATTTATTTTCTTTTCTTATTTATTTAATAAATAAACGAATTGTGAATATTATAAATAATGAAATATACTCGAGTTTCATAAAAATTAAATTTAAAACTTAATAATTATATAAATAAATAAATTTTCAAATTTCACATTAAAATTATTTTCAAATTTCAACAATTGACGAATGTACCTATATTTATTTATATATTTCGTTTTCAATATTTTTATGAGTGTGCATAAGTATATTATATATACATATATATATATATGATATGTGTATACGTAAGCATGTCACTGTCTCGTCTTACATCCCTCACCGATAAATCATCCGGGCGCGTCCTGTTTTCGTGTTGGCGCACCCGAGCGTGCGCGACTAAATCTCCCGGACAACAAAGCGCATTTCATATAAAAGGTGGGTGGAAAACTTATAAAGTGACCTTTTACGATCGTGTGTGTCGTGAAAGAGAGACTGGGCCACTGTGTATATGTATATATATACACACAAAACAAGTCTTGACCCGTTTTAACAATTTTTTACCTTTGTCTTCCGCACACAAATTCTCTTTTTAATATTTCTCTCTTCTGTCCGGCACTTTCCCGATTTTTTTTTATCCACATTTTTTTTTACAATACCTGTTCCATTTTTTTTCACTCTTTATCATTATTATTATAACTATTATTTACTGTGAATGAATCGATTCTCGACGCCTTGATGATATCGTTGAAAGGGAAATGCGATCTCTTTTTTAAAACGCGGATTTAAAAATGAAAATATAAAATCATTTTGTTATACATATTTTTTTAAACATAAATAAACTCACATTAAGAAATAAATTTTCGTTAACGCCCATCTATAAAATATTATATATAGACATTTATTAATTTTTCTCACGTGATTTTTCCACATTCTTTTTTACAACTCTCCTATAAATTATTTTTTCCATTCATTCACTCACTATATTTTTTTTTTTTAAACTTGCTACTTTATTATATAAACATAATACACATTTCGATGACAATTTAGATGTTATGAATGGAATAAATACTTGACAATATAATGGACACACACGTTGACACATTTTTTTTTTTATGATCTCACTGACAAACAGAGAAAAAAAAATCCCCAACAATATAAATAACTATATCAAACGATATTAATACATATATTTTTTTTTTATTTATTATCCAAACCCAATTTCGTTCTCACGTTAGTGAAAACACTTTCAGATACCTGCAGCGAATGAAAAAAAAAAAAAAAAAAATGGTTGAAAATAAAAATAAAAATAAAAATAATTGTTTCATGATATTTTTTTAATTTATTTATTCGCTTTATTTGCTTTGATTTTTATTTAAATATATAATTTCTCGCGGAATCGTCACGAAATATTTATCTAAGACACGACAACAATCCTATAACGTTAGTTATAACAAAGATAATATGGTCAAAGTATTTTTTTTTTTTCTTTTTCTCTCAAAGACACTAATCATAATCCAAGCATGGTGGATCGCGATCGATCGATTGGAATTCTCGCGTGAGGTTAAATCCAATCGTTCGCGGTCATTTCTTGAGGGTCATCATGCCAGTATATATATATAAAACGTAAAGAGCGGTATAGATCGTCGTAGAGAGATGTCATTGGACCGTTATTTCGCTACGAATGTCTTTCTTACGATATTTTATTTTATTTTTTTTTTTTATCTCTGCGCGCGCGACGACTCTGTTATTCTCGATCATGACGATCGCGATCGATGGACCTCCACCTGCGTCGCCGCGTTCATTCGGTGCCGCCGCCGCAGCCGCCACCGATCTCTCTTTATTTATTATGTACACTCACTTTATTATATACGTATAAATCTATATCTGTATGTATAAGTATATAAATATATTTATTTTCTTTTGTTCTCACGCTACAACAGTGCCCTCACCGAAATGATGACGATTCAACGATCAATATAATATGAATCTTTTGCTCCGTCATTTAGAGAATAAAAAATAATAAAAATACTACATATATCTCGTTACTCTCGATTTATTATTGCGAAAGTTTAAATAAAAGAAATTTTTGAGTTGATTAATTCAAGCTAATTATTTTGATAATGAATATAACTTTATGATGAAAGTAGAAAAAAAAAATTATTTGTTTAATGAGAATTATAAACGATTAAAAAATTATTTTTTAACATTTTTTAAAAATATCAAATTTTAATTTCAATTTTTTATAGCTATGAAAAATTTAATTTTTCACTTTTCTATTTCTGCATATATTTATTTTTCCCTCCCATAAACGGCACAGAGATAAAAAAGAAACGTAACCTAAATAAAATAAAGAAAAAAATTAATTTTCAAAATATCAAATTTTAATTTCAATTTTTTATAGCTATAAAAAAATTAATTTTTTACTTTTCTGTTTCTGCATCTATTTATTTTCCCCTCCCAAAAACAGCACAAAAATAAAAAAAAAATCATAACCTAAATAAAATAAAGAAAAAAAATAAATTTTCAAAATATCAAATTTTAATTTCAATTTTTTCCAACTATAAAAAATTAAATTTCTCTCTTTTCTATCTCTGCATCTATTTATTCTCCCCTCCCAAAAACAACCCAAAAATAAAAAAAAATCATAACCTAAATAAAAAAAAAGAAAAAAATAAATTTTCAAAATATCAAATTTTAATTTCAATTTTTTCCAGCTATTAAAAATTAAATTTCTCTCTTTTCTATCTCTACATCTATTTATTCTCCCCTCCCAAAAACAACCCAAAAATAAAAAAAAATCATAACCTAAATAAAAAAAAGAAAAAAATAAATTTTCAAAATATCAAATTTTAATTTCAATTTTTTCCAGCTATTAAAAATCAAATTTCTCTCTTTTCTATCTCTACATCTATTTATTCTCCCCTCCCAAAAACAACCCAAAAATAAAAAAAAATCATAACCTAAATAAAAAAAAAAGAAAAAAATAAATTTTCAAAATATCAAATTTTAATTTCAATTTTTTCCAGCTATAAAAAATTTAATTTCTCTCTTTTCTATTCCTGCATCTATTTATTCTCCCCTCCCATAAACAGCACAAAGATGGAAAAGAATCGTAACCTAAATAAAATAAAAAAAAAAAAAAAAAAAAAAAAAAAAAAAAGTAAACATTCCATCAGGTCCATCCAATTAAGAAACTATCCTTGAGCGCAGTTGGCATCCAAAATGGCTGATGTGCAAGACAGATATAATCCAGGAGTGCACGAGAGTGGACAAAACTCCTGACCAAGCAACAAACGACAAACTAAACGACAAAGCTCGACTATAATACGTACTACTCTACTCTTTTCTTACAGTTGGCTTTTTCCTTGCACAGAGGCAATGGTAATGACACCTGATACTCTCGCTCGCGATCGTCGTATAGTCGCGCGCGCGTCCGCGCGTGCATACTGCACTCCACACTGCAAAGTAACGCGTGACCCGGAAACCGACCCGTCGCCATTTTTAGTCATTGCTCACACACAACGCCAAGACTATATGTATATATAAACAAATGCTTTGCTCTTTTGTAAGAGCAAATCGACATCAAGATAGGTACTCAAACGCGGGTGGTTTTGTCTTATTTGTAAATAAGTCGCTTTTACCAGCTCACTCGACTTTATTTTCGCTCACTATTTTATCTTCCATATATGAATACAGGTACTACTATACAACAAATAATGTGTACATACATGGTGTTGATGGGAAATTGCGCGCACACACAGACAGTCCAAGTAAAAAAAAAAGATGAAAAAATAAAAAATAAAGAAAAAGATTAGAGGAACGATGGCGCGCTCGTCTTCTTTTCCTGAGCACCCTGGACCGGACTCACGAGGTCAACTCGCTTTGGGGCATCGTGTGCATCGTGCTGACTACTCTCAACAGTCCACTCAAGAGCTAGTCTCTGTGTTTTTCATTCGCATTTGCTTTGTCTCGCTCTTCGTTGCAACTGATGATGGTCGCGCAACATAAAGTGTCTATCTTTTATTTTTTTTTTTTACCTTATTTTATCTACCCGGAAACTAACACACCAATTCTACCAAACACTACATAACACCGACCTCTTGTGTATCATATGCATTCATCGATGATAAAATATCCAGTGTTGATTGCAATAATTTTATCCTGATCATATATTAATCATAAATTAAATTTATATCTCACTAATTTTTTCTTCATTCACTTTACACAGTGTAAAACGTATCAAAAAAATTTTTTTCCAAAAAACTATGAACACTATTCGATAGCCCGTACGATTTCCTATCGATTAAGCATCTATAAGTTAACATTTAATTGCCGAGAAGTAGAGAAAAAAAATTGGCAAATATATTTTTTCCCACAATTCATTTAATTAATATTTTTTTTTTCTTTTCATTTGTGCAAAAAGATTTATATTATAAAAAATATCAAAAAAATTTTTTTCCAAAAAACTATCATCACTATTCGATAGCCCGCACGATTTCCTATCGATTAAGCACCTATAAGTTAACATTTAATTGCCGAGAAGTAGAGAAAAAAAATTGACAAATATATTTTTTCCCACGATTCATTTAATTAATATTTTTTTTTCTTTTCATTTGTGCAAAAAGATTTATATTATAAAAAATATCAAAAAAATTTTTTTCCAAAAAACTATCATCACTATTCGATAGCCCGCACGATTTCCTATCGATTAAGCACCTATAAGTTAACATTTAATTGCCGAGAAGTAGAGAAAAAAAATTGGCAAATATATTTTTTCCCACGATTCATTTAATTAATATTTTTTTTTCCTTTTCATTTGTGCAAAATGATTTATATTATTGTGATATATCGATCATCAGGAATTTCTCACGGATCAATTAATTCATAAATACGCATCATCATCAGTATAACAAATCAATGCAACCATACAAAATTTTATTTTATGTTTATATTATTATAAAACGCGCGATATTGAACCGGACGCGCGCCGGTGCGCTACGGGCAATTAATCGTACATGTAGGCCCACGTCTTCCGGCCAACGTCGATCACTTGTATACACATACATATATCTACACATGGTTGCCAATATATATCGATCCCTTCTCACGATCCTCGTGATATAAAACACATGTATAGATATACTTATAAAGACAGAGCGCTTTTATAATAAGAAAAAATTGAGGAGGGCACGGCATCGAAGATATACGTGAAATCAACCAATCCATCGTCACTCTCTATATATTTTTATTTATATACATGTATATATAAAGACAATACTACATCGTGTTGTTACACTCGATGATTTAAAGTCCTTCGAGGGCGCGAGACTCCCGCTGTCATGCGAAACAACAGCGTTCTCACTTTACAATCGCCTCTTGTATATAATTTTTTTATTCTCTCAAAAAGAAATCAAAAAAATAAATAAAAAAAAAATTTTAATAAATATAATTAATCGGTTAATATCAATATCATTCCCGTGATAATTAATTAATATTTACTACAAGATTATTTACTTATATATAGAAAAAAAAAATGAATAAATAAATTGATAAATGAAAAACTCAACAAACGAAAATTTTTTTTTCTTCGCTCTCGATTTTTTGTGTTCTGAATTATGAACACATTCGAAAGATTTCTTTAGGTTGTATATATATGTATATATCTGCTTGTCATTGCGACGAAGAGAGGGCACACCGTTTGCTTTATTGAATTAGGTTACATGATTTACGATACCGCCTACCGATTTTTGTGCGCGAGTGCAAAAATATATTTACACATTTAAAAATATAGAAATAAAAAATATCCACAGACAATATTTTGATTTCAATCGTTGACATACGCGGCGCCACCTTCCTGTGAAAATGTAACCATCAGAAAAATAAATTGAGAAATTACATCATGAAGAAAAAAATAATTTAAAAGTTGAAATAAATCTTTTTATTTTTTTTCGTCGTACAAAAAAATCATTTATTGTCCGTAAATGTTTGAATTTATTTACACGACAATAAAATTTTGTTTCATCGGTATATAGCTATACAATATATGTATATATCAATCGTCTTATTGGTTCGTTATATAAATACATATGGCCATTGTCAAGCAATAAGTATCGTGCCACGCTCAGTATTTCTACTTGGAGTTTTGCCCGCGAGGTAAATAAGTTTTTGAATTCCGGCGCGACTGGACCACACATATGCGGGTCGAAAGGCCGCCATGATGGCTCGATATATCGATGCGCCCACGATTCCATATAAATACATACACACAAATACATATATGTATACCCACATAAACACCATTAAACTAAATAAACATAAAAAATAAAAATAAAAAATAAATAAATCTACAATCAAACTCCAATATATATTTTTATTCTACTACTCTAAAATAAATATATCAGGTTGACCGGAAACACGATGATAATTATAGATATTATCGTATTGTTATTATTCTTATGTGACCCCATGTAAAAAAAAAAAAAATTAAAAATAACTATAGAGAAATCGCGATTTTATTTTGAAATTTGATATGAAAGAAAAAACAAATAATTTTTTTTTTTTGTTTGCTATGTATCAGAACGATCGCAATTATTGTAACGGATGTGTCCGAGTCTCGATGTCCGCCCCTGGGTTCTTTACCCATCGATACAAAACATATAAATATCTCTAGTTGATACTTATATATACATATATAATATAGTTTTATTCAAGATGGATGAATTTCCCTAGACATTCGCTTGGGTATTAAAGTTATACATGTATAAAAGCCAAAGCGAATCGTAACATTTGCGATCCACCGAGAATACGAGATTAGAGAAGATCGATGGAGATAATAAATGATCGAGCGAGTGGCGCGCGCGATGTATATATATATATATATATATATATATATTGTATATAAGTATATAGATCGAGTGGAGATATTGGCTAAAGTATTGGCGAGAGATTGGTGATCGAATTAAAATGACTATTATATGATTGAAGATTTTATTTTATTCGATTTTATTATATTATTTGATTATGTAATAATGTTTATAAATTTAATGTGAAATGAATTTGCAGTTTTTATTAATACTGATGATGATGATTAAATTGTAATGTATATGTATAATATTTGTTATTTAACATTTGTTTATGTGATTGAGGAAATTATTTTCAACTGTGTTAATTAATTAAATGAGAATTATTTTTGTTAAATATTTTTATTTTTTTTTTTGTTTATTGAGTGGGATCTTTTTTTTTTTTTTTTTTTTTTTTTTTTTTTTATTTTTTTGTTGGTTTAATGGGAGGTATGTATATCTGTTTATCTTCGAGATTGACGTGTGTGATTGATGAGGATAATTATTTTTTGGTGATAGTGTAAATATTATGATGAATTTTTTTGCTCGTGGATTGATGATAGTTTTTTTTTTTGAAGATTTTTTTTCAGTGTGCAGCTTTGGTGATTTTAGAGTTATGAATATGTATGGGGTTTGTAGGGAATCGCACGAGCTTTCTAACCGTTATGGAATTATTCTGGAAAAAAAATTATAGTAGTTGTAATAACATTTGATAATAATGATATAATTCAAGACAAAATTATTCGGTTGAATTTTGAACTTTTTTTTTTTGATAATTTTTTTCACCCTTTTTTTGTGATTTTAGAATTATGACGCATTTACGAAATCGATTGGAAATCGTGCGAACTTTCCGAATCCCATATAATAATTCAAAAAAAAAAATTTATTGTATGCATTATAGTAATACAAAGTGAACTAAAAATTTGTCGATTTTTTTATCTATTTAAATTGGAGTAATTTATTTATTATTTTTCCCTTTTGGAAGCAATAAAATTGTTATTAATAATTATATAACACAGACAGAAATGTTCATACTCAATAAATCATAATCTTCATATCGTGTAAATTATATAATTATTCTCACTTCAACAATACTTTTATTTATAATTTACAAACTCATAAAAACTTTTTAAGTTTGATTATTATTGCACGATGGTGAATAAAATCACACGTTTTGATATTTCATTTTTTAACACACTGGCGTAAGAACTTGTTGGATTATCTCTTAATTAGTCCGGCTTATATATTTACTATCTCTTTTATGAAATCGTTAAGGGTTAAACTGGCTGCGCGTGCGTCTTATCGGATGTTTCGTGCAGCCTCTACACACTAACACAACTTTGCTTATATTATATAGTTATCTCGTCCTGTCTGCTACTTAGTCCAAGTGTTTATATACTTATGCACTCTCTCCCCCATTCCCCATAAAAAAAAAAAAATAAATAAATAAATAAATAAAACAAGAAAGAAAAAAAATAAAGAAAATACATTAAATAAAATTTTTTGCAAATATTACCGCTAATATAATTATCTAAATAAATAAACAAAATGCAATGTTATTTCCTGTTTAAAATAGACATTCTGTGGGAATGTCATGACACGATTTATATAAATAATTATTGCTATATATATTTATAATTTATTTTTATTATCAAAAATTATTTAATATATTTATACAATTTTCTTCCTCTTGTTTTACCATTTCAATTGTAAATTTTATGTATTTACAAATAAAAATATAAATTTTTCATATGGCTTTATAGTCATGTATAAGTTTATGTTGATGACAACTTGATGTTTATACTGCTCAAATACATAAAAATAAATGACATTTACAAGAGAATATAAACTGTACATTTATATTTATTTATTTTTATTTATTTATTTATTTATTTATTTGTTTAAAGGAGTGATAATATATTGAGTGCTATTGATAGGTACACTTTACTATGGCATATTGAGAGCTGTCATCATGTAATAATATAAATAAAATAAAATAAAATAAAATAATATATAAAATAAGATAAAATAAAATATAAATAAGAGAGTGATATCAACTAACCGCATAAACCTCAAATGTCCGCGGTATTATTATATTTGTACGCGTGTGCGCAAATATTAATAAATTATATTCTCAAAGTATTTAAGCGTGTAAAAAAAATGAGAGTAATAATAATTTATTGTACGTGTTGAAAGTGTATTTTTTTTTTCTTTATTATATTTGAAGTGAAATCGATAATGGCAGCTTGTCATGTATGTATGTGCACTTAGTCAACGTGTTACAGATTCAGACCACCGAGATTTGTGATATAAACATTTTTCTATACAGTCTATGATTGGGATAATGCAAGAAAAAAAAATTTCCCTCATTAATTATATTCAATTAGAGCTGAAATATTGTGCTAAATATTAACAACCACAGCAATTAATAACCAGAATAATTTTCACTACACAAAAAATTTTTCCTAACCAACAAAAAAAAATGATGAAATAAAAATTATAATTGAAATTTTTTTTCATTCATATTTTATATTAAAAATAAATTTCAAAAATGAAAAAAACACCTGAACAACCATAAACAATCAAAAGAACACTCCTAATAGTTCATAAAAAAAATACCTAAATAAAATTATAAAAAATTCCCCAACAAAAAAAAATGATGAAATAAAAATTGTAATAGAATTTTTTTTTTCATTTATATTTTATATTAAAAATAAATTTAAAAAATAAAGAAATTTCCCAAACAATCATAAACAATCAAAAGAACACTCCTAATAGTTTATAAAAAAAATACCTAAATAAAATTATAAAAAATTCCCCAACAAAAAAAAAATAATGAAATAAAAATTGTAATAGAAATTTTTTTTCATTCATATTTTATATTAAAAATAAATTTCAAAAATGAAAAAAACACCTGAACAACCATAAACAATCAAAAGAACACTTCTAATAGTTCATAAAAAAGATACCCAAATAAAATTATAAAAAATTCCCCAACTAAAAAAAAATGATAAAATAAAAATTATAATAGAATTTTTTTTTTCATTCATATTTTATATTAAAAATAAATTTCAAAAATAAAAAAACCACCTGAACAACCATAAACAATCAAAAGAACACTCTTAATAGTTTATAAAAAAAATACATAAATAAAATTATAAAAAATTCCCCAACAAAAAAAAAATGATGAAATAAAAATTATAATAGAAATTTTTTTTTCATTTATATTTTATATTAAAAATATATTTCAAAAATAAAAAAAAACACCTGAACAACCATAAACAATCAAAAGAACACTCTTAATAGTTTATAAAAAAAATACCTAAATAAAATTATAAAAAATTCCCCAACAAAAAAAAAAAATGATGAAATAAAAATTATAATAAAATTTTTTTATTCATTTATATTTTATATTAATATTATTTATATCATTTGTATATATATATTTTTTTTTGTTGTCCTCCCCTCCTCCTGCTTATCGCCAATGGCATGCCGGTATATATTTAATAAAATAACTATATATATAAACACAAGCAGAAGCGCATTGGTGAATATATTGTGTGCGTTATCGGTATGAGGAATCGGGGCTGAACAAGAGTGCGCCACAGCAATAACCGTGGATCAACTTCTGGCTAAGACCCTGTCTGCAAATACTATTATATATGTATAATAATACACAATACACAATACAATCCCAGTTTGAAAATGCACACATACACCCAAGGAAAAGAGAGATTGTACTAGTTATATCAAACAGGAGACAGGCCAAGTATAAGTGTGCACTTGAACTGACTTCTTCGTCGTTTCATCTCCTGCTGGTATATGCCTTCCTGTACATGATCCTCTACTTAACGAATATATGTACGTACATTCACACATTTATTCACAAATATAATATCACAAACTCCTATTGATATGTATCCAATTAAAAAAATAAAATAAATAAATAAAAACTATCGAATAAAATATAAAATAAATTTTTATTTCTATTCCTATTTATTTATTTATTCATTTATTTATTTATTTATATATTTAAAATACAAGCTATTTATATTCAAAATACCTGATTAAAAAAATAAAATAAATATAAATAAAAATTATCAAACAAAATACGAAATAAATTTTTATTTTTATCCCTATTTATTTTATTTCACTTTATTTTCTTTATTTATTAATTAATTAATTCATTAATTTATTTATTTATATTTAAAATACAAGTTATTTATATTCAAAATACCCAATAAAAAAAAATTAAATAAATAAATAAAAACTATTAAATAAAATACGAAATAAATTTTTATTTCTAATCCTATTTATTTTATTTCACTTTATTTTATTTATTTAATTATTAATTAATTTATGAATTTATTTATTCATATTTAAAATACAAGTTATTTATATTCAAAATACCCAATAAAAAAAAATTAAATAAATAAATAAAAACTATTAAATAAAATACGAAATAAATTTTTATTTCTAATCCTATTTATTTTATTTCACTTTATTTTATTTATTTATTTATTAATTAATTTATCAATTAATTTATTCACATTTAAAAAAACAAGTTATTCATATTCAAAATACCTAATAGAAAAAAAAATAATAAATAAATAAAAACTATCAAACAAAATACAAAATAAATTTTTATTTCTATTCCTATTTATTTTATTTCATTTTATTTTATTTATTTATTTATTAATTAATTTATCAATTAATTTATTCATATTTAAAAACACAAGTTATTCATATTCAAAATACCTAATAGAAAAAAAAATAATAAATAAATAAAAACTATCAAACAAAATACAAAAT
>JAQQBS010001425.1:5289525-5309809 GCA_030347275.1 Microctonus aethiopoides
AAAAAAAAAAAAAAAAAAAAAATATTCATTGCGTGTTTAAATATTTTAAATAAAACACCCACGCAATATTCATCGTCCTCGTGGGAGGTATTGTGTACGATATATTAATAAAAAAAATTTATTCGTGCATGAACGTGCACTCGCGTTGAATCGCTCGCGCCCGCGCTTATAATGTCTCTCTCCTACCCTCCTAAATGTTGCCATTAAATATACCAGTTAATGTGGGTGGACAGTTAACATGAGCGTGGACAACATGAAAACAAGTGCGCACGAAAATACCTATACACACACACACACAGTAAAGAGCATTAAATTTATTTATAAATATATATAATATACATTATTAACAAACGAATATACGCGTGTAAATTGTTTCACCCCCCTAAATACCTACCAGACAATTCAAATAATATTTTAATATCGCCTCCCCCCCCATCGATAATTTATTCCGACATTAAACATGAAAAATAAAAAAAATATAAAAATTTTATATAAAGTTCGCAAGAAGACAATTTAATTATCCAACCGTAAGAACCAAATAACCACACTATAAATCCATCTGTATACAAAATATATATACATATATATCCAAACATTAAGCATAAACACATATACATAAGTATACAAGACATCTTCATAAATAAATAAATAAATAAATAAATAAATAAATGCGTATATAAACTCTTTAGTTGAGTTTACGCTTAGTATTATTGCCTTGTACGCGCGTCGAAACATAAAAAGACTTTGTACGAAAAGAAAATATATATTTTCATATATAAATTTGTTTTTTTTTTTATTTATTTATTCATTCATTTATTCATTCACTGAAGATATAATAAATACCCGTAGATATATGAATATATATGTAATATTTTTTTTTTCCCCAAAATAGGGCCCGCCTCCTCGCGCTCTTTATTTCTGTGTCGTCGCCCGATACCTTTTTAATTCACAGCCACATCGAATCATAACTCACATAGTGTGTTGTGTATCTTATTCACTCTGTCCTCAAGTTATTTTTTTTTATTACATATACACTTATATGTTTTAATAATGCGTGATATCTGCAGTGAGGTCGCTGAATAAAAAACGGAGCCTAAAGCGGACCCCCTGCTGTGGAACGATCGCCGTACCCGCAATCGCGTCGTATCGTTGCTGTAGATGTTTCAGTGTGTGCGGTCGTTATACGGTGCACAATTTTACCTGTCTATGTACATATATGTGTGTGTATGTATTATAATATAATACATGTAGATATGTTGAAGAAAAAAATTTAATTATCTGTTTAAATTCTGTGTAGGAAAATAATGAAAATTATTCTTGAATTTTCGTATTTTTTTTTTATAATTAAAATATGTAGACTGAAATATATAAAATGAAAATTATTACGGAATTTAAAACGATGAAATTGTATAAATTATGTGGATTTAATTAAACAATTTATTTATGATAATTATTTCGTAGTGAAATAAATTATTGAATTAAATATTATAAAAATTTAATTAATTATTAAAATGTTTTATGATAAAAAAATTATTTAAGAGAGTTAATTATTATATTATTTTCGATGGATAAAATTTGATAAATAATATATTTATAAATTGAAATTATGAGAAATAATTTATTTATTTAATTGTATCGCAATTGAAATGTCTTTAGAGATATTGGCAATATTTAAACTGCGGCAAAGCTCACATTGCATGCACTCACTATCTCTCCCTCTTTGTAAATGTATTATATCAGTGTCCGCCCGTGCGCGCAATCTCCTAGCATGTTAACAGGATCTTAAAAGTTTTATTAATGAGGCTAAGTCAAGAGAAAATATAATAATACAACAAAATAAAAAAAAAAACTAAAGAATATTTACAATGAAGTTGTCGACATAATTACGATAATAAAGATAATTATAATACTTGTAATCCGGAAGTATAACGATACCAAGTTATGCGGAAAAGAACTACATATACATAAATGAGGCGTTAAGTGTTTCTAAATATATCTAACAAGTCCCAATTTAATTTTCGTCTCGCTAAATAAATCTAATCTACCAAAAAAATACTGCAAATAAATATTAAATAATCCTCAAATAAATAAATATTATAGAATTAAATTGACGTAGGAAAATTTATTCAAGCGTAAACAGTTCAACGATCGGATAAGGCCCAAAAAAAAAAAAAAAATAAAATAAATAAATATATAATAAGAAATATATTTTACCGATTTGCAAAAATAATTTTGCTTCTCCTGTTAAAACACCTATCTAATTAAGATTGCGAAACATTTCACCCGTTTCACGATTGGATATATATGTATATAGTTATTCATGGTGGACCCTAATAAAGTGTATAACGTACGGCCAATTTGTTGGGCCTTATGAGATCATTTAATTAATATTGGCGTCGGTGAGTGGCGCACAAGCGCAGCGTGCTCTTTTCGAAGGCACATTTTGCGCAGGCAGGACCACCTTTGGCGTCTTCGTGTCTTGTCATCTCCTTTTCCACAGCCGTTACCGTCATTCAACAACTCTCTTTCTTTTTTTATGTATATATCTCTTGGTTATATTCAGCTTCTTGGTTGGTATACATTATACGATCATGAAATAAAGACTGGATATTATATATAGAAAAACCCCCCATCGTGTATACGTCTTTCAATGTAACGTGTTAAAACTCTTTGCTACTGAATTTTCATTATTTTATAATTTTATTATTTATTTTAGTTATGTCTGGAGTATAATATACATGTTTAATTTGTGGTGAAATAAATTTGGAGTATATATTAGTGAAATATTATTTGGATTTGATATAATTGATAAAATTTGGTTGAGATATAATGAGGTTTGATCTTTTTTTTTTTTTTTTTGAGATTTTTTTTCACTGGGTTGTGATGGTTTAAATGTGATAAAATATATGTGAAATCGATGGGAAATCGGACGAGCTTTCCAACCGTCATAAGCTCATCCTGGAAAAAAATTTATTGTAGCTGTAATTGTCGAAAATATTAGTGGTTATTATTAAAACAAAAATCGATTTTTTGGACATTTTTTTTTATGGTTTTCTAACAGTTCTATTATGAAAAAATATATAGGAAATCGATGGGAAATTGCATGAGTTTTCTAACCGTCATAAGCTCATCGTGGAATAAAATTTATTGTAGCTGTAATTGTCGAAAATATTAGTGGTTATATTAAAACAAAAATCGACAATTATTAATAATATTTTTTTTTTAGACATTTTTTTTTATGGTTTTCTAACAGTTCTATTATGAAAAAATATATAGGAAATCGATGGGAAATTACATGAGCTTTCTAACCGTCATAAGCTCATCCTGGAAAAAAATTTATTGTAGCTGTAATCGTGATAGATATTAGTAGTAATTATTAAGACAAAAATCGATCATAATTAATAATCTTTTCCTTTTTTTTTGAGAATTTTTTTTAATAGTTTTCTAACAATTTCAGAATAATGAAATATATATGAAATCGATGGGAAATCGGACGAGCTTTCCAATGGTCACATACTCATTTGAAAAAAAAAATAATTCACGGTAGTTATGGCAGTATAAAGTAAAAATATTAATTTATACATCTTTACTTTTCGTCACTTTAGTAAACAAAGAAATTAAAACAATTTATGATAATTACCCTGACAATTAACTCTCTCAATATAGAATCCAACACACGCCTCGCTAATATAATATAATATAATATAATATAATATAATATAATATAAAATAACAAAAAATACTGCAGCAAGTTTGTTTGATTAATTTTTTTGATTTATGAGCGAGTTAAAAATTTAAATACAAGTGGGTGCATGTGCAGTGTATAATATATATACATAAGGGTGTTTTGTATAGTGATATTTGCCCTAAAACGTTCCCACGGGCAAACAATCAGCCCGTTCTGAGAACGATTAAACGCGGAACAATGCGCAACGAAACGTCTTGCGCGACTCTTTCGCGGGGCGTGCCGTGCGACAACGAAACTGCAAAATGCGAGCGTGATTAATTGCTTACGAGTGGACCCACGCGTGCATAAACGAATAAAAGCCGGACAAAAACAAATACAAAGAGAAATGAGTGAGTGACCATACAAATATACACATAACCTCTCTCAACTCCACGACGTAACATGCGCTGCACTTTCGTGTATACTCGTCGCCTGTTGGGCCTTATGTGCAGCGCACAATTGTCGTCATAATTTTTAAATAAAATCCCGAGCACATTTATACAACATATTTATTTTTCATACTGTTCCCGCAACTCTTTCCCAAACAAATCCACTCCATAAATAAATAAATAAATAAATAAATAAATAAATAAATAAAAAAGTTTAACAACAATTAACATTCAACAATTAAAGTTTAACAATTAACATTTAACGTTTAACGTTTCAGAAGTCGATTAAGAAGTTTCACTTCAATAAATAAATAAATAGAGAGCCTGAAAAAAAATTAAAAAATGATAAAAATAATTTTTTTTTCTTCACTAATAATTATTATTTTAATTTTTTTAATTTTAAAAATCGTGAGTGTTGCGTGATGATTTTAGTTTATATTTCATAATATATATATGTGTGGATATAAGGCCCAAAATTTCAGAGGCCATTTTTCCTCCGACGAGCGTGTGTTCGGCAGCCCCCAAATTATCTTGAACGTGGGACCACCCAACTGACGTAGTACAGACCAATCTCTTGGCCCTTGGACTAATCGCGCCCCCTGGCCCGTGTCGGTGGGGTTAATTGCACTTGGGCATTCTCCTCTCCCACCTTTATATTACTTTCTCACTCATTCCATCTTTGTCTTACACGTAAGAGTGCACGGAGGTGCGTGCATTCGTCGCCTTTTCAAAGAGAGAATATCGAATGAGACCACTCTATTAGCCAGACCACATCCTCATTTTTATTTGGAAAAAAAATTCTTGTGTTTTTTTTTTTTTTTTTGGGCCTTTTTTTTTTCTCCGTCGCCATAATTAAGGGTAGGCCGCAATCTTTACGTGAGAATTCTATACACTTACATGTGTACTTTATTAAATAAATAAATAAATAAATAAATATTTGTATATTTATGAATTTTAATTTGTTTGTAAAAGAAAAAAATTTTTTTCTTCTTTTTTTTTTGCTTTTCGTTCATGTTAATGCATCTTTCTATTTATTATTTATGATGGGTGCACACAAATCTCACTTATATACATGTTCATATATCATATTTGTGTGCGGTGATATGTATATAGGGAGTTTTGAAACACGCGGAGGTTTTTATGGTCACGCAAAATTCCTCGCTCGTCGTAAAACTATTTTATAGGAGATGTAGACACGAATTTTTTTTTCTCTTTCTCCCTTTTCCTTTTTTTTTTTTTCTCTTTTATAATCTCCCCGCGTTGTCGCTGTATATGAATAAAGAAAAAAGAAGGAGCATATAAATAAAATTTGAAGAAAAAAGAAACGGTAGAATTAAAAAAAATAAATTTATTTTATTTTCTATTTTACTCGACTATTTTTTTTTTTTTTTTTTTAATTGTGTATAAGTGAACGAAAGTTTTTTTTATACGTGTAATAGTTATTTTTTAATAATAAAAATAGTGGAGAAAAGATATAAATATGTGTTGAGAATTTTTTTTTTTTTTGATGTGTTGAAATATAAATTTATATTGAGGATTTTTGTATAAAGCATTCACGCGTGAATTGAGGTGTTAAAAGCATTTTAAATTAATATATATACATATATATATGTAGTCATTTACACCATTAAATTATGTGGTGACTTTATAATTTGTGACCTTTTATAATTTTTTTTCTCCATTTTATTATTTTATTATTATTGCTTCAAAAATCGTGTGACGTTTAAAAAAAAAATTTTCAACACATTAAATAGTTAAATAAATAATTTTTTTTTAATGTAACAAAATTCATACGTACACAATTAATCCAATGATCCAACGCTGAAATAATTGAAAAATTAATTTTCTTTTCTATTTATTTTATTGCCAATAATATAAACAAATTTTCAGTCTTATTTACAAAATTAATTCCAAGGCTTTATATATGTATACATGTATATTTATATTTATATATTTCTAATTAACCGGCATTTATAGCTCAATAAAATTCCCAAAAACATGCATATATAAATTAAAAAAAAAAAATACATATACAAAATTTATATGTCTCTTCGATGATTTAAATATAAATGCACTATCAACACAGAAAATTCAGATATTCTATCCAAGCTCAAAGTGCACCGAATGAATAATAAAAAAAAAAAATTACTAAAAAAAATTGTTAAATTAAAAATTAATATTCTAAAAAAAAAAAAAAAAAAAAAAAAAAAAAAAAAAAAAAAAAAATTCTATAAACTAATGAATAAATTTAATTCAATTATTTATACATACAGATAATTAACTCTAAAATCACAAAAAAAAAAATTGAAAATTATGACAGCTATGTTGATTAAAATATTTCCATAAATATGATGTAAATAAAAAATAAAAGAATAATTAATTATTAAATTATAATTAAAACTTAATATTATTAACGACACATGTTAATAGTTCTCTTAATTAAACACGTATTACACGTGACTTCACAGCACCAACGAAATCGACATTGGCAATTAATTTTTTCCTTAATAATTTTTGTTTCATAACCCCTACCACAACATAAAATTTCACAACCCTCAACCCCAATACTCGTTGAATTACAATGACGACTCTGTGTACCAAGTGAACCAGTTTTTCTATTATATTTACAAAAATCTGGTGAATCCTCACTGTAAATAATGTCAAATTTACCAGGTGGTTTTATAGTCGGACCTTCAGTAATAAAATTATGACCGTCATTGCTTGGAATAACTTTTGCTGCTCCATCAAATGAATCCTTTAATCGATTACCAATTTCACGAAACGTTGGCATTTTTCGCCAACATGTACGCAATGTACACGAGCCAGAAAGTCCATGGCACTTGCATTCTGTTCGCATGAAATTCCTTACAGCCTATTTTATTAAATGAAAAAAAAAAAAAAATGTTTAAAAAATAAAATAAAATATTATAAAATAAAAAAAAAATATAATAATACATATAAATTTATTTTAAAGTCTTTAGATATTCGTTTATCGAATGGAAGCAATTTGTGGGCATGTAATTACTGAACATTCCACTTATACCTTTAAGATAGTGGGAAATGATAAATATTTAATGGCTGTTAAGTGCAAATTTTGCAGTGTTATTTCTGACAATAATGCTCCGGTTTATAGTGAAAGTAAATTATACATATAAAAAAATTTTTTATTCTGCTTTAATATGAAAAAATAAAATAATTATCATGTATTAAAATTATATATTTAATTTATAAATATTAAAACTTACCAAACGTCCAGCGTCATTGTTATGCAGTTTAACTAACGTTTTAATATCGCTTCGTTTACGATGCGGTGCATCCATAAAATCGCGCGATTTACGAAAGCCAAAATTAACATTGTCACCGCAACCACCCCATTGCCAATCTCCCTCCATTGGATAATTTTTACCATGTATTTTACGTATATACTTGCTCAATTTATGACCTTTAAATAATTCATTCCAAATAATATGGTAAAAAAATTTTTTTTAGTACTAAAAAAAATTCACAATTAATATTTAAAATTATTAATAAATTTATTTTTCCTAACCTTTTGATGTCATTTTATCGCACGAACACTCCACCAAATTTCCCATTGTACATGCTCGTGTAACCGCATATGTAACACCAGCAGCAGTAATAGCATTTACAAATCCTGTTTCTCTAGTATCTGCAAAAAAAAAAAAAAAAATGAATAAATAAAATAAATAAAAATAAAAATATTTTTTGTGCCTCTATAAGGACATTAGAGGGGTTGAATTCAGCGGTATAAATGCAATTTAACGTTACATTACATATAATTTATACATATATTTAAATTCTTCTATGATTATTATCATCGTTATATGGAATGAAAGCGAGCAAAACACGAAGAGTCTTATCGAACTATATCTTTACGGTGGTTTAAATTCAAATCAATGAATACATACGTATACATAAAACCTATATGGCCACGTGCTGATCTAGGCCACCTGTAGATAACACTAATTACGTGCCTGATCCTAAGCGGTTTGTCATAAATTACACGACATGCCAATGTGGCCAAAGAAACAAAATAATAAAAAAATAATTCAAAGATATAATAGTAATAATAATAATGATGAAGAAAAAAAAATTATGAATTGAAACGCAGATAAATAAATTGAATAATAAAATGAGTACCGGAAGTGATATTAATCCACCTTCATTATTTTAATTAAATACATATATAATTTAATTTCCTTTTTCGAAATTTTTCATTTTTTGTTTTATAAAAATTGTGAAAATTTTTCATTTCGTAGAAAATTAAATTATTCAATGCATAACTATAATACATACATGTATGTTTTATAGTTATCCTAATGAAATAATTATTAATAATATTAAATATAAATATATAATAAAAAAAAATGAGGGAAAAAAAAATAATAAAATTAAGAGAAAAAATTCTTTCGTGATGACAAAAGATTGAAGGCTGATGACGCAGTGTTATAAAAACACTTAATAAAGTGTTGAGCACGAAAAATATCATCATTCGTATGTGTATAATATAATGCCCAAGGTCTTTTGGGACCGTGTATATACGTATAAATATCAGGCCCGACAATACTATACACATAATAGTGGAAAAGAAATGGTGAAGAATGAGCTGGGTTTGAATATTTCCCATCCGTGTGCACACTGACACGGTCGCAGCATCATCATCAGTAATATTGGACTCAATTTGAGGGGCATAAGGCCCCTCACTCCCTCTCTTAATTCTCACAACACGCCCTCCTTCTTGTATGTATTAGGTTTCACCTGTCACGTTTCCACTCCATCATTAGCTGAACAATGCCACGGGAGTTCCCAACCCTTTTAAAAAATTATACCAAAATTAGATCTATATATCTATTTATATATCAGTCCCCACTTGTCTTAATTCCCTTTGGGGCCTTATGTAAATTCGTAATTAATTTATTTTATTCAAATACTTATATTATTATTTACATAACATATTTGTTTCTGATTATATTTGCATGACACAAGTCACTTTATATTTATTATATTCTCTTATATTTAAATAATTTTTTTTTTTTAATTCAGGGGCCTGAATTTAATATATATGATCAAAGTAAATTTACTCATAACGACGGAATGCCACGCCAATTATCAGGCATAATCTCTTTTTTTTTTTTTTTCCTTTTTCATTATATATTCTCTCTTTGATTTCACATTTTGCATTTGAAACTGAGCGAAATACCATCAGCTCTTGCACATCACAAATCTGCCGCGATTGGGCCCCGAACAAGTGACAGTCGCGCAAACTCTTGCGCATGTTGTTTTTAAATGAAGTGCGAGAAGAAAAATAAATACAAAAAAAAAAAAATATTAAAATAAAGAGAAAAACGCCACCTAACCAATACGATACAATTTATTCACGCGCCTTTTATATATTTATATGTATTCACAGTGTATATATTCGCAAACGTTTCAAGATGTTGCGGCAATTTATCATGTTGTACGATCAAAATTGTAGTACGAAGAAACGACGCCAACAAATAATAATAATAATAATAATAATAATAAAATATTTTCCACGTCATTTTCCACAAATAATAGTAATAATAGTAATAATAATAGTAATAGGAATAATAGTGATAATAATAATAGTAAGAATTAAATATTTTCCACAAATAATAGTAATAATAGTAACAATAATAGTAATAATAATATTGATAATAATAATAGTAAAAATTAAATATTTTCCACATCATTTTCCACAAATAATAGTAATAATAGTAGCAATAATAGTAATAGTAATAATAGTGACAATAATAATAGTAAGAATTAAATATTTTCCACATCATTTCCCACAAATAATAGTAATAATAGTAACAATAATAGTATTAATAATATTGATAATAATAATAGTAAAAATTAAATATTTTCCACATCATTTTCCACAAATAATAGTAATAATATTAACAATAATAGTAATAGTAATAATAGTGACAATAATAATAGTAAGAATTAAATATTTTCCACATCATTTTCCACAAATAATAGTAATAATAGTAACAATAATAGTAATAGTAATAATAGTGACAATAATAATAGTAAGAATTAAATATTTTCCACATCATTTTCCACAAATAATAATATTAATAATAATAATAATAATAATAATAATAATAATAATAATAATAATAATAATCATTTGAGAAGTAAAAAAAAAATCAACAATTAAATTATCAAAAAAAAAAAAAAAAATCAGCTCATTAAAATAATGAAAATAATAAATCAACAGATGGCGCTTGTGTATTAAGGATAAAATAAAAATGACACAGTTAAGAATGAGATGATGATAATAATAATAATAAAGCAAATGAAGAATAAAAATGTGAGGAAGACGATGAAGAAGAAAAAGAAGAAGAAAAAAGAGGGAGGAGGTTTGTGCGCGCGCGTTAAGCCTGGTTTTCCATGGTTCCCATGGATTCCAATGTGGATATCTTTGGCGCGGATCGACGGGCGGACGGAACCGACGGACTGTGGGTCTGCCACCGCCCGCGTATCTCCTGATGCATCGCCTCACCTTTCAGTGCGTATTTAAACGATACGATAGTTTTATACGAGCGATCTGATATCGAGTTCGAAGAGAAGTCAGAGAGAGCTGTGGCCCTCAGCAGAGTGGTGAATTCTACTCTTTATTATCTCTTTCTTTCTTATATCGGTTATCCAATATACATATACAATTTTTTATTTCCATCTCACTCTGCATCACACGCGCATTCGTTGATGCTTCCTATAACCCACGTGTGTACCCGACTATGTGGGTCCGCACCGTTAACATGACGGAAGCATTGAGAGGGATCTTTTACTCCTTTTACTCTTCTTTTTCATCTTCTTTTTATTTCTTTATCCCTTATTTCTTCCCTTTATATTATATACCAACGTCTCGTACCCCACATTCTCTCTTGATTCTCGTCGTCGCAGTCTCTGGATCATTTACGTGACTCTTTCCTTTCATTTTATTTTATTTTTCATTTTTTCTATTTTTTATTCGCTCGCAATTTATTAAATTTTTTTTTTCATTGATAAAATAATTCATTAGACCAAATATTATTATATTACAAATTATTTTCATTCATTTTCCAATAAAACCTAATACTCAATTCCCATAAATAAACAATAATCTCAACGAGCGCTTGAAATAAAAAATAATCCAAAATAAAACAAAAAAAACAATATATTTCTCTCTATGTGACCTTTAATTTATTTAATATATTTATTTTTATTTCTTTTATTTTTCCTTCGTACTTTGGGTTGAAGCCCAGGGAATGCGACAGCATTATATAGCTGCATTGGTCTCTCTGTGTGTGGAACTCATGAAAAGAGAAGATGGTATAGAAGTGAGTGCGCATGCCAAGCGATATAAATCACTTTGGATCAATTAGACACGAGGGGATCGTGGGCCGATGATCTTGCGCGCGTTTATGCCAGGTGCACGCATCTCAGGTTGGGTTTATATGTGCGCATTGATACACCAACCAATGGTAGATTGGCTTGGTGTATAGTGTGGTTGCGCGGTTGCTTCAAGACGACGAGAAAGACCTTGCCCGATGTGCTCTTTGGCCAATTATATCAGCATTCCGTGGCATTATATCCGCACAGCTAAACTTACGCGCTCTTCAACTCACTTTACCTCTTTCCCTTCCTTATATATATACACATACATAAAAAAATTTTTTTTTTAACCTCTTTCGTCTTCTTTAATTTTTATTTCATCATTTTTCATACCTTTCTTTATTTCAATTCATTTAATCCCACATTACGCGCCAAGTTTTTTCATCTCTATAAAATTTTATAAAATAATCATATAACCCTATTTTTTTTTCTCTCCTAAATTTCTTTTTCATCATTTTCCCCTAAACGTTTATCAATCAATTAATAAATAAATAAATAAATAAATAAATAAATAAATCAATCAATCAGCCAATTGAAATATTTATTACTAGACA
This sequence comes from Microctonus aethiopoides, assembly GCA_030347275.1. Lineage (NCBI taxonomy): Eukaryota > Metazoa > Arthropoda > Insecta > Hymenoptera > Braconidae > Microctonus > Microctonus aethiopoides. The sequence goes on from JAQQBS010001425.1 coordinate 5,301,618, forward strand.
ATATTATACGTAAATATATTATCTTAAATAAATTATATACGTTATTTATTCGTATAAATCACTCGGTGATTAATCGATACGTATAAAAGATTATGTAAACTCACTTTAACGTAATTGGTAGCTATGCATCAACGCCGCCATTGTAGGTTATATTTGTTGGCTATTGAACGAACAACGACAGTGCTGCCACTGTGATTCGCGCTCGCGTGCGACATAGATGAGTATCGTTTTGTTGTTCTTACTATACATACATTTATATAATATATGCACTATCTCATGCGCACACGCGAATATATTCAACTCTCTGTTTTCTTCTATATAAAAGCTTGTGCGCACATACATGCTCATGTGATTTGTTTCGTGACGCCGGAATTTATCGTACAGTATCTCTCGTCTCGTTGTCGTTTCGCTTTTGCACTTGCCACACAATTCGACATAAGAGTTTGTTACGATATACTGGTGGTAATACTCTCAGCACTGTCAATACAATGAAACAAATGCGATAAATGATTTTAAAGATGTTTTAAGAGATTGTAAAATAACAATGACAATTGAATTGGATAAATAAATAGAAAATGGATCGCGAATAGAGAATTTTTTTAATTTATTTCTATTTGTTTTTTAATTTTTTTATATTTTTATATTTTATTTTTATTGTTTTATGGTTTGTTTGTGAGTATTTTTGATGCGATTGTTGGGATTTTGGTTTGTTTTATACTTGGCGAATGGTTATTGTAGAAATATAATTTTAAATATATTTTTATTAATTTTTCTTTGGGTAAAATAATTGTGTTTTATTCTTATGTAAAAAGCTAGTTGGATGTGGCTTTAAATCTTCTTTACGGACACCCACATGTCTTGGAAATATCTATCTTGACAGTTTCCCAACAAACAAACAGACAGACATGATTGTAAAAGAATTAGAGGCCGTCAAAGATATTTTAACTGCATTTCTCTTTGTGTTTTTATCCAATGAATCGCAACATTAATTGGTAGAGTATAAATTGTAATTGTACATAATAGTAATGTCGAAATTAAAATAGATTTGTCCATTGTGTGTTAAAATAAGGAGATAGTTATTTATACAATTGATAATAAAATGAACAATTACGTAAGAAAATAAAATTATCCAATGAATTTCAAACGAAAAATCTGAATAAAATCGTGGGATAATTCAAACTAAATAATTAATTCATCAGAAAATCAACGAATAAAAATTCCAACTAAATATTAACTAATTTTTTCATTCAAAAACATTTAAAAATAAATTCAAAATTCATAAATGGAATTTAAAAATTAAATTATCAAAAAATGTTTGAATATAAAAATAATTTTGACAATTCGACCTAGCAAATCAAAAAAAAAATATAAATTACAGATAAAAGGAAACCACACGAATGGGAAAAAAGAAATATATGAAGGAGTGAAAAAAAAAATTTTTTTTATAAAGAAAATAAAAATAAAAAAAAAAAAGAGGAAAGAGCTGAAACGACGACGACGACAGGACGCGTCGTATAAATCTCAACGAATACCCGTAAATAAACTCGAAGAATATTCAATGAGCGAGTGAGAGGAGATTTAAAAGAAGAGAGGGGTAGAAACGTGGGATATATAAGTTTCCAATAAATACTCGCGCCACCATCAGACGCTTGAATGCTCAACAAAAATCGAACCAATGACCAATTGCGGCGATTCATTCTTCCTTGCCCTTTCTTATTCTCCATATACACATTTACGTTTTCTTATATTTCTGTTTCCATGCATTTCTCCCTTTTCCATCCAACTTCTTTGACACTGTTAAACATTTATACACGACGCCTGTGAAGAATATTTTAAGACACGCGTAACTTATTTTTATTTTATTTTATTTTATTTTTCTCAATAAAAACCAAATGTATTATTTATTTATTTATTCATATATTTCCCCACTAAATTTCTTCACTAACACCGCGAAATAAATTGTAATTATAAAAATTCCCATTTTATATTTAATTCTAATTTTATAAAATATAAAATATTAATTTAGATAATTTATTTAATAATATTTTTTATTAATATATATATTAATTTATGTAATATATATTAATTTATTTAATATTATTGATTATTAATATATATAATAATTTATAGAATATATATTAATTTATATAATTTATTTAATAATATTTATTATTAATATAAAATATTAATTTAGATAATTTATTTAATAATATTTTTTATTAATATATATATTAATTTATATAATACATATTAATTTATATAATTTATTTAATATTATTGATTATTGATGTATATAATAATTTATAGAATATATATTAATTTATATAATTTATTTAATAATATTTATTAATAATTTAAATATTAATTTATATAATATATGTTAATAAATATTCAATGATATTTTATTTCACCCTTATCAATAATGTCTTATTGTCATTATTGTCTTTAATTCATTCTCTTATTCTTCATTGATTTTTACATTAGTATAAATATTATTTTTATTTATTTTATGTAAAATACACTGCGCCTTTTGCCATAGCTCGCACACACGAGCATTCAAATGTCAATTGGCAGTGAAAGAAAAGCCACTAACAGAGTAACAGATCTGTTGTGAATGTGGTTACGACGTATATATATACGCCAATGCCATCAGTATAAATAAATAAAAACAAGATGAAATAAGAAAGAAAAGAAAGAATTAAACCACGAGGGAATAAAAGGAAGGAAAGAAAAATAATGTCAAGTCAAAGAGGTATATATACGGTGGTCCAATACAATAAACACTACAGGACACTAAACTGTTTGCAGTTGTCAATTGCCATTGTGAAGAATATTCCATTGACACACACACAGAAAGACATGTGAAATGTTCCACAAGTTGCCATTGCAAAATATTCAAGGCAAATCTTGTAAAAATAATATTCTTCAATAAAATAAACAAAATATTTTCAATACTAAAAATTGACAGAAAAAAAAATATTTATTGTTAATGTATTAAATTAACAGTTATATTAATATATTATATTAACAATCGTCGTATTGATAATTATTACATAAATAATATTAATAAAATAATATCATAAAAATAAATATTTTTTTTTTTTAACTTTGAAAAATTAAAATTTATTTTCCCTTTCATAATTCATTAAAAAATTGCTAAAAAAAAAAATATTTATCATTAATATGTTAAATTAACAGTTATATTGATATATTGTATCAACAATCGTGATGATACATTGATAATTATTTCATAAATAAAATTAATAAAATAATATAAAAATAAATATTTTTTTATAGCTGTGAAAAATTAAAATTTATTTTCCCTTTCATAATTTATTAAAAAACAGCTAAAAAAAAAAATATTTATCATCAATATGTTAAATTAACAGTTATATTGATATATTGTATCAACAATCGTGATGATATATTGATAATAATTTAATAAATAAAATTAATAAAACAAATATAAAAATAAATATTTTTTTTCAACTATGAAAAATTAAAATTTATCTTCCCCTTCATAACTCACTGAAAAATTGACAAAACCCATGATATAATATGGTCATTTTATGCGCCAAAATCTGCTTTAAAACTTCAACCATACACTTACACACTTATAAAACAATTTATATCCATGAGAGCAGTTTGAAAAAATTCTCAAACTCCAACGTTCATCCGCAAAACTCACAAATCTTTTAAAGAATAATATACATTCATTATGGGTCACGCAGTCAGACATTGACGCGCGTCCAATAGAGGTAAAAAAATATATATATATATACATACACAATTAACGTGACACGCATCGACGATAATCGGCACTGAGTAGACAGGGTATTGTGACAAAACGCGCCCTGGTGATTGCCCCCCACTAAGCAAACCTTTATATAATATAATATAGGTATCGTACGTACGCGCGTCCATAGAAAAAAAAATAGACAAAGAAAATACGAAAGAAATGTACTTAAACTACTCAATATCCTGACTACCAACTTATAATATATATATACAGTTTATATGTATGTATATAGACGTACTCACAAACGCAGTTGTCGTCGCGTCGTGTCGTTTATGCCTGTCGGGCAAAATGTAGTCATAAATAAATCATGCAAATCGCGCACGCCTGAGGGCGCTGCCACGGTGCTGCGCACAGTTGGGCGCCTTTGAAAATAAGTATATACATGTGTATGTATGTATGTATGTATGTATTAGAAATACCCGTCACGGGGCAGTTTAATATAATAATATTTTGTGCAAGCATGCAAAATATTTGCTCTGAAACACAACCCTTTTATTATTAAATATGTTCCTGTTTTCTTTTGAGGACTTTGAAATTTTTTCTGGGATATGTATATGTATATAGCCCCTTTTTTTCAAATCGCAATTCGTTACTTTTAATAAAAGAGGGGAAAAACGTGAAATTAGAAATAATATTTGAATTTAAATTAGAATTTTTTTTATCCACAAATAAAAAATAAAAATTTTTTTTCTTTATTCACTTTGGAAATTTTCTTGGCGTATATATATATTTTTTTTTCAAATTGCAATTTGTTACTTTTAATAAGGGAGGAGAAAAATGTGAAATTAGAAATAATATTTGAGTTTAAATTAGAATTTTTTTATCCACAAATAAAAAATAAAAATTTTTTCTCTTTATTCACTTTGGAAATTTTCTTGGCATATATATATATATTTTTTTTAAATTGCAATTTGTTACTTTTAATAAAAGAGGAGAAAAATGTGAAATTAAAAATAATATTTGAGTTTAAATTAGAATTTTTTCTATCCACGAATGAAAAATAAAAATTTTTTTTTTTACTTAAAGTTCAAAAATAATTTTAGAAATGATGATAAAAAATTTTTTATTCAATATTTTGTCAGTGGAGGCTCAAAATGTTTGTTAGCAAATATTTACCCTACTAATTATTCACTCCATCAATCTTTAATTTTAATATTAATCCAAAATAAATTTTTTCCTGAATAAAATTATAATTAAAAATATTTTAAAACGTTTATAAAAAAATATCTAAATATTCATCAACCTAAAACAGTATATACATTGATCTCCTTCTACAGTCCTTAAAAAAAAAAAAAAAAATTGATTACAAAAAACCACAAGAAATAGCACAAAGTCTATCACGTCCATGTAATTACGTGAATAACTCTATTTCAATCTGATCCTTTTTATGTTTCAACACTGCCTCCATTAATCACGATTAACGATTAAATCTTTTACTAACATATATATCACAATCATCAACATCATCATCAAAGTGTCCTCTAATCAAACCAACCAAATAAAATTAACCCACAACAAAAAATAAATAACCAAAATAAAAATTAAAAAAAAAAAAATAAATAAATGAAATAAATTTCTCAATGAATTTTTTCCCATATGTATACATATTCTACACATAAATCAAACATGTATGTGCGCGTCGCGGCGTGTCCTGTGTCTTCAGGATGTATATAAATACATATATACAAAGCCAATATAATATTAAAGCGCACGCGCGTAACAGACGAAGAGATGAACATCAGACACTGAAGAGCGCTCAGTAGCAAACACTCGCATTAGTTAGCGCCAACTTTTCTTCAAGAGGACAAACACTTAGCATATATCCGTTAACTCGCTCAATATAACCACACACACACACACATAAAAACCAAAAAAAAAACCCCCGCTGTCATAAATATTATCAAATAAATAATATAAAAAAAAATAAAACAATATAAAAATAATATAAAAAAATATATTTAAATTATTTTAATGATTGTATAAAAATTATTATTATTTATGCAACGATTAAATTAATGCAGTTTAAAATTTTTTATAATTATATAAAATTGAAAAATTTAATTTTTAATTATTTAACAAAATTAGTTCGAAATTCAGAGAAAAATAATACGCGATGATTTTATAAAGAGTGTGGTATTTTTTTAATATATTTCCGTAGTTCTTATGTTTCATGTATTTTTACATATATATATATGTATTTATATTCATATGTATGTATGTATATAGATAGAAAGACCACACAGCAGGAGCTACCTGACTGTTTATCGGCGGATCGCGCCCATAAAAATTAAATGTCGCCAGATAAATAAACGTCAATCGGAAATTAAGATAGGCGTCGTGTCACCACCAGTAGCTTTTTAAATATACTCACGTTTTTCCCCCTTAAATCTTAAATAACACATACACCCAATAGTCATTTAAAATACTTATACACAAAACTCCAAGAAAAAAAAAATTTTTATATCCTAAAAAAAAAAAATAATAAAATAAAAATTTTCTTTTAAAAAATTTTTTTTCAACACAAAAACTACCTCAATAAAACTACACTGTAAAATAAAAACATCTTGATAATTTGTTTAATTTAAAAATTAATTTTATACGAATTAAATATAAATAAGAGGAAAAAAAAAAAAATTCTTTTTTTATTATTTTTTTTTTAATTCTCTCTAATAAATTCATTAATCTATCGCGATAATATATATACAGAAATATCTCTATAAATTTGAGATTAATCGATTGTGAAGTTGTAACGAAGTGGAATATTCAATTCTCTCGCTCGAAAAAATTTTTTAGCAGATGCGTAAAATATTTACACACACATAAATATTATCTTTGGCTTCTTGACCCACACAAAACATTTTAAAAAACCTCTCACGCTTTATTCCACCAAAATATACACATATGTATGTATATATAGTGGCTCATCTTTCACGAGGGAGGCTTCAATTAAGGAAACATATTGCTACTAATATCCGGCAGACAGAGGGTCAATGTGTTGGAAGAAAAAAACAAGACCTACTAAAGGTGCAGGTAATTTTTTTTTTTATTCATTTTTTTTCTTCTCTATATTTCCAACTCTCTTTCTCATTTATATTTATATATATCTCTTTGACCCATTCACTAATTCACTTCATTCACTCATCCTCTCTTTCTTCTTCACACAATCTTCAACGCAATAATTCCAATTTTAATTTGACGATAAAAAAGAAATGAAAAATATTATACTAATATATATTTTCAATTCAATTTTTAATTTTACTTTACGATATATATTTAATATCTGTAACTTTATATCGATACTCTCTATGTCGTTTGATTTAGTTGTCGAGTTCAATCATCCGAAATTGATACTCTCATGAAATATCAGAAGCAACAGCAGCAGCAACAGCAGCAGCAGCAAACGTTATACCTCTTTATAATACACAAGCAGGTTTTTTAAATTAATATTCGATGATCCTGTCCCACGATTATGAATTAAATAATGATATAGACGTAGACGCGGCGATCAACTGTGTGATTTTATATATAATATACCTATCTGTGTGTATATATAAAACACTAACACACAATAATATTTATTTTTTTATTTTAAAAAATTATTGCAAGGTGAAAATAAATTATTATATTTTTATTTTTAATTAATAGACGTGAGCAATTAACTAAATATAAATGTGCAGGTATTTTTTTTTAGTATTTTTTTTTTGTTCACTTTATAATTAGTGATATTTAATATGATTTTAGAGATATAGAAAAAAATTTTTTTTTATTTTTTTTTTTTTGGTGTATTATTTAGTGAAAAATTGTTGGGTAGATGAATGCATGTAATTGCGATATCCGGTCGGTGCGTTTATAAAAGCGTATATGTGTGTGAGACAACCTGTAATTTTCATTCGTCAATGTGACGCTATTGTTGTCGAAGGGAGTTTGAACAAATCTATACTAAAATTTAATTTTTTTATTTAGCTCATAGATTCCTTTTTAAAAAATATTAAAATATTTATTTTATTCTCTCTGATGATTTTATTTAATATTAGGTGTATATTATGAAGAGAATAAAATTTATTTTTTATATATTTTTAATATTATAAATATTAATTTAGTATTATAAATATTAAATGTTAAAGTACTTATAAATATTTTTATTTATTTTTATTTTTTTTACTTTGAATGTTTGCTTTACCTCGTAGTAATATTTTTCGCAATGATCGCTTGACAGTGGTGCAATTCCATCGGCGATTGCGAAATTGATGCTGACATTCGCGCGTACCAACTTGAACGCCACGCGATATCTCCTTCAGCAGTGACGGCTCGTTTCGGCAAATGTCCGCAAGTTTGCCGCGCAATCTTCGTGTTTTTTTGCACACCAACATTGGATCCATCATCACTTGACTAC
>JAQQBS010001425.1:5309909-5321637 GCA_030347275.1 Microctonus aethiopoides
ATTAAGAATCTGTTAATTACATAGAGTCAACGCTTTACGACGACTATACAACGTCGGCGGCGGCGATTTGAGGCATCAGAAAGCTGAGGCCACATTATAAACTTGAAACGAGCAGTGTGTGGGACCTTTGTTTATAATATATTCGCCTGGGGCCATCAGCTCACTCACCCAACAACTATTGTCCCATCACCATCGACATTCTCACACGATATAGATAAATAATTATAATTTATAATTTTATATCACGCAAAATGATTCATCGTGAATTAGGAATAATTTATATTTTATTCTGATTATTTTTATATCACGAAATAAAACGAATTAATTTATTGTGGGATTTTTATTTTATTTTTTTTATATTGTTCTATAGGTTGATATGTAAATATGAAAAATAAAAATGACAAAGGAAGTGACGATTATTAATAATTAATATTAATTAATATTTTAAAACAAAAATTACATGAGATAATTTATAATTTGAATTATTCAAAGGGAAAATAAAAATATAATTAATCAACAAATTGTCAAGGTAATTTATTATTATATTATTCAAGACACTATTCAATCACTTCGTAATAAAAAAAAATATTAATTATAAATTAATCAAACGGAAAAAAAAATTTATCAATTTTTTTTTTTCATGATAAAAATTTTATTTCGAATAAATAAAATTATAAAATTAATTTTTTTTATTTATATTTCGTCTCGTTAATTCGCTCTTCGTCACACAAGTTTCAAAGTGAACAAAGGTAATATAATAATAAAAAAAAATTTAGAATATATACAATACATATATGATTTATAAATTTTTTTTTACAATTTTTTGGGGATTTTTCATCGCGCACAAATTTTAATATATAAAATATAAAAATGGACAAAAGTTTTACAGGTGAATATTTTTTTCTCACTCACTATTCGTTGAGTCGCGTGGGAGGTGACGCCAACATCAGAGGCGAACGTCTCAATCTACAGAGCTTGACTACCTGAGCCGCACGACCCTGTGTCGTATTCTCTCTAATCTTTTTTCTTTTTTTTTTTTTTCTTTTTTTCCTTTTGCCGCTTATGTATTATACATGTATATGAATATATAGATATGTATATGTATATGTATATGTATATGGATATAAAGGTATAGCGCGTCAGGTGGCGCGAAGTGTAAGAGAGAAAAGAGAAGTGATGCGACCTTAACCCGAGCGCGGCGCTCGGGTCAGTTAAGAGAGTGGTGCGCGCACGAGTCCCCTTCAAACCTTATCTGCATAAGGAGCAGGTGCCTACCGGCGCCTTTGTTATATCTCACCGTGCGGTGAAGATATCACGAACGAAAGGCCCCTATCCTCATGGCGGGACTTCAAGGAGCATCCTTAAAGACACGCCGAAACAGGTTTCGTGTGTTATATGTACATGTACATTCGTTTATGTTACGTGTGGGTTTATGTGTGTGAATGGATATTTTGTAAATGCGCAATTGTGTATTATTGCAGGGACAATTGTGGGAGGTAGATGCAGAATAATTTAATTATTTATTTATTTATTTTTAGATTTATTTAGAAGAAAAATAATTGAAGTAATTGTTGTAAAACTGGATGAAAGCAGATGGAATTTTTTTTTTTTTTTTGGAATTTTTTTCTGGGGTTTGGGATGATTTAGGGGGATGATTGATGTGCGGAATCGATAGGAAATCGCATGAGCTTTCCAATGAGCATATGATTATTGGGGAAAAAAAATTTTGAACCGCAGAAAATTGATAAATAAAAGCCACTTGTTGAACAAAGATTTGATCAGGTGACTAAAGTGAATTTTTCTTTTTTTTTTTTCGAGGATTTTTTTCACGCTTTTCTAATGATTTAAAAGTATTAAAATACATATGAAATCGATGGGAAATCGCACGAGCTTTCCAATGAGCATATGATTATTGGGGAACAAAAATTTTGAACCGCAGAAAATTGATAAATAAAAGCCACTTGTTAAACAAAGATTTGATCAGGTGACTAAAGTGAATTTTTCTTTTTTTTTTTTTCAAGAATTTTTTTCACGCTTTTCAAATAATTTAAAAGTATTAAAATACATATGAAATCGATGGGAAATCGTACGAGCTTTCCGATGGTCATACACAAATTTCGAAAAAAAAATCGTGGTAGTCAAAAAACAAGAAAATAATAACAATAAATAACCAAACTTTGTTTGATGACTACTAATAACACAAATATTCACTTCATTAATTTATTTTTCTATAAATAAATTTTTTCACAGCAACAAAAACATTTTTCCTATACACTCTACACACATAACAGTTAATACATCCCCTCGCACACATACATATATATATACATATTTTTTATTGTCATTTGACTACATATCGTGAAATCCATTACGAATCAATTTGAAAGCAAAATTTTTTTCCTGAATAAACGAAAAAGAAATTCTATAACTTCAGAATGAAATGAAGATACACAAGGTATATACACATACATAATAAAATCTAAGAAGAGAGAGGGGGGATCATCCGTAACAAATTTTCCCAGTGTTAAAATTTTCAAAATTCGTCACGAATCAAAAAATAAATTTTGGTTCCTTTTAAACGGACACAAAAATGACCTTGGAAAATTTTTCTTCACCAGTAGTCGCCGGTGGTCGCCCGCACACACACCTTTCTCCTCTCTCCCTTATATACATATACACACATATATCTATATAAATATATTCTAAATCTAAATCAATACATATACCAAAAAAAATAATGATAATAAAATGAAAGAAAAAAAAAAAACTTATTCATGCACGCAGGTAGCATTTAAAAAAAAAAAAAAAAGGAATCACCGTTACTCCAAGATTGTGAATGAACCACCAAACTATTTACTTATTTATATATTCTCATTTTATTATCTCGAGAATTTTTTAATTCCAATAAAATTATCTCATGAGAAATGATATTTTTAGTGGCATGAGAAATATTTTGCAATGAGTTAAAGTCGATAACATTTTATGATGTTTAAACACATACTTATATATATATTCCTAACGTAATATACATACAAATATGTATATATAACCCAAAGCAAAATTGTTATCAATACAAGTATCCTTTAAAATAAAAAAAAAAATTAAAAAAAAAAAAAAAAAATTTTTTTTTCTTTATTTTTATTTTTTTTATTAACGGAAATCGTTTATCTGGTTAAACTTTAAACGCGTGTGTTCACGACCTCGTTCTCCTTTTTATGACAAATGAAGAAATGAGAAGAAAAAAAAATCGTGTTCGTCAGTGAAATAAAAGAAAAAAAAAATAATATTTAATTTATATATCAAGTTGGATTTTTATATATAAAAACAAGATGTAAAAATGAAATTGTTGTATAAAATGAACATGTACATGTATTACAGAGTTGTGTTGTGTATTTATGCAGTTGTATTGGATATTATATGAACATGATTGTATTTAATATATACGCGTATACCTTTTACTCTCATGTATCACGTGTTTTCACAAGAAATTGTGACGTGCCGTCGACACATGTAGCCCCATCATAGTAAACGATTTATGGCGACGTAACGCCATGACAAAAAGTTGTTCATTCTACCATATATATAAGAGTGGCAACCTCATGCCCGTATCCAAACGACAGGTATTGATTGAATTTATCCTATAAATGGCCGATTAATGTCCGGTATAAGGGAGTTGAAACGAAAATATTCAGAGCGCGCGCGCCACAACGCGTAAATACAACATGTATTGGCTTGTTTGTTGGGGCCTTAAGGCCCCACCATCAACAAACAGCCTGATCTCCATTCGATATGTATTGCAATTGGTATTATAACTTCCCGATTCATGAATGTAATTTAAACTTTACCACGTAGTTTATAATGAAGACGTGATTAGAAATGGCAACAAGTTTATTTTATATTTTATTTTATTTATATATAAACTTTAATGAATTTTCAATTTATTTCAGCTGGGAATAATTATTATAAATCAATTATATATTTATGTGAATGTATATTAATTTTTTAATTATATCAATTATTTATTGATGTAGATAATTATTTTATTTTTATTTATTTATATGAATTTGAAGAAATTAAAATTTATTTCATCTCGAAATAATTTTTTTTAAATATTTTTATTTATTTTAATGTGTATTAATTATTGTTTTTTGATTATATCAATTATTTATTGATATGGAATTATTTTATTTTTATTTATTTATATGAATTTGAAGGAATTAAAAATTTCATCTCGAAATAATTTTTTTTTTATTATTTATATTTATTTTAATGTGTATTAATTATTGTTTTTTGATTATATTATTATTTATTGATATGGAATTATTTTATTTTTATTTATTTATATAAATTTGAAGAAATTAAAAATTTATTTCATCTCAAAATAATTTTTTTTTATTATTTTTATTTATTTCAATGTATATTAATTATTGTTTTTTGATTATATCAATTATTTATTGATGTAGAATTATTTTATTTTTATTTATTTATATAAATTTGAAGGAATTAAAAATTTATTTAATTTCGAAATAATTTTTTTTTTATTATTTTTATTTATTTTAATATATATTAATTATTGTTTTATAATCATATCAATTATTTATTGATATAGAATTATTTTATTTTTATTTATTTATATGAATTTGAAAAAATTAAAAATTTCATCTCGAAATAATTTTTTTTTTATTATTTATATTTATTTTAATATATATTAATTATTGTTTATATAATTATATCAATTATTTATTGCTGTAAAATTATTTTATTTTAATTTATTTACATGAATCTGAAGAAATTAAAAATTTATTTCAATTATATTATTAAATCATTTTAAAAATAATTTAATCCTGAAATAATTTAATAATTTATTTATACAAACAATGTTTGTTAATCATTATCTCATAATTATACACTAAACGACATGAATATTTATAATTATAAATAATCATAAATATATAATTAATTCCAATATTATTAATAAACTTGAATTATATTTCAAAAATAATTCCACAAGAAAATAATTTTAATTATTCCTCTATTCATATAAACAAATTAATAATTATTCCTCCACATATAATTATACATTGATATATAATATAATCCCCAATATTGTTCCTATTAATTTCCATGCAACAAAAAAAAAATAATTAAATAATATATAAAAATTATATTAATATAATATTAAAACTTTAATAATTCTCCTTTCTTTTTTCTTTCTCCTTTTTCTTGTAGTGTTAAATATTAATGATGTTGGGATACACGTGTGTATATGTATACATATATGTGTATATATATATATATATATATGTGTGTGGCAAGAAGGGTTAGTGGAATGAAGAGGTTCCACTGGTGAATTTACTATAACACGAAGAAGTTGAGTGGTTTGTGGCATAAACGTTGCGGTAGGTGACTTCAAGGCGGCAAAATGATTACAGGCCCGTCTTATATACGAACATGTATATATATACATGTATACATGGGCCTAAAGTAATAATATCAAGTACAAACACTCGCAAAAGTTGTTTATTTCAATCCAATATTTTTTATTTCAATCAGATTTTTTTTATTCTAATATTTATTTTCATTTAATATTTAATTCAATTTAATCCAGTGTAACGACAGATTATTTTTTGATAAATGTACGATTGTAAATATGTAAACCGGGTGGTAGATGAGCTGAATAAAAATGTATGTGAATAGTATAATAGTAGTAGTAGTAGTAATAATAATATATACCTCTTTGCTATACTTTATAAAATAATCTCACGATCTTAAAATACGTGCGAGTACATTTTTGATATTAATCTCACTCAACTGCTTCCACTGATGCGTGTATATACTTTATATTTATTACATCTACTACTATATAATACTACGCCACACTGTATCCTCAATACAAAAAAAAAAATTATCTATACATATAAACTTGAAAAGGAAAAAAAAAAAAATTGAATGAAAAGATAAAAAAAAAAATATTAAAAGGGTAACTATTAGATCAAAATCTCCAGAGAAATTTCTTTCGTACATTTAATATATATTACACACCTATTCACACATAAAATCCTTTGTACAAAAAAAATTTTTTTTCCAACCCCAAATAATTTCTTCTCAGGCTTTTAAAATATATTTTCAATATTAATTTTAATAAATAAAAAAAAAAATATATTTTTATACATTTAAAAATTTTTTTTTACAAGTTTAACTAAGTGGCCATATGGGGTTGACTCAGAGCGACATAATGAAAGTATATATACATTGATATTTAGTATATATATATATAAAATATGTGATGGTGGTGATGGTTATAGTGGGAAGGAATAACAAACTGCGAAAAAGCTCAGCTTACAATCGCAGCGGCGAGATGTAAAAGAGTTTGAAGTTTAATATATGTATATTGTGTATACTGTATGTATATACATATATACATGGGGAGGACAAGGGAATACAAGAGAGTGCGCGCAAAAGAGTGAATGAAAGAATAAAAGAGAGAGTTGGGGGGGCCATTATCAGGTTGCAAAACATACATCTGGTCGCCGATATATACCCAGGGCACGCGCCACATGAAACCCTTGAATGCTATAATACTATATGTCACTGCCCCGCCTTTTTCATCCCCCTTTAAAAAATAAAAAAAAATAAAATTGTATATATTTATTACTTATATTTAAATTTGTCCTTTAATTTATTCAACCCATCCAATCTTTTATTTCGCCTGCTCAATCATTTATATTACACCATTAATTATTTATTTAATTCTGCATTTAAATTTTATTTTCTATTTTTAATTATCTCATTAGATATATTAAATACGTATACATGTTTAATTATTTCAATTATCTATTGGATATAGTATAGATAATTTAATCACGTATTAATAAACAAATATAATTTCATGAGAATTTTTATCTGATTTTTTTTATTTATATTTTTTCTTTGTTTATGACGTGATATTAATTTTGGTGTTTATGTCTCGTATTTAGGCGCCACGTTTGCTGTTGGATAAATATTTAATTTAATAAAATATGAGACGTTGATATATACAATTAATAAATATTTGATAATTAATAATTTCTTTGTGGCTTTAAAAAATTTTTATTTGCTATTTTTTTTTTTTTTAGTGGGTGTTTATTGATTTATTTATTTTTTTTTTTTTTGCATTGTTTTAGTGATGGATGAAATGATGGTTGGTTTTATTTATTGTTAATGCGTATGGGGATGAATATTTAATTCATGGGAAATAAATAAAAATTTTATTTGGACCGGTCTTGCGTTGTCTTCACTGATACATCTTCTGTTCCTCTGGCACAATGACAATAAAAAACAATGTTACTTGTTTTTTTTTACTCCATACCATACACATTATAACATACATTGTATTGTATTGTATTGTATTGCATTGTATTACATCAATGTATTTTTATTTATTTATATACGCGAAACGAGTTGTGGCAGACGTGATACTTTATTTTATTTTCATTTATATATTCTCGCGTCATCATTGCCAACGAAATGCAGACGAAAAAATTTTTTTATATTGTCATACGGAGGGGAAACCCGGTTTTTAACCAACAAGAAACTGCACTTTCTCAAAGCATCCCTTAAAAAAAAAAATTTATATATGTGTATAGATATTTATTGAAGTGAATTAATCGGTGAAATAATTTTTTTTTCTTATATTTTCTCAAGGAAATAATTTTATTGTAGAATAAAAAATTGATGTGATTCCAATTTCATCAAATCCTCTTTGTTTCAAATAACAATATCTATACACAAAAAAAAAAATATTTGAATTTAAAACCGAAATAAATTTAATATTAAAAAATATTTTATTTTTATAAAATCAAAAATAAATTTTTATCATTATAAAATAAATTATCATTAATATTTTATAATAACAAATAAATATACACAGAAAAATTATTAACCTTCATGTAATTATTTGAAAAAAAAAAATTCAAATTCAATTAAATATTAATAAATTTAATAAAATAAATAATTAATTAATATAAAAATATATAAATTCGTTATTTTTAATTTTAAATTCAAAACAATATTTTTTTCAGTATATAAATAATTATCACATCCATACTTATATATATGTATAATGACAACAAAGCAAAGATATAACAGGCACTTAAACACGAAAAAAAAAAAAAAAATACAGAAGAGAAATGAATGAAGAGGTGACGACACGCGAATAATGATGAATAAATATAAATCATGGTGTTAAAGCATTCACGTTTTGTGTCTTATATCTATGTATATATATATATGAGTGTTCCAAACTTTTCTCGTTTGTCACCAAACGACATATACATATATCAATTATATGTATATAGTAGTTTAGATGAGGCACCCCATACTGTGAGGGTCGTGCGCACACACGCCCGGTTTGCTCGCACTTTTACGAGCGCAATAATAGGCCATTCAAAAGTCGTTCGTGCGACGACTCAAGTGTAGTTATATAGGAAGAGAAAAAATATATATGTATGTTCAGAGACAGAGAGAGAAAGTAAGTATGTAAGTGTATATAATATATACTATGCAGTAAAATGATAATTAAAAAAATATTATGGTGTAAATTTGAGAATGAAAATTAATAGTATTATTATAGACAAATAATTATTTTTTTTTTTTTTTAATGTCTATTAAGTATGTGTATAGTTAAATATTGTATTAATATTTGTAATGAAAGCTGGGAAAAATAAAAATCTGGAGAATTTATTAATAATTATTAAAAAAAATTATTTTTTTTTTATCAATTTGGAATTTAGACTTTTTTTTTTATGATCATATTTATTTATAATTTTTAATGTTATATTGATAATTACTGGGGAATTCTACGTGTCATTTTTGACGTTTTAGAGCTGGGAAAAATAAAAATCTAGAGAATTTATTAATAATTATTAAAAAAAAATTTTTTTTTTTTTATCAATTTGGAATTTAGACTTTTTTTTTTATGATAACATTTATTTATGATTTTTAATGTTATATTGATATTTACTGGGGAATTTTACGTGTCATTTTTGACGTTTTAGAACTGGGAAAAATAAAATCTGGATAATTTATTAATAATTATTAAAAAAAAATTATTTTTTTTTATCAATTTGGAATTTAGACTTTTTTTTTTATGATAATATTTATTTATGATTTTTAATGTTATATTGATAATTACTGGGGAATTCTACGTGTTATTTTGGACGTTTTTGAGCTGAGAAAAAATGAAAATCCGGCAAATTTATTAATTAATAATTAAAAAAAAAATTTTTTTATCAATTCAGAATCTAAACTTTTTTTTTTTATAATAATTAATATTTATTTACAATTTTGAACATCATATTGATAATTACTGTGAAATTCTACGTGTTATTTTTGACGTTTTAGAGCTGGGAAAAAATAAAAATCCGGCGAATTTATTAATAATTATAAAAAAAAAAAATTATTTATAATAAAAAAAATTGAAATAAAAAAAATTGTTAATAATATAAATAATATTATTTTTGTTTTTTTCACAGTGTTATAGTATAATTCATCAGGATATATATTAAATTAATTATCAAATAGATTAATAATTATTTATTAAACTTACCACGATCAATAATTTTTCCAAATAAATTTTTGCCACGTAAAAAATTCTTCGTCGAACAATTCCACCGACGATTCCGAAATTGATGTTGGCATTCAAGAATCGCTTGATTTGCACCACGAGCGACGGCCATAAGTACACCAGGATTTTCACGTGCTAATCTACGTTGCTTTCGTCTCAATGTTGCATAAACTGCTGGATCCATATGCAATGATGCAGGTGACATTGGCAGTAAATTATTTGGTTCACCTGCTTTAGCAATTCCCCTTTATAAAAAATAAAAAAATAAAATTAAAACATTTAAAATAAATTATGAAAAAATTTTCTTGACACAAAAAAAAATTTTAAATTCAATAAATAAAAATGAATTAATTTTTATTTTTAATTTTTCTATACGTATATATTATTTATAAATACATACAATGCAAGCACGTACACTAATGGCTTGAGTTAAAATTATATATGTACAAAAGCTTTAAGATTTATATATTTATTTATTTATTTTTTCCATCCATTATTTTCTCTCAAAGGATTTTGCTTGTGTGTGAAAATACAACATTGGGATAAACTGTGTAAAAGCACTTGAAATAAACTGGCCACTCGCTCTTTATATACATAAAGAAAGAATATTTATATATGTATGTATTATTTACTTGTGTATATAAATATATAAATATATATTTAAGTCGAGTGTCAATATAAAAATTTAAAGAGAAAATAAATAAGAAAATAAATAATATTAAAATTATTTATTATTATTTTAAATATCTATAACTTCATAAAATTCACACGAAATAATATAATATACACAAATCGAAAAAAAATAAATAAATAAAATAAATATTATAAATAATATAAAATAAAATTAAAGAAAAAAAAAAAGAAATTTTTTTCAATTTTAAATTAATTTATTTTAATTAATTACTTACCACCACATGGATCCACGTCCACGATTTTTATTTCTATTAATTTCAACAGTCATTACCGGCGCAACAAATGCAACAGCACTAATAATCATCACCCACAAATTCATGATTATAAATAAATTAAAATAATAATACAAAATAAAATATAAAATTGATTTAAATAAATGAAAATAATTTTTATATATCTGCAATCAATATAAATCCACTCGCTTCAACACCGTTGCACTAACCACCAACACAATGAACATTACATCACCATAATTAAACATAAAAAACCCCATTTAATATATGCAAAAAAAAAATATAAATAATAATCCAAAGTCAACACAGCACATTAAAATAAAAAATAAAAAATATTAAATATATCGTCACGTTATTAATTCTCTTTTATATTTTTTCATCGATTTATTATCAAAACAATTACTCCACTTAATTAAATAATTATGTATACATATATATCTATACAGATACATATATACAATGATATAATAAAGCGAATGAACGATTGAGTTGTAGCCCTGAGGCTTTCAACACTTCTGCAAGACTGTGTCTCGATGTCTCTTCTCAATAAACTCTCAAGTTCCCTTCTTCACTTTACAACACTCTTCGGGTTTATATGACGATGACGAGGATGACGACGATGACGATGACGACCAAGACGTTGTCTTCTTTCTTCTCTCTACTAACTCATCCCCCTCTGTCAGTGGCGCACGCGCACACACAAATATACATACACTCACACACAAATTTTAAACAAAAAAAAAAATAAAGAGGGAAATAAACCGGCACACTTTTTTTTTCGTCTTTCTTTTTTATTTTTTTTTTTTTTATTTCAGGGTGTAAGTTGCGAAGAACTCTCAAGCACGAATGGTACAGTGTGACAGAGATACACTGAATTCAACATGGATATATATATGTAGGTGGTGGTGGTGGTGGTGGTGGTGGTGATTGTGGTGGGATTTTTCGCTACCTGGACACTGGACCCCAGGTAATTTTTCAAAACTTTTACTTCCAAAGTGATGAAATAAGTAAATGAAAAATATTCTCAAATTTATATTAATATTATTAATTCATTTAATATCATTAGATAATTAATAATTATTTAAATAAATATTTTATTCATAACAAACTTTAATAATCACAAACTTATTTTTTTTTTTTCGTTTAATCGAAATTTTATTTTTAAAATTTAATTATCTTTTTTTTTCTTTCTTTTATT
>JAQQBS010001425.1:5341882-5359242 GCA_030347275.1 Microctonus aethiopoides
AAAACTATTGAAAAAAAAAAAAAAATAACGATATATAAGCTTGTTGAAAAATAAATCAACAATATTGATTTATTATTTACAAATAATAATTATCAATAAAATAATTTTTTGTTGTATAAAATATATTTTTATTTCAATTCCAAAAATTATTTTATAACAAGGCAATAAAATTATTCTTGGACAAATTATTTTCAGGTTGTATTTTGATTAGACCCAATCAATCTTTTACATTCCAAATGAGCAATATATATATATTTATATATATATGTATATATTATATAAATATATACAGCAACATCACATCGTAAATGCTCATTTACGTGTACACAAAATCCTTTCTCTACGTCGATGCCACATGAATTTCAGAGGCAAACTGTTATATACGGGTTTCCATAATTAATTCGTAATTAATTCGTGTGTGGTAGCCACACACACACACACACACGTACACACTCACAAACCGTCGCATCCCATTCCTTCTTTATTTTTAATATATTATTATTAGCATTATTATTTTTATTCATTATTATTTCGTTGTTTTTTTATTTTATTTTTTCATGTGAGGGGGCGAACGATTCCGACAAATTTGCTGATCAACCGGTTTAACTGTTTAATCATCTTCCGTTGAATGAGCAGGACCAAAAAATCAAACAGAGAAAGAGAGAAAGAAAAACGAAAAACGAAAAAAAAAAAAAAAAAAAAAAAAAAAAAAAAAAAAAAAAAAAAAAAAAAAAAAAAAAAAAAAAAAGTGATGTACCAAAAATATGAAATAAAAAAATTAATGACCAAAAAAAAATAACCCTACATGGGAAATAATTTTTCATCAAGAAAAAAAAAATTAAAGTAAAATATAAATCAAGAATGAAAAAAAAAAATTTAATTGACGTACACTATATATAACAATTAATAATGAATAAGTTGTATTTAATTGCGAATGAATTTGATGACCGTGGGATACATATATGTATATATATATCATGCATGCATATAGATATGTATACGCTGCAGACATGTCCAAACACGTATATTTTTTATAAAGAGAGATCAATGTATCCTGAACAAAGATGTGTTAATTACATTATTAACTATATAAGTTTAAATTCGTGTATATATAGTTATGTTAATTTTATCTGTCTATACATATATACATGTATATGTATATATTGTCTGTGTGAATGTAAAAATATATAAGACAGGAGATGTATTAGATGGTTATCTCTTACATCGCGTTTAAAGACCATTGTATGATTATTAAATAGGATGATTCGGCTCAATTGACCAAACGATTAAAGATCAAAGATTTATATTTATTTATAAATATGTATATATATATATATATATTACACGTGTGTGTGTGTGTGTATATATCTACATAGTGAATGAGTGTGTATATATATTCAGGGCAAAATGATTCTCATATTAAACTGCAGTTTAAAAAATTTTTGAAATATTTTTTTCTAAATTTTATTTTTTTGGCTTTTTCATTAAAAATTAAATTTATAATTTTAGCGTTGTTTGGGTAGGATATAATGTATTGTAAATTTTTACCAAAGTGTGGGTGTTGAAGATTATAATCAAGTTGTTGGTGTGTAGAACAAGCACGATTAAATCCCTCTCATTTCATTTGTTTTTTTTTTTTCTTCTTTTTCCTCTTACTATCTCCTGTTTTTTCTACTCTATTATACCGGCGCGGAAGCATCAAGAAAGAAAAAAATATTTGGATACATACACGTAGGATCTTTCATGATACTCTCTTTCTCTATACTCACTTGTGTAGAATTATTTTTCACATTGGTGGCTATAAGATTCTAATCGTCTTGTGCCTCCGCATCTGATGTGTACAACAATATTTATATATGTATGTATTTGCAAGCAATGATAATGTGTGTTTATATATATGAGTGTGTGTGTGAACTTTTTGCGACGTGATATCTTCCACATGATGATGAGCATGTGATAGATAAGAGCGGGTGTCGCATGCATATATATTTCAAAATGTTTTTTGCTGCATTCTCAATGTGAAATAAAAAAATTTTTACTGTTATTCTTTTGTAGCTACATAAAAAAGTTTAATAAATAAATACATGAATCTCATTGAAATGCTGAGAGAATAGAGGTCTTGAAATGAAAATAATAATATTGATAATAGTAATAAAAATAGTAGAAAAAAAAAAAATTGAAAAAATTGAAAAAAAAGAAAATTTTATTTAGATTTATTTTTAAAATTGTTATAATAAATCTACGAAAATCAATGAAAAAAAATATATTTTCAACTGTAACGAGTACGTCAGCCATGAATATACATGAATATAAATAAATACAAGGGTAAACGATAAAAGAAATGTAGACAAAGAGCAATGCGCGCGCCCTCTCGCATGAAGGAGCCTAACCCGGACCCCTTCAAGAGAAGAAAAAGAAAAGGACCAATAATACATAAAAAAAATTGAAATAAAAAAAAAAAAAAAGTAAAACATACATACATACGTGAAATGGCCTGAAGACAGACGAAAAAATAAAATACAAGAATGAATATAAAAGCGTGTAAGAGAGTACACAAGGAGAAAGTGTGTATATAAATATATACAGCGAAAGGGAAAATAAAAAAAGAGGGAGGAACCACTTCATGTCTCATCTGTGAGTGATCCCCAAAAGCAGATTAATATATACGCGTCTCCAACATCCAATGTGTATATATTTAAATATATACATATACATGTAAGTGTGTATATATATTTTAAAGCGACGGACAAATCGATTCACGCACGGACGAACGTCAACAAGTGGCTTTTAGACACTTACTTATGCCTGATCAAGCATACAAAGTAGTATAATAAGTGAAATGGATACGTTACTTATATTCTATATACACACAAGTATATATATAATATGTATGTATTACATTATATAAAAGATTGTGTCTGTTATTCACATGTAAACAATGATGATGTTGAAAGTGAACGAGGGATGAAATCGCTTTTCTAAATTTCCTTCATTTTTTCTTTCACATAAAAAAATTTATAAATATATATAGATATGTATATATGTATATATATATTTTTTTTTTATTTCTAGTCATTCAAAGGAATGAAATGGAATGAAAAAAAAAATTATACTTCTCTATTTTCACTTGAACGATTAAATTTCAATATTAAAAAATATATTTCATGCGATTATAGTTCAATTACTATTATTCATTTAATTGTTTATTTATTTATTTATTTATTTTTTTTTTTCTTTAATTCAATTCCGGGTCTTTCACGCCAATCGTGGGATTTGTGTGCATCAAAAAGACCAGCTATTTATTATTTTTTTTTTTTATATTAAAAGTTCCTTCGACCCTTTATTCTTCTCTTCCTTTTTTAATTTAATTTTTTTTTTTTTTTCTTAAATTGTGAATGGAATATAGGCGTGTCACCGACATCTGTATGTGTGTATAAAAATTTTTTCCTCTTCAACAAACGGTCGTGTACGAATACACGACATAATGGCTAATGATAGGTTAGTGGGATTAAAAATAAATTCAGATATATAAATATATTTCGTTTGTATAGTATCAAAAGACAGGACCATATCCTGGCAGTATAAAAAAAAATATACATTCTCACTACTAGTTTAAATTGTTCTATTAATAATTATATCTAAATATAAAAAATTAAATTTATTGTTAAATCTGCAGAGCAAAATTACGAATAAAAAAAATTTTGTAAATTATTAATAATTCAATTTCTCAACGTAATAATTATTACAAATTTTCTGATAAATTTCGAACAATTTTTCTAATTATTTAATATAATTTTCCCCAGTGTAATGAAGTAAAGTAATTTTTTTTTCCGATATTTTTACATGTTTAAAAATATATTAATTAATAATTTTTATAATAATTCTCGTTAACCAGTGAAGATAAAATTAATTTTTCAATGTATTCATTTATACGCTTATTTAATGTGTTAATGAGAAATATGAATTATTTAATCGTGCGTAATAAAATTACGATTAACTAAATGAGCGCAAATCGATTGGTTATAATATTGCGAGTGTGCGAACGATGCAATATCCATAGATTGGCTCATCCAATATCCACTTTGAGTATGCAAATTGTGTGTGTCCACCTCGTGCCACTTCTCATACCTTTATCACACACATACACATACACACATAGCTACTATCTAAATATATACATAAATATCATGCATAATCGCTTTAGTCTCGTTGAACATTGAATACAAATATAAAAAAAAAATTTTTTTTTATCAGACAGATTTAATTATTTTTATTCAAATAAAAAAAAATTATTTAATCGTGTAAACTTGTTTCAGTATGTCGTATGATATTATAATAAGGGAGAGTGTATATTGAACCGTACGAGATGAATTTATAATTTTTTTTTACTCAAATTATTGAAAATTTTAAAAAATTATTTTCATCATCGAATTATGAGATTTTTATATTTATAAATAATAGTATATAACAGTTATATATTTTTTTTTCTGCAAAAATTAGATGACCGTTGGAAAGCTCGTGAAATTTCCTATCGATACCGTATTTTTAAAAATATCCCAAAATGTTGGAAAAAGATGAAAAAAATTCTTGAAAAAAAAGTGTCGTATTTATCATGATATTCAATTTTTTTATTCACTGTCTTTATCCTCATTTTTCACGACTACCGTTTCATTTATCATCAATAATGACATGACCATTGGAAAGCTCATGCGATTTCCTATCGATTCCACATCTTTCGAATACCTTTAAAAAATTTTAAATCAGTGAAAAAAAATTCTCAAAAAAAAAAACCCATATCACTATCTCGAATTTTTTCATTTACGTCATCAGACATCAACAAATATTTATTTATCAATATTAACAAAACTCCCAGCACCTTGATATATTACTCACCAATAAATGACACATCCCAAATAATTCTTTCATCTCAAAAATCGGTAAAAAAAAAAAAATCACAATTAATTATTCCGCGTACAAAAAAATATTTTCATTCCTCATTTAAAATAATCATTAATTTTCTTTTGATTTCCAATTGACCACGTGAGAATGTACACCTATATTACTACCTGCAGCACACAAACGTGAATTATTTGCACGTTTTGTCATTCTGCTAACGACAAAACCGTGTTAAGTACCGACCTCTATACTTAAGAACGACTTGTCCCACGACTTGTTATTGTACTCTGCCGCATAAACTCAAACTATACATAAATAAATACATAACATTCACATATATATACATTTCATAATATATGTATATACACATACATATACATACATTAAATATATGTATACTATCAGAGGTAAAGCAGTCGATGTAAAACAGAAATTAAAAGCTGAGAGATGAGAGAAACTAGAAAGCGGGCATCCATCGAGAATGCATTTATTAAAGCATTCCACGCGTAGCACAGACGCTCCCGCATTCACCCCCCTCAGGCATGTGCACATATTTTATATAAATACATAGATAAAACAGCCAACTAAAAGTTTCATATTACTTTATAATATATAAATGTGTACCTATGTACTTTGCCACAAAATAATATATAAATATTTAAATATTAAATTCACATTTTTACGCAGAATATATTTATTAAATAATGCCGGTAATATATACTAAAACGAACGCGGTACGTAAATGAAATCGTTTGAATTACCAGACTGACGTGATATATTTTTATGTTTCATTATAAATGATGAAATATTAATATTGGAATTTTCATCGTTGAATTGATGTTTATATTAAATTAAAAAAAATTAAAATAAAATATTAATATTGATACTTAATTTTGGGAAATTAAATTTAATATTGATGATGAATTTAATTTGATGATTTTTTTTTTTAATTGTTACAGGTGTGTGTGTTTGGTGGTTCTTTTTTTTTTGTCTGAGTGCGTGTGACTTCCGGTAAGGGTGCGATCCAGTAGTGTTCAATGAGAAAAATTCTCTCAGTGTTTTTATGGTTATAAATTCCGACAAACCGGACTTTAACAGCTCAATCATCATCATCATCATCATCGTCTCACGTATATCATGACATGATACTCAATATTTATTAATTTGTTATCATATTTATTGTAGTATATTACAACTAAAATAATTCAATTTTATTTTACTTTATTTTTAAAATCAAAAATTATTATTTATTTATTTATTTATTTATTTATTTATTCAATTGACGTAGAATATAATAAAGTACATTTATATATTTATATATTATTATTTAATAAATTAAGTTAAATAATTATAATTATTTCAGTTCAATTAATATTTTTTTTTCTTCTCTCTATCACTAAATAAAATGTTTATTTTCTTCTTTTAATTAATTTACGTGACTTCCGGTCGCGCTTCATCAATTCTCTTGACGGTATAAATTGTCTTGATTTTTTATTTCTTTTTCATTTTCGTGTTTCAACAGCGCACACACGATGACTCAATCGATCGCGATTGCGTTTAAAACACACCATCGGCTAACAAGATTTTTCATAGTCTTCTCTTTGTGTTAAAGAAAAAATATATAAAAATGTTTGTGAGTTTGGGGGGTCCATTCCATTTGACGATGAGTTTTCGCGGAAGTGTCTCACGAGAAGAGAATTAACAGAGAGGATGGAAAAGAACGATTGAAATGAGCGAGAGAAACCAACAGCCAAAAGAACACTATTAAACATACCGTGCAATCGATTACCACACTTCGATCTTCTCGCTTGAATTTTTTTTTTTTCCTTTCTTTATTTTATTTCATTTTTTTCTTTCACTAATATTATACCTAGATGAATATACAACACTACACAATACATTCTTTTTCAAATAGATAAATTAAACGTCAAGACCTACCGCACACATTGTCTAAAATCAACAATTAATAATTAATAAATTTTTTAAGTTTTATTTCAAAGTGAAAAAAAATTTTTTAATATCAAATTAAATTTTTCAACTATACTATTAATAATTTTTAATAATCAATTTTATATTACTGACACTAGAACAGCACTAGTTAATTAATAATAATTAATATTTATATATTATTTATAAAACTGAAAATAATTTCACAGTGCAGAATTTTTTTTTTTTCTTTTACTAAACGTTATAACAATTTAATAAATTTGATAAATTTAATTCTACTATACAAAATATAAATATAAAAAAAATGTCACTAAACACGCGATATAAATATTCATAATATATATACATAATAGCTTCGCCCCAAAAATCCCACGCGTATTTAAAAATATATAAAATAATTCTGTTACTTCTGTCATCCCCTTCACCTCTTCTCCCTTCTTCAATTAACGAAATAAAATAAAATAAAAGCTACCTAATTATTATACTGTATATAACTGATGATAGTTAAACGAATGGAACATTATATATTTTTTTTTAAATTCACCTTTCTTTTTTGAATATAAATAAACCGTTGCTTTTTTTTTTCATATCTAAATTGTTATGAGTTTTTCGTGTTTCTTATTATATATACACGTATATAATATTCAAACCACGCACACATTCAGCATAAATGGCTCACTCAATTTATATATTATCTATTTTTGTATATATAAATCCAATGAAAAAACAAATAAATAAATATATAAATATAAAAAAAAAAACTGGTATATCAATTAATTCAACGATAAATTAAAATTATCATTGTAATTGTTATTTCTTCATTTTACTGACGAGAATTTAATTTCTTCTCGTAAAGATGAATTACTTATATACACGTATAAAATTTTGTAGCATTTAAATAAACATAAATTAATTTTATTCCAAATATAAAATATAAAAAAATCAAATTAGAAAAGAAAAAAAAAATCTATGATGAATTTTTTTTTTTTCTTTACATTTGTTTATATACATTATATACAGCTATTTATTTCTCGTATCTTATCTTATGTATTATTTGAAAATCATTAAAAGTCTAGAATGTCTGTATGACACATTCGAAAGAGAGTTGGAAATATATATTAAATTTTTCAATATCATAATTTATAATATAAAATAAAATAAAATAAAATAAAATAAATGCAGCATAAAAATGGGTCCTCAGTGTAAATAACACCAACACACAATGATGAAAAAATATATTTCCCTATTAATATTTACATTAGAATTTTTTTTCTACGATAATAAAACAAATACAAACGTCATTTATTTTTTTTCCATTTTTCTCATTCAAGTTTTGTTAATTAATTAGTGTATTATATATCCCGCTGATAATATTAATAAATATATATCTATGATATACACCTACATAGATACGTATATACATTGGTTTATAACTGCAGCAGTTAAATAAAAAAAAATAAAATGAGCGAAGAGGTTATTGCGCGATAGGATGATCGAGTGGTTGATTGTATCAAGACCATGACTCGCGTGCCAGGACTCATGTCCCAGACACACTCTCGTTCCAGCTCGATAAGTAATGCATTTTGAAAAGATGACTGAGAATAATATCCATCATTTATACCCACACACAATCACAGATAAACAATAAATAAACTAGATATAAATTTAAATGAAATATAAAATTAAAAAAATAAATTTATCAATTCAACTCTGAATAAAATCAAACAAATCAATTAGTTATACATGGATACGTGTGTGTATATATTTTTTTTATTGTTCTCCCTATCCACTATGGTACTATCATCATGATAATCTACAGCTACAAAATCTGGTGAATATATATATGTGCTCAATAACTGAAGTAAATGCAACACAGAAATAAATATAATAGAGATGAATCAAGGGCGCAAAACAAATGACAGATATGTAGAGAAAAGGGTTCGGCATAGTTGTTTGATCTCAAAACACCACGTGGCTATTACAACGCTAACGAAATTGGGTGGTGGAGGTGGTGGTGGATATAAAAGAGGGGGACACTAAGCTAATTGCTAATAGCCTCCAGCTCAATATAATCCTTGATTAAATAATTTTGCTTTTTCTCTCTTATTTTATTCCATTTTTATTTTTTAATTTCTTCTTCTCCCACAATAAATACCACCCTCCGGTTTTACTTTAATTATCCATTCACTTAATAAAAAAAATATAGCAGAATAAAAATGAGAATTAATTGCATAAAATATTTTGGAAAAAATATAAAAAAATAAAAATGAAAATATTTTATTTTTATTTTATTTTATTTTTTTGGTAAAGGCGGGGATGTTAATTTATATATGTAAAGGGGAGGATTTCGAGAGGGGAGTGAAAGAGTATTCTTGTCTCATCTCAATATATTGTTTAGATTAAATGTCAGGTAAAAGTAGTGGGGAAAAACCTGAGAGAGAAAGATATATTTTACTCGCTCCTCCCACTGGACCATTAAGTCACGTGATATTATTCCTCTCCCTCTTTCTAGCCGCCCTCTATCCTTTTATTTGTGTTTCGCCAAGATGAGAATGAAAACGCGACAGCGCGCGCACCCTTTTCTCTGATATTCCACCGCGATTCTGCGCGGAAAATCCCCTCTTTATCAAAATAAATCCCAGATCCTCCCAATTCAAAAATTAAACAAAAAAATTTCTCCATACAAAAAAAAAAATTATATGCAAAAATTTCTTTAATAAAAAAAATTATTCATCTCTAAAATTATAAATAAAAATAAAAAACAACTCAATTCAATTACACTAAACAAATTCTACATGAAACCCCAAAGAATTTTACAATTAAAAAAAAAAAAATTAAAAATTTATAAATGAAAAAAAAAAAAAAATTTTTTTTTTTCAATTTTACTTTAGTAAATAATTTTTTTTTTTTTCCACCTACACTAACACGTACGTAAATAAATATTACCATGTATCACAGACTCTCTTATATTTACAATACGTGAAGGATAACAGCAATATTCATCCACATATATATATATATATATATAAAAAAAATATTTATATATATATATATCGTGGTTGGCTTTGGTTTGTTTCGAATGTAATGGTGGGAGGTCGGTTCTGAACTCTCACTATTCGCCCTTGTCTCTCTTTCTCTCTTTCATCCTGTCTATATCCCCCCTCGCTATACACTCCACCTCTATTTCTCTCTCATTCTCTCCCTCTCCCCCTTCGCACGCCCCCCTCATTCGATGTGCGCGCAACTGGCGCAAAGAGACGAAAGGTCCATCATAGACAGATCTTCGCGTTCATCATGACAGCTTGACTCGTTGTTGTTGTGATCACAATAAGTGTCAATTGATAAATAATAAACATATCAAAATATTTATATCGCACAAATTTTACATCAACAAATAAATGTTGTAAAAATAAAAAATAAATATATACAATATTTTTTTTTATTTAATCGACAAGTGATTTTGTATTAATAATAATGAATAATAAATTAAATATTTTGATTATAATTAATTGAATTGTATTTATTATTGTGGAGGATGGGAGATGCAATTGAAGGTGGGAAGAAAAAGAAAAAAGTAACAAAGATATAAAAAAAAGAAATCGAATTTAAAAAATTTGCAGAAAAAGAGAAAGAATAAGGAGAGGGGAGAAGAAGTTGAGGAAGAAGAAGAAGAAGAAAAAGGAGGAGGTGGAGGAAAGAGGCCGTATTGGTGTAGCAGGTGGTGGTGGTGGAGGCGGAGGAGTAATATCGCTTCGTCGCACTCGAAAAGTTTTATTTTATTACATCTCTCATCTGACACTTGTGGTGAGACACGAGAATAAGCACGAAACCGGAAGTCACTATAGTGATTGACGATCACCACACTGTGGCCAGTGCCAACATTGTGCTTGTATATGTATATATATTTATATAAAGTGCTGGTGGTGGTGGTGATGGTGGTGGAAGCAGGAGGAGTATAAGAAAGACCAACCCTCAACATACAAAAACTAATCGGAAAAAATATATAAAAAAAAAAATTAATTCAAAGCTCATCTCTCCGCCTTCATATTTATATATTCATTAATAAATTCTTTTATTTATTTTTATTTTGTTCATCATATTTAATTTTTTATTTATATAAAAAAAATTTTCTAAATATACAAAGTGATAATTTATCGTTGAAATATAATAAAAAAAATTATTTCTTGACTTTTTTTCAATCTTCTTCCCCACCCCCGAGCCACCAGGTGAATTTAGAGTGGTGGAGAAAAATTTCGACGAGTTTATTCCTGTTTAAAACAGTTTGACATTCGCATTTTTCCAACTGTTCCAAATCACCTTCAACCAACCAAATAAAATAAAACTCTCAAATCAGTGTTGTGTATAAAAAAAAATAATCGTGCACGTGAAATGAACAGTGTAAAAAATATAAAAACAAATAAACAAAATAAAAAAAAAAATTTTTTTTAATAATAAAAAATAAATTTTCAATTTTTTATTTTTTTTTTTTCAATTTTAGACAATTATTAATCGCGATTGTGTGCTAGTATATTTATATCGACTCATCTGTGCATATTCCTAAGCGCACACATACACATATGCATATATATACAACCACAATGCAAAGTTGGTTTTGATGCACCAGAGCAGATTGCATATATATATACGACGGACATTCACGTTCGCTCGAATCGTTGACGAACACACGTCAAAGCAGAAGCGCCGGTGCCGGAGGGCGAGTAGTCCTCGACGCGTGCCGCGCCAGTGATCAGAGAGACCGCCGACGCGCGACGTGTGTAGAGAGTGCAGCAATAATATATATATAAAGAGAAAGAAAGAGAGGAGAGAGAGGGAGGAAGAGAGAGAAAAAAGAAAAAAGAGAGGGAGAGAAAGTGATGAGCGTTTGAGGAAGCGAATGAGATGTGTAAAATAACTGGATGAATAAACAAATTTTTTTTTGTATTATTCTCCCTTAAAAAAATAAACAATTGAAGAAAAAAAAATTTTTTTTTTAAAATATAATAGAACTTTTTGTTAAATAATAAACAGTGTTTTTTATTTTTATTTATTATTTTTTTTTTTTTTTTTTTTTTTTTTTTTTTGGGTATATAAAATTGGTAAATTGTGTGTATTAGTGCGATTAGAATTATTAAATCGAGGGTGCAGATGATAATTTATTCTGCAAGGCGATGACAGAATGCCTTCGAATCGGACACATGTCCCGAAAGGACGACGACGACGTTATTTTTATCAAAATAATTGGAATAAATTTTTATCCGCAATTTTATTGTTATTACTCTTCGTTGAACAACGACGGTAAGTAATAAACAATATGTGTATATTTTTTGTTGCATTAATTTAATTAATTTTAATTAGAATATATATTAAAATTTTTGGTAATAAAAAATTCCTGAGGCAAAATGAAAATTTATGAAAATTAAAAATTAAAATAGGAGTTAAATGTTTAGTTGGAAAATTTTTTTTTATTATGTTCAGTAGTGGATTATATTTATGTATATATATAGCGAGAATAATCGTGCAGAAAAACGCTTTTCATTTGGTTGAATTTATGTGTATAAAGATGTGTATGGGAATTTTTGATGGAGAAAAGTGCTAAGAAAATTTTCGAACTCATTCTTAGGTGTGCAGTCTATAGGACCGTATCAAATTATTACTGAGAGCGGTTTAAGAATTTACGAGACAGACAAAATTGACGTTGGTTATATGTACAGTGTATATATGTATATCTTGAAGGAAAAATCAGTCAATGGCCAGAAAGGAAATATAAAAGAAAAAAAAAAATAATAAAGAAGTAAAAGGAGATAATAAGTCGTGTAGGAAAAATGCAAAAGATTTTTAAATCCCGCTGGGGGCATCCGCAATTGCACGCTTTTATAAATATAAATGGGTATGAATAGATATTAAAAAGAAGGCAAAAGAAAAAAAAAATTACGGGTGACATGTTTATTAACCGTGGCCACTGCACACCTGGACTTTAGTCAGTCAATGAAATATTTCATATCTCACGCCAACGTGTATAATTCATTCAGAATCAATTTAAATTCATACTTATATATAGTCATTTTGTGCGCCAAAATCCGCTCTACAATTTCACTTTTATATATCATGACCTACGATCCGTAGTTTGGCCATAAAATTAAATTTTAATATTGAGTATAAAATAAAAATATTAAAATTCACAAATCAGTATTTATCACCCTTTAATATTTTTTTTTTCTTTCACATATATTTATTTTCTCTCGGTTTATATTCATAGTAATATTCATTCCACTTTAATTTATAGTGTCATAAAGTGTGTAAAAAATATTTTACACATTTTTTTGTTGTTTTTCAATTAAAATTTTCAAGACGAAAAAGAATGAAGATTTTTTTTCTACCATCATAATTGATCCATCGAAAGAACTTTGAATGATAATAAAAATGCGCACGCCGAAGTGAATGGGTTGGTGTATAATCGAATTAGCGAGATGAAGGATAAAATTCCCCCTAGCCCACCCCTGATTATATATATAAATATATTTATATACAGCACAGCAGCATAGCAGATGAAAAAAATAAATAAAGAGAAAAATAAAAAAGTTAGATATGAAAAATCCTATATGGTTGGCTGAAGCAGCTGGCATTCCATCGTCATGGGATTGTAATCGCTTCATCGGACATGGGACGGATATGTAATCGTAAAAATACTTATATCGATAAAGATTAATCATACACATACAGCACATCCCAATTTTTTGACACAAAACAATTCAAGAAATAAAATAAAATAAATTAAAAATTAAATTTTTTTCCCTCTTCAATTATATAATTAATTAAGCGATCGCTGTTCATATTAATAATACATTAAATATTCTACAATATATCCTATACAGATACACTGAAAAAATGTCCAAGGTCCACGAAATATTTCGGTATTTATTACCTTCGTGAAATAAAAAAGATAATAAAATTCGCGAATTCATTTAATTTCATTTTATTTTATTCCGTCATTTTTTTTTTTATAATTTAAATAATAATATACGCGCTCGTGCGAATTTTTATACAATCTCAGTAATCGTTTAAACGTTTAATTATAATTGAAATTAATAATTCGTTATTTCCAAACGAGATAAAAAAAAAATATTGTCGTGGAATTTTTTTTTGCATTGGAAAGTTTTTTTTTTCTTAATTTTTTTTTCACTTTATCAAGTATATATATTCATGTTGCTTGTGTCGAAGAGCGAGTATTCACCATTAAAAGCGAAATTCCATTCGGTGTTTCAACTCAATGTGTATGTATGTATGTATATAAAAAGTAAATAAAATAAAAGAAAAAAAATTTATATATAAGCATGTTATACGATGAACGATGCAAAGATCTCACTGGGTTTGCATTCGCCATGTTGGATTCTTTAGCGACCCCTGGGTTATTACAAAAATGCGAAACATGCACTCGAACGCAATCCTTATATTCCACTCTCTTTTTCATCCCCTGCACTTCCTTCTAATTTTACTCTATTTTTTTTTGTCATTTCAATCTTTTTTAATTCCCAATAATCCAACGATTAAAAAATAAATTATCGGTGGATTAAAAACATAATCAACACAGTAATAATATTTATGAGAAAGGAAAATTTTTTTTTTGTATCACCACAAAAAAAAAATATGTCATTGTACTCATCAAAGAATTAACCCTCCTTTTACACGCAACCCTTATTAAAAAAAAATCCATGTACACACATATATATTCAAGGACTTACCCCAATGTCCTATGCACGTGTCGCAAGAAAGGGTGAAATCGAGAAACCACTAACGAACCGGAAAATTCGCGAACATTCACTGGAACAAAAAAATAAAAATAATTAAATAAATCAGAAATAAATTTTTTTCTTTTTTCAATTTCATTATAATTAATTATTTCACTTATGTATTTTACAGTGTCCAGAACTTTTATTTAATTCATTTAATGAAATCAACATTATTCACACCTGTTACGATATAAAATAAAAAAAAAAATATTAAAAAGTAAAAAAAATTAGCACAGATACGCAAACACCTGGTACAAAAATAAAATAAAAATCCACACTGCAGATATCTGGATATATAAATGCATTCGCACTGGCAATTTGTTGGTTCCCCCCTTTCTTCTTTCCCCCCATCAGCAATCCATTGTATATCATTAATCTGCTTTCGGTTGATCATCAATAGCGCAAAAGATATAGCGTGCGACGATGTTGTACCAGTAATGGGAACCCTCAATAATCCTGAATACGAAGCGAAGAAATAAAATGAAAAAAAAATAAAAAAAAAAATTTTTTTTTTTTTATATAAAAAATAAAATCGAGAGAAGAGAAAAATTCTTATCCGCTCCACTCCCTCTGTCTCAATGGATTGCACCAATGTCCTCACAAACACACTCACACACACCACAAGCGATAGCTCATTCTCCGCCTCCATCTTCTTTTTATTTATTTAATTTTTTTTTTTTTTTTTTTCGTTTATTTGTATTTATTTAAATTAATTATTTGTAGAGCTAACTTTAGCTTGAAATAAAAAAATCTTTTTTTCTTCCTATCACATCGTAATTTGTATTACGATTAATAAAATCAAAATTAATACTAAAATAATCTGCGATGATTAATTTATTTATCGCCATATTATTTTGTATTCCAACGTCTTGTTAGTCTAGACAGATAAAATAATAAATTTAACTATTTAATTTTTTTTTATTTATATTCTCACTTTATTATAATATCGACTGTGTTTGGCTGCACTTTAATCTCAACAAACAGTTAATTAATTACAAGAATAATTATTTATTATTCTATTTTCCTTCCCATAATTTTTTTTTTCCAAATTAAAAATAGATAAATGACACTAATGGATTTTTTATTATTACGTGGGGGTCAATAGGGTGCAGATGCTCAAAAACATACGTGATATAAATTTATAACATATATAGTAGCGTGTTCACTTTAAAGATAAATAGAAATTTATATATTAGGGAGTATCATACACGCACCAAAAAGCATCAGGTTTTCTTATAATAGAAACCCAGTAAATAACTGATAAAGATAAAATTTATAAATAAACATAAATTACCCAATATATTACTCAATAAATAAAATAGTTTACCATCAATATCAATTATATTTACAATTTATAATTGAATAAAAATGATTTTAATTCCTGGTAAAATGTGACGAAGAAAAAAACAAAAATATAAAACTCAATAATTCCTAAAATACCATACAAATATATTGGAATGTATCCTAACTTAAATTCTTTGTCCATGTATCTTCCCCCTCAATCGTGGGAAATAACGAATTAACAACAAAGAAGACTAACATCCACCAATATATCGATTAAATCGAAAAAAAATTATTCAAATCCTAAAATAAATATCTATTTATAAAAATTAATTTAATTTAATTTTTATTTATCTAATTGCAGTGCAACGGGTTTGATGAGCAATTCAGTGGATGATTGGGCGAATGGAAATGCTGTTGTATGCAATGGTATACCCGGTTTAACCAAAGAACAACGTGATCTTTGCTACGCAAATCCTGATGTTACTGTTGCGGCACTTAAAGGAATACAAATGGCAATATCCGAATGTCAACATCAATTCGCATGGCACAGATGGAATTGTTCTACTCTCACGCCAAGTAGTAGAACACAAAAAAATAGCATCATGCTTCAAAGAGGTGAGTTACTAAAATAAACAAATAATTTATACTATAATTATATAAATAAGAAAAAAAAAAAATAAAATGAAGAAAAATATTTCCTTCATATTTTTTTGAATTAAAAAAATAAAAAAAAGCGCGCGAGAAATGTTGTCCTTAAATCAACGCGCAAAAGTCAGACGAGACAACGATGTCGTGGGAGAATTTTTGGGAAGGTCCACACTAAGTTCGTTTTGTTCGTTTGTGCTCTGTGTACCTGACCCAATTCCATAACAAGAGACGCGTCATGTTAGTTAAAGAAGGAGAGACAACGCAAAGAGGAAGAGAAACGAAGAAATAAATAATAAAAATAAAATAAAATAAATAAAAATAAGATGAAGAAGCTGCTGCACACATTGAGCGTGTCGCGCGAGAGTAGTCACTGGTATAAATTCATTGTTGCGGCCCCCTCTGTCTCAGGTCGTACGTGCACCGAAAGAGAAAACATTTATCGCATATATATATACATATATATACATATACATGTATATATGAAAGATGAGAGAATCGCAAAAGTTGTCGTCGCGCGACGATCTCCGCACCTGACTTGAAATACTGACGAGGTCTGATGCATTTATATAATATATAAATGCATATGTGCACTCTCTGAGCATTAAAAATACTGATTAAATAAATCTACAAACCCAAAACACTAACTTTATCTTATCTCACACTCGTCGCATATCTTCATCCGCAAATTTTTCACCTGTGACTAAATCTATTAATAAAATAAACAAACCCACCTTAATGTAAGTGCGATTTCCTATTGAATGAGTACCCACATCAATATATTTAACCAAAAAAAAAAAA
>JAQQBS010001425.1:5365243-5417919 GCA_030347275.1 Microctonus aethiopoides
TGCCTATTTAATATTTAATTCAATTATAAATTGTCAACTGTAACACCTCTATCTGCAGTATTATTAGAAGAATGAAAGCAAACAAACAAGCAAGTAAAAAAAAAATTAATAAATAAACAATAATTTGTGACGAGTATGGAGATAAGTGTAATAAAAGAATCAAAAAAGAAAAAAAAAACATAAAAAAAAAAAAAAGAAATGTTTCTTGACGTATATTGTGTGACATATCTCTCTTCACTGACATATTTTACTCATCCATCTTCATTTCCAACACTCGAAAAATCGCTCAACTATATATTTAACGAATACATTATGGATATACGAAAGGAAAAAAGGCGAATGGATTTTGCAGACTCGTGACAGCGTAAAATCCAGGGTAGCAAATCCACTGTCTATTTATCCATATAAATATCTGTCTCTATTGCACTGGTTTAAACTTCAGGTAG
The DNA here is from genome assembly GCA_030347275.1 of Microctonus aethiopoides. Taxonomy (NCBI): domain Eukaryota; kingdom Metazoa; phylum Arthropoda; class Insecta; order Hymenoptera; family Braconidae; genus Microctonus; species Microctonus aethiopoides. Next base: position 5,365,690 of record JAQQBS010001425.1, read on the forward strand.
TGGAAAATGACGGTCGAATTCCATTGGAGGTCGACCATCACCTGCGCGTAAGCCACTTGGCAGTGGCCAATTACACGCCACAATGAGAACGAAGCAATGGAAAAAAGAAAACGAACAAAAAAAAGAAAAAAAAAAGAAAGGAAATAGTAATAATAAAGAATTTCAGGTTTTAACTGACGTTAAAAATTCCTGCACTTGTGAATAATATATCTCCATATATTTAAGCATAGGTATCATTTACAAGGACCTTTTTCCTTCTCTTAACTTTCAAAAGCGCTCGTTTTCTTCACGCGTACATCCGGATACTCGTGTCAAGAAGCACCAAAAGAAAAAAAGAATAAAAAGAGGATGCGCCCCCGCACATAATACATCCCCATCCACAGATCCAAAAAAAAAACAGAAACTTTCAATTTTATTTCCATTACATGAACTATAAAAGAATAAATAAAAATAAAAAAAAAATTGTCTGCCACGTAAATTTAATTTATTTTTATCATTCCAATCGCGCATCCGTTTTATCATAAAACGGGAATTATATAAAAAAAAAATATACATTATATATTTCTAGTCTCTAGTGCATACATACATATATATATATATCCTTTATATATGTATATCGACAACTATATAGCGGCACCTTTGTCGCGACACATGCGTCAACAAAGTCGATCCGCTATAGAGAGTAAAACGCAAGAGATAAAACGCATTAATTTATTTTATTTCAAGCATACATACATACACACGCACAAATAGCATAAAGAGCAAATCGTCTTCCGCGACAACATAACACACGCACATTTATATACACATCACGTAAGAAATAAAAATATATGCATGTATATATTTATGTATAGATAAAAAATATTTTGTCGATATATTCTGAGAATAAGATAATATAAAATTAATAAATGAAGAATCAAAAATGATTTAATAATAATTTTTATCGGTTTGATAAACGAGGGTAATTGGCAATAAATATTAACATAGATATATAGATTGATGTATGTATAATAATGTATAGGAAAGACATTGATTTGTGCTATAATCGATAATACTTACTAACAGGCTTGACGAGTTACCAGTTAGTTAATTAAGTCGACATTATTGGATCAACGTGAAGCCCAACAGTTCCATTTTCTCGTATAACGTTTGTCCTACGATATGTTCGTGATTTAGTTTCAATGTTCGCTTTAAATTATTGTGGCCACGCCGATGACCAAGTGCATGAGTAGTGCAACTGTCATACAAATTAATTTTCTCAAGCAAACTAATAATTTATTTGCTTGCTTTCATTTAAGATTAAAAATATATTAAAGTATTTATTTATAAATACATGATAACGAGATACATTTCTCAAGTAAATTTCGTGCAATAATAAAACAGTGATGTCATATTAATTGTTTAATCTACTGTGGAATTGTTATTTAATATATCAGGTAAGAGAGTGCAGGAATATTTTGTTTTGTTTTTTGGATGAGTTATTTTTTATTATTTAAATTAGAATTTTTTTTTTTCTCCATTCAATTGACCAAAGTTCCGATTGATATATCGTATAACGACGAAACATTTTTTGAATAGGCAAATGGGCGGCGACAAATCAAATAGAAAAGAGGTTATAAAATACTAAGAAAATTAAATGTTGCATGAGCTTCGTAGAATTATATAAAATACTTGAGTCGTGCGCATGTGTGCTAGATCTCTCATCCATTTACTAAGAATCCAAACAAAAATAATGAACAAAATCCTCATACATTACTATTAAAATTAAATAAAAAATAAAAAAAATTAACATTCAACAATTAAAGTTTAACAATTAACATTTAACGTTTAACGTTTCAGAAGTCGATTAAGAAGTTTCACTGCAAAAAAAACAATTATCAATTATTAACATTATATCAACAATAAAATCCAAAATGTCTCCCTTATTTTCATCTCAATTATCAATTCACATGAAATTACACGACCATACATCTGTAAAAATAAACACATATAGATATAAATACTTTTATGGAGAATGAAAGAAGAAAAAAAAATTTGATCTTTCTGCCCAGCAAATAAACAAATCAAAAACCAACAAAAAGAAACAAAAAAATACATACAATATAACGGACACATAGGTATATATCGTTTGGATAGTATGTACGGATACAAACAGGAAATTTACGAGGTGCCAGTGCGCATTTGAGACCGTGCGATTGGGAACCGGTCGTTGGCTCCACGCAACCCTTTGCGGAATCCTTTTCCGGGAGTTGGGGCCCTCTTGAGCAAAAGAGGAGAAGAAGAGCGAAGCGCACACGCGGCATTCCGACCCTCTTTTGCCCAACGTCAACCGTGAACTTTCCCACAGATTTTTGGCAATCGAAATCTCACTGCTGAATTGTCCACTTTAACCACTACCACCAAATTATCCACTCATTTATAAATACACACAGCTAAACAAGCAAACAAATAAATAAATAAATAAATAAATAAATAAATAATTAAACAACCAGACACAATTACACATTCGATACATATTTATTTTTCTCGTGGAGTATCATCATGATTTATTTTTATTTTATTATTAAATCACGAGATCTGGCCTTGTGCCGTTTCCCCTTTTTTAGTTATTTCTCTCCCTTTATATTTTTATTTTATTTTATTTTATTTTATTTATTTATTTTTTTATTCTCCCTCACATCAATAATTTAACGCCCGCTGTCGTTCAATAAGCAATGTAAAAGGCAAAAATATATATTTATATATTATTGATGAGTGTGTGTATGTGCTGAAATTGTATATACATGTTTGGACGGTGGATCAACGTATTTATTTCTTACACGTCGTTGTACACATATAAGTCAGTGACGAGTCTTCTCGCTCTTGGATGCTCGATTACAACCAACAAAAAGTTGCATTACACGGGACACGCAGCGCCGACAAATCGACGTATTATGCGCAAACACAAAACGATCGTGTGTATTTATACACATATGTGTATGTATTTGTATGTGTGAGTAAAAGGAGGAAGAAGCGAGTGCGGGAATAAATGAATTGATTAAATTGCCAGGGGGAATAATTTATATTTTGATTTATAAAAAAATTTGGAAAAATATCTAAATTATTTTGAAAAAAAAAAAATTTTTTTCTGCTTTTTTAGGATTTATTTTTTATGTAAAATATTTATATTTATTTTATTTATTATTGTTGCTTTTGGAATAAGGGATGAATAATTTAATTTTAATTAAATCAGGTATTATTTATTGTTTAATGCAAAGTGAAGTGGATTCAAATGTGTTTGAGAGTGAGAATTGTACGCACGAAGTAGATACGGAATGTTATCCACAGGCGCGTTCAGCACTGCCCTTGCCACACCAATACAAACTTCAATTTCTAGCGATTATATTTTTTTTTTTATTATTTCAGGGACAATCCCATTAGTTGAAGCATATCAAATGCTTCGTAGAAAAACGAAGGACACAAATTCGAGAGCAAATATTTCTTTATCTGTTTCTTTTACTGTTATATAATCCAATGAAGTAAAAGATTTTTTTCTTTCATCATGGAAAAAATAATAAATTAAAAATGACAAACATAAAAATGATTAAAATTTTTTTTGGAACTAGCAGAAAAATAATGAAAACTATAATTTCTAAATTTCAAAAAACACAAAAAAAAAAAATTGAATTCAAAACATACGAAACTATCAATAAAAATTACAAATTTTTTATCCGAATATAAAAATTGATCAAGAGAAAATTTGTAATATTTTTTTTTCTCTTTCAACTCTTTAGTCAATTAACCTTGTATATGCTTGTGCGCTCACCTCTCCATGCCTTTCAACCTCCTTCATTCAAACCCCTTTGCTTCGAAGCTTCGAGTGCACACATACAAACACATACATATGCTAAGGTACTAATTAGCGATTACCAACGGATCGGAGTAAAGGCACTCAGCACAAAGAATATAATTAGCACTGGGCGCTTTGTATATACACGAATATATACATAGGTATGTATACTACAAGGATCCCTCATCGCTTGCAACTTCGACGAGTCATCGTCTCGCTCTCACGTCTCAAGAGTCTTTCACAATTTCTTTCATTTTTATTTTTCTTTTCTTTTATTTATTTATTTATCATTTTTTTTTTCTCTTCTTCTCTTTCCTCTTCTTCATCTTCATCTTCATCTTTTCCATCTCCTTTTACAATGACTATTCAAATTCTATTTTTATTATTAAATTAATGCGATAATTCATTAATACACTTTGTTTCATAATTTTTTTTTTCTTGCAGAAATTATCGAGAATAATTTAAATTAATATGGCGTATGGACGGCGTGGAAGTACTTTTGAAGATCGTGAATTTGATTATCGTGATAATCAAAGTAATATGAGTTATGCTGGAGATAATTATCATGCACCAAGACACAGCAATCGTGATTCAAGTCGAATGATGACGAACTATAGAAGTGACAGAAATGAAAGTAATTTTCGTGATAGTGGTGGCGGCGGTGGAGGATCCGAGACTAATACAACATTACGACGTCTTGATAGCATTCAAGATCCAGGAAAACGCTACGTATTTCAGGAAGAAATCGGTAGTGGAGTATGTGGAACTGTTTTTTCAGCAATTGATAATCAAGCTGGTAAATTATCAAAGAATTTAAATATTTTATCCCGACGTGGGGAGATTTTTCTAAAAGTGGGTAAATTATTTCGGAATCTGTGTAGAATCTGTCAAATTTTTCCTAATCTCCACCAGATTATATTCATTTTTCAATTCGCTTGCCCAACAATCTGTATTTTCAGGTCCAACGAATTAATCAAGAAATTTAGAAAAAAAAAAAGGAAATATTGCTACTGCACATGAGTCGAAAACCCATTGTTGAATATTTAACGCTTATCATTTCCGAAGTCGATTAAGAAGTTTCACTTAAAAAAAAATCATTCCTTGTTATTTAATTTCAGGAAATAAAAAAGTGGCATTGAAGATTCAAAATTTAACAGCTGACACGCAAAGTTTAATTGTCGAGGAATATCGTGTGTTCCGTGATTGCAGTGGTCATCCAAATATTCCCGATTTCTACGGAATATATCGTAAACGATCAGGAAAAAAAAATGAACCCGATCAAATTTGGTTTGTCATGGAGGTAAGATATCTAAATATTAAATACAATATCCGCTAACTACATATAATGAACTTAATTTGCCATACAAACAGATAACGTCATTTAAAATTTCACCATTGTTGCGGATAAAATTGAATGCACACTATAATACATAGCGCACGAATATAACATACTCGTTTCTCTCACCATCTTTATATATAATTTCTTATCTCACTCTCATACTATATTATTTTACGGTGTTGCATCTCCCTCGCAACCCGGAGGCAATTTCAAGCATTTGAGACGGTCGAATACACGGATAATTTACGACACGCGCGGCCATTAAACAATCATTAAACTCGTTCGTATACTACGCAGGTGAGGTCCCGCACCACGTCGCGCCATTAATTTACGATCGGACCTCCGTGGTGCGCCAAAATATTATTACTTATCGCAAGAGTCGTAACGAACGATTATTTCACAGCAATGCAAGTAACCTATATACCTTCAATTTTACCTTATCCTCTTGTCCCAGTCCCATCCATATCCGTCAACATTCACGCAATTCACTAAACTCTTTCTCAATCCCTTCCAAACATCAAATAAACTTCAATTAACCTGCCTCAAAATGATACTAAAAATATCATCATTCAAACAACCATAAAGCCTCTTACATTAACAATAGTCTATCAAAATACCTATGTTTTTTGTGCGTCACAATCTTCCCTACAATTTCCCATTCCTATATCAACACCTAATACCAATTCAATCGCTATCGCAACCTTAAATCCAAATTAAAGACTCGTATTAATAATACAAATTAAAAACTATCAAACGATTAAATTGCCAATAAAATAAATATCATGACATTAATTCAACCGCGTACGCGTGCTGAGTAATATAAGATAAAATATAAAAATAATAATAATAAATAAACAAATGAATTGACGATAAAATACATCTTCGTGATCATAAAATGACGAAGCACAAGCTAAAGCGAAGAACTCTGATAAGTATTATACCTCATATACACATAAAAGAATATAAACGCATACAACTATATATGCGCACACGTTCATTGAAGATTAATCGCAGACAACGAATCGACACGACACTCAACAACCCCCATAATCCCGCGCATAGCCTCATTCGGCATAAAGAGGGGCCTTCATTATAACCTGAAACGCGCAAGGTGCACTGTAACAGTGCACTCTCCTTCTCTCTCGCGCACATTTATCCACATATGGCTGCGCGTTTACTGTAGTATAGATGCATATACCTCGCTCTCACTTCATTCACCATCTCCCTTACTCAATCGGTAAAATAGCGTGGCATATACCGACGCAAATATCGTTTATATTGTACATATTTGAACCGCAATTCTATACTAACAGAACGTTCTCTCTTATATTTTCTCCCTCGTTTTCTCATCTCTTTTTTATTTTTTCTTTTATTTATATATTATTTTTGCGACTATGTGCTCATAAATGTTCAATATGATATATAGTTAACGATAAATCCCAGCCACATTGTCGTTACGCGTCCTCTCACTCTCCCTCTTCTCATCCATATGCGCGCGTTCGTTCTCAATTCTTATTTCTATATTTATTTTTACATTTTTTCTTCCTCAAAAACCCTCACTCTCATATTTTTATTCCTCTCGCTTCAAGAAACTCTATATATCAACCTATTGTAACGAATTAACTCACAAAATATTTCATTTTAATAATAATTAAAAAAAAAAACTGAAAGAAACAACAAAAATATATATTTAAATTAATTTTAAAAGACTAATTTATTTAATTGTAATTAGGATTTGACTTTTTTTCTTTCCTTCGCTTTTTATCAAGCTTATGATGAGGTCGATGAGGTTATGTTACGAATATAGAGGACGAAAGGGACGCAAAGAGAATAAAGATTGAGATACAACCGCACAAAGAAAATAACTCTTACTCTGTATTTCGCCCTCTCTCATATTATAAACAATAAAAATACCCATACACATTTATATACATATATATATAAATATGTTAATAACTCAGGGGAAAATATTGTCGACCACAATTCAATTCTAATTTCGTTAATTCCAACGCCACCATCAAATTACTTCCGCAATTATCTTCAGCGGTATTTCTATCATCGCTCGACATTACACATCTTATAATTCACTATTATATATATATATACATATTATTTTTACATTTATTTATTTTCCTCAACAGCTATGTGACGGTGGATCGGTCATGGACCTTGTCAGAAGTCTCGCGGCATCACAGAAGAAAATGCGAGAGGAGCACATTGCTTACATTCTCAAAGAGATCATCAAGGTAAAAATTTTTAAAAATAAACAACAAAGTATCCTCCACATTTATGCAATCTTACAGTCGAAAAATGTGCAGGAGAAAAAAAAAAACAAAATGAAATTTATATGTGTGTATATATATATACATAAATTTTCTATATATAAATTAAACGAAATGGGCCAGACAAGATGGCGAAACGCATCAGGAATGCGCGCTGCATCTTGGACGATGTTACGGTTGCTGTAATCTTGCCCAAACGCGCAATAAATACCACCTGCGTGCAGCATATAACCGCGCGCACATTCTCACATATATATTTATACTATATATAAACGTAGTCTTTGTACAAAGCACATTGTGTATACGCATTACGTTATTATAACATAATTGTCTTCTCAATGCCGTATAACTACACCACAAACTCGACACTCTTGACAATTCTCCACATAACTCAAAATGAAAAAGAAAAAATTACATAACAAATAATCATTCCCATTTCGCGAAATAAAAAATTTTAATACTTGCTGCATTAATTTCCCTTCAATGTCCAGTCCTAAAACAAAATTAAAAACATAATAAAATAAAAATTAACAAGAAAAAAATGGAAAGAAAAAAATAACAAAAAAAAGAAAACAGAATATTTGGTTGAAAGATAAATCGTTCGGTCAAGTTTAAAATATGGGGGAAGCCCAAGAGTAAAAGAGCTCACTTCAATTGACTGCGCGCGCACACGCCAGATGCGCAACATGACCGCGAACCCATATATATACATATACATATACAAACACATATCCATGCAAGACCGGCAAATTTTTGTCCATTCGATATCGGCTCGTTTCTTGTGGCGAAAGGACACATAACCTCCAACACATAATGGATCTGCATTCTTTTCATATACATATACAGATGGTAACCATTTGTATATGTATACATATATATCCACCTGGTCAGTGGAGCTCTATTGCAAAAGCAAATGCACTAGCGTGTCTTATATTTACGGCCCATGGCACTTTGTCACTAAATCATTTTAGTGACTTACCATATGTACCCACGCGCACGCTTGAAGATTCGATGCGCGGCCGTTGTACGGCGCTGACCGAACACAACCGGCCAACTTACTCATTCTCATATCATATACATATATATTAAATACGTTACACATATATACGCATTGTATATAATACTAAATTTCCAATGGCTGCTATGGAGCATTCTTCGTTGGTCAGTAGCTCTGTTCGTGGTCACTTTTGCGGTAAATCAGGCCACGCTGACATTTAATGCCAGCAAATTACACGCGAAATAAATGTTCAGAGCTCTGCACAGTATAGAGCAACAATCCGCTCTCTTGACCGCTCGTATCATTCCGTATATGCAATATAATACCTTTACACATTCGTAAATGTGTAACCAATGAGAAAATAAGATTCGTTATGTATTTAATAAGGCTTATTAACTGTTAATAAATGATATTGAATGTAGGAAAAATTTTTTTTATTTTATGTTTGTAATTAAATTTATTATTTAGACTGGGATTACTGAATTTATTTTTCAGATTGGAGAATTAATTTTACACAAATTATTCCTTTATTCAATTCACTGGAGCTATTGATTTCAATGACGTATCATAAATCAATCAAAGCAAATGTAATTAATGATAAATAATTCAATCACAATATATTCCTCAATTTTTTTAATTAAAATTAATAATCACTAAATTGAGGATTAAATTTTATAAAATTTAAACGACTTGATTGATCAATTGGATATTTAGGAAACACATATATTTTTTTTAAATAATTCAAGATTTATAATTTAATTGTTTATTTACTTTAATTTAAATTCAAAATTAAATAAATAAATCGTATTTTTTTTTTTTTTACTATTAAGTTTTGGTTTATTGTTTAAACATTTCAGGCGGTCGTTTATTTACATGAAAATAATATTATTCATCGTGACATACGTGGACACAATATATTATTGACAAAGGAGGGTGAAGTTAAGTTGATTGATTTTGGTTTGGCACGTGGTATAAAAGGAGAAATGGGCAAACGTCGAACGAGTATTGGCTCACCATGTTGGATGGCACCAGAAATAATTGCAAGTCGAAGCGATCCTAAAGGTGGTTATGGGATGCGCGCTGACGTATGGTCACTTGGAATAACAGCCATTGAATTGGCTGATGGCAAAGCCCCATATCAAGATATCCATCCTACTCGAACGTTATTTCAAATTGTTAGAAATCCGCCACCAACATTTTATCGACCCGACAATTGGTCTGCAAATTTTATCGATTTCATAACTGAATGTTTGGAAAAAAATCCAGAGAATAGACCAGTCATGGCAGAATTAATGGAACACCCATTTATATCAGAAGTTCCCGAGAATAATTATTGTGTAAATATTTCAAAGAATTTAATCTCAAATAAAATAATTTATTTTTTATATTTATTCTAATTTTTTTGTTTTTTTTTTTTTTTGAATAGTTGGCTCAAGAAGTAAAAGTTCTCGTGATGAATCTCAAAGATAAACCACTCCAGCCACGACCACAAGAGTCATTGGTTCGCAATGGTTATTTAAAAGTAAGAAAAAAAATTTAATTTTCTGTTTTAAAAATTCACAAATAAATATTTTTCTAAATAAAAATTTGTTTAACTGTTTAATTTCTACAGGCAGATAAAATTGAATTTTCTGAAGTAATGCTAACTGAAGATTTAGCAGCACTAGAATCATTAACAGAAGACACAATTTTAGATGAACTTCATGAGCGATTACGTCAAGGTGATTTTCATTCGTTTGTCGGCGATGTATTATTAATATTAAATCCAAATGAAATTCAGGATATATATGGCCCTAGGGTAAGAATTATTATCATATAAACCATCAAGCTTCAATAATTCAAATAAATAAAAATAATATAAAATAATTCCATCAATTTATAAATATTATTTTAATTAATTTAAAAAATTTTTTTTTCCTAAACTAATCTTCTAAAGTACCATGAGAAATACAACTTCAAATCAAGATCGGACAATGCACCACACATTTATTCCGTAGCTGATAAAGCTTATCAAGATGTATTACACAATGAAGAAACGCAAAATATTTTATTTGCTGGCGAGAGTAAATCCGGCAAAACAACGAATTTATTTCACGTGATAAAACATCTCATGTATTTAGGAAATGTAAATGAAACAAAAATCATATTAATTTATCAATCACTACAATAAAATATCTCTAATTATAATTCAAAAATAAATTTTTCATTTGCCCTATACAGAGTTCTACCGACATTGGATTACGAATAATCAAAGCAATAAATTTAATCCACGCATTTTCCCACGCATCAACGCCATTAAATTCCAATTCAACAAGATGCGTATTGCAAATCCAAACGACATTTGGCTCAACTGGAAAAGCATCAGGCGCAATATTTTGGCTTTATCAACTTGAAAAATGGCGTGTATCAACGCCAGAACGGTGAGCTAACCCCAGTCTGACTATACTCCGACCTAAACTACTTGAAATAAAAAATTCAAACGTCACTATATAAATATAATTCGTATAACGAAAATAAATCTTTCAATAATTAAATAAATTATTTAATATATCATTGATAATTTTTTTTCTCCCAGAACACAGTCGAATTTTCATATATTTTATTATCTCTACGACGCATTTGAAGCCAAAGGAATGCTACGAAAATATAAATTACCATCGGGCAGACGTTTACGTTATTTAAGAATGGCCGATCCATCAACAAAAACATCGGAATACAGATATTCAACTCGTGTACGAGATGATCCACAGGGTAATTGTTTAAAATTTGATGAAATTAATGAAGCATTAAAATTATTAGAAATGGACGATTACATGGAAACAATATGGCGAACTCTCTCAGCAATATTAATTCTTGGTGAAGTTAAATTTATTGAAGAAAGCAATGGCGAAGCTGATGTTGGAAATATTGAAGTAGCAACAATTGGTAAATAATTATAAAATAAATTTTAATTATAAAAATTATTAAAAAAATCCAAAATATTAAAAATTTTAAATATTAAATTTTTAGAATTATTTAATCACAAGATATAATTTAAAAAATTTATTATTATTTATTTTATTGTTGTACAGTTGCTGAACATTTGGGCTTGGAATCAAAAAAATTCATTTGGGCATTGACTAATTATTGTGTTATAAAAAAAGGCGCGGCCGTGCGACGAAAGCACACGTGCGAGGAGGCAAAAATGGCACGAGATGTGCTTGCAAGCACTTTGTATCATCGATTAGTAGATTGTATCGTCAATTATGTGAATATGAAGCTCTCAATAACACGCACGCTATTGTAATTCTCTCAAAAAAATTAATATACATAAATTTATTCTATTTAATATTGATATAAAATTAATGAATAAATTTATTAATTATTTTTCATTCAAATTTTAGTGGCGATAAATATTTGATTAATATTCTCGATTTATTTGGCTTCGAATGCTTTGCTGTTAATCGTCTTGAGCAATTAATTGTTAATACAATGAATGAACAATTGCAATGTTATTATAATCAAAGAATATTTGCATGGGAAATGGTGTGTGTTAAATAATTATTTAAAAATTAATGACATTTAAATAAATGTGTTATTTTTTCAGTCTTTTTGAAATTATATTTATTTATATTTGTTTTCTTTTTTCAGCAAGAACAAGAGGAAGAAGAAATACCATTGCAACACTTTCACTATTATAATAATCGCGAAGCTATTGAACAATTAATGGGACGTGATTATGGATTATTTGAAATATTGGATCGTGCATCACGTCAATTGCAGGATGCACAATATATACTAGAGAAAGTAAAAGAAAAATCTAAGGGAATGCATATTAAAGCAATTAATTATCATGAATTTACTGTTGCACATTATACTGGAAAAGTTGTTTATAATGCTGGTGATATTGTTGAAAAAAATCGTGATTTTGTATCACCAGAAATAATAAATACCATGAGATTATCGCAAAGTGAAATGATTAAAGAAATGTTTACAAATCAATTAACAAAATCCGGGAATTTAACAATTATTGTTAATGATCAAAAAGAAGTCCCGAAAAAACAAATGAAAAATACTCGTGGGTTTGTCATACAAGAACCAGCAAAACTTCGAGTAAGTTATTAAAAAATAAAAATTTAATTTAATTTTTTAATACCCAAATAAATTATTTAAATGAATAAAAATAATATTTCAATTAATAATTTATTAAATATTTAATTATTTTACTGTTTGAATAATTTTTTTTTTTTTTTACATTTGTTTTAGAAATATAATTCATCGTCAAGAGGACAATATTCTCAATCGCGAAAAATGCGAACTTGTTCGTCAGTATTTCGTTCAACATCATTGGAATTATTGAAAAATCTTTCGATCAGTAGTGGACACGGTGGAACACATTTTATTCGATGCATTCGAGCAGATTTGAAGGGTCACCCGCGTGAATTTTATCGTGAAGTTGTTCGTCAACAAATAAGAGCACTCGGATTGTTGGATACAGCAAAAGCACGGCAACGTGGTTATCCACATCGAATACCATTTCAAGAATTTCTCCGAAGGTATTTTTTTTCATTCATTTATTTATTTATTGAAGTGAAAACTTCTTTAGCATCGTTGTGATTTGAAACTCGATGAAACGAAAAAGCGACAGTAAAAAGAGATAGACACATAAGTTCATTTGTTTATTTATAATAAAATTCTTCATCATTTAAATAATAAAATTCTTCAAATATGCCAAAAACGAATGCAGAATATTAAGCCCAAATTTTTGAAGGTTTCACTTCTACCACGTGTGTTTTATCACACGGGATTTTTTTTTATTTATTTATTTATTTATTAGATAAAATATTTGAATATAGAATTTAAAATTAAATATTCAAATAATTTATTTAATTGATAAATAATATTTTCTAGAATATAAATAAATTAGTGAATTAATAATTTATAAAATTTTCTTATTTATTAGATAAAATATTTGAATATAAAATTAAAAATTTATTATTCAATTAATTTATTTAAATGATAAATAATATTTTCTAGCGTATAAATAAATTATTGAATTAATAATTTATATAAATTTCTTATTTATTAGATAAAATTAAAAATTAAATATTCAACTAATTTATTTAATTGATAAATAATATTTTCTAGAATATAAATAAATTAATGAATTAATAATTTATATAATTTTCTTATTTGTTAGATAAAATATTTGAATATAAAATTAAAAATTAAATATTCAATTAATTTATTTAAATGATAAATAATATTTTCTAGCGTATAAATAAATTAGTGAATTAATAATTTATATAAATTTCTTATTTATTAGATAAAATTGAAAATTAAATATTCATCTAATTTATTCAATTGTTAAATAATATTTTCTAGAATATAAATAAATTAGTGAATTAATAATTTATAAAATTTTCTTATTTATTAGATGAAATATTTGAATATAAAATCAAAAATTAAATATTCAACTAATTTATTTAATTGATAAATAATATTTTCTAGAATATAAATAAATTAGTGAATTAATAATTTATATTCATTTCTTATTTACAGATATAAATTTCTGGCTTTTGATTTTGAAGAAAATGTCGAGATGACAAAGGACAATTGTCGATTACTATTAATTCGATTAAAGATTGAAGGATGGATTATTGGAAAAACAAAAGTATTTTTAAAATATTACAACGAAGAATATTTATCACGATTATATGAGATACAAGTGAGGAAAATCGTAAAAATCCAATGTATGATGAGATCATTTTTAGCCCGAAAAAAGCTCAATCGAGTTGCTCAAAAGAAAAAAGAAATTTGTAAGTAGAAAAACCAAAAAAACAAATTGAATGAATATTTAATTGAAATATTTCAATAAAAAATTATTTCACAGCGAAAAAGAAGAGTATACAACGTCAAGAAAGTAATTTAACAGCCGACGAAGCAGCATTAAAAATTCAAAAGAGTCAGTACTCAATTTCAAATAATTATAATAAAAAAAAAAAAAATTATTGACAATTTAATTCAAACAAATTAATTTATTTAACAGCCTACAGAGGCCATGCAGTTAGAAAGGAAGTTCGTCCATTATTATCCACCGAATTTGATGACAATACAAAACAATTCATGATGTTTTACAGTGCAAAGTGGCGTTCAAAAAGCATTTTTCAAGTTCTATTACAATACAGAGCAGCTCGATATCAAGATCTTGTACAATTATCTCAACAAGTGAGTCAAATTCATTCAGAATTTTATTTCTCCTCACTCATATTCACATTAAATACATATTATAATCTAATAATTTATCTAATTATACTTCTCAGGTACATTTATACAATCAAGTACTATCAACTAAACTACAAGCAACAAATCAACACGTTACATTGGATAAAATAAATCCTAATATAAATATCGATACATTTCTCAGTGAACCACCAATGCAAGTGCATAAAATTCCATTTAATATGCGTGAAGAATTTCCGTATTTTGACACAAGTTACATGAACGATCCGGGAAAAGCGAGAAAACGCACTACGTAAATTAATTATCAACTAAAAATCTTTTTATCAAGCCCTATAAAATATAAATGTACATATTTTTTTTTTTATTTTATTTTATTCTATACTCTCATCAGGTCAACAGGTTCATCCGCTACAGATGATGAACACGAGCCATGGGATGCACCATTGCAAAAAAAAACTGTTCCTTGGGCTACAACAAACACAACTAAAAAAGGTAAGAAAAAAAATTATTTTTTTTTATTATTTGTGAATGAATAAATTTTTTGGCAGTTAATGTTTTAATATTTTTTTTTTTATTTTATTTAAAGATGCAGAAGTGCAAACGACCAACTCACCTCATCATGCACCACGTTCCCATCATATGAATAGTGGTCAAGATATAATTAATACACCATTTACAAGAGACCCTAATGTTCCTATACAAATGCCTCCTATGCAAGAATTACCAATTAAGCAAAATTTTACAACTGGCTTTCAAAGTAATCAGTATAATCATCAAAAATTCAACAATAGAATAAATTCATCGGCCACTAATGCATCTATTCCTCATCCAGTAAGCGAAAATAAATTATAGAAAATTGAAAAAAAATTTTTGTAATGAAAATTTGAATTTATAGGTTATGTCAAATAAATTATAACAAATGGCAAAAATTCATTGTACATTGTTAACATTATTAAATTATTTATTTCATTGTTTGTATGTTAACAATTGATCAATGAAATTATGCCAAAATAAATAAGAAAAAGAAAAAAGAAAGTAGTAATTAATTATTCCCCCTTTTTTTTTTCAGAATAATTATAATAATGGTTCGCTTCGTTATAAAAAAAAAACACCACCTCCACCAATACCAAATCATATGCAAAGTGATTGGAATGAATCGAGAAATCATTCCAAAAATGTTGATAATTATTCAAGTGAAGATCGAACAAATCGCAATATTCCACCAACAACGCGGTATAATATTCATTTGTTTGTATATTTGCATTGTTAAAATGATATTTATCATTTTAATTGTTGTTCATTTTCAGTGCTAATCCGATAAACGAATTGAAATCCATTGGAAGAAGAGGCAGCAATAATAATGTGTATGCTGACGAGCCACCATTTAATTTCCAGGTTAGAGAAACATATTCGATTAATATTATTAAATATCTTCATGGTTCATAGGTTAAAGTGTAATAATCAATTAATATTATGATAGGCAATGTTGAGAAAGACTCACCATCATCGGGATTCAATGAAGAGAACTCAGGTCTATGAAAGTTATACTCCATCATCACTGCCACCGCCGCCGCCATTTTGTCCACCTTCTCCTCCGCCATTTTCCAATAGCAATAATTTAATGTCATTAAAATCATATAAAGCCGATAATGATCCGGATTCTGTGACAATTTATCATAGCAATAGTCGTATTGATTCTCCTGAATGGAATCCCAATGAAATGGTCATTATGTCAGAGAAATATGGCCGAAATGAAGCTTGGGAAGAAGATGGCGCCGCTGCTGCTACCTCATCGAAATATGTAGAACAAAATGGCGCCGGGGGTAATTTTGGTGGGAATTCAAATGATAAATTTAATTTTGAACCAAAAACGACGATTTTAGGACCTGACGGCTTGCAAAGAATCGAACTTGCACCAGGAGTTATTATCGAAGGGTACTGTGCTGATTTATAAATTAATAATAATTAAAAATATATATTTATAGTCCTTTGAAATATTTTTAATTTTAAAACAAAAAACGTAAAATCTCTTTTGAGAAATATTTCCTACACAAATTACCTTATTAACTCCCTACATTTGTTCAATAATTGCATTTATTGTTAATAAATAATAATTATAAATAAAAATAATTGCCCAAATTCAAATTAAAAATATTATAGAGAAAAAATAATTTCAGATAAAACAAAATGTCACAATTCATTATTGATATACGTGTAAAAATAATTAATTATCACCCAAATCATTACAATAATAAACAATAAAAAACATATACATAGATATATAAAATATAATATAAAATAAAATCAAAAAATTAATCACATAAAACAATTCAATATAAAATATACTGGCCAAAGAAAAAAAAAATTAACCTCAAAATATGAAAATATATTAAAACTTTAGTAACTCATCAATGAAAAGAATAATATTTCTATTAATAATAACCAAAATAATTAATAATAATAATAATACATATATAATTTCTCCTATTTCTTCCATAATTGTTCTTTAATCAATCAATAAATCATTAAATTAAAAATTATTATTGCGATTGCGATGAATTTTGCTTTATAATATTAACAATAGCATTGAGACGAGTTGGATTTGCAATTTGTAATACCATATGTGCTTCTTCTAATATTAATAGACCATTGTGTGCATCGCTTGCCGATAAATTATGTGTAGAAATAACATGACGCCGCCATGCTGCATGTGTAGGTAATATCTAAGAGAAAATTTCGTTATTTAATTTAATATAAAATTATCTTAATTATATTCTTAAATTTAATTTATCAGTTCTATTATTAATATAAATAAAAATAATACTATTGAATACATTGAATGATATTAAATTGAGCAATATTAAATACAAACTCACCTCCATACACCATTTACAATTAAGCTCGGGTGATATTGTATGCACAGCTTTTATATGACGTCGTCGAAAACCCCAACTTGTGTATGCTCGATCACAAAATGGGCATGGAAATGGTGGATATGATGTACTATTATTACTATTATTAATATTGTTATTGATACCATCGATTGGTTGCGATAATTCGGCGCAATTACCCGCTGTAATTAATGAATCATTCGTTGTTCCTGACGTTGGACTTTGATTATTTATACGTGATAAATAATTATTTTCTGCGGATGAATATCCGGGATTATTTAATGACGATGACGTTGATGTTGTATGAGTGGCATTTATAATGGTTGAATTCGATGTACCTACGGGTAACAAAAAAAAAAAGAAGAAAGAATATAAATAAATTAATAAAATGATATAAAATATAATTTAATATTGAATAATTGAAATCAAAAACAAAATTTTTTTTTTTTCATTTCCTGTAAATTGTTTCAAGGTTTTTAATAATGAGACAAGTAAAAATGTAAAATAAGTTATATTTTTACGACTGATCTGTGTGTGCACTTTTTTTCTGCCTACAATTATATAATTTATATATTTCCAATTATATTTTTTTTTAGGAAAAAAAATTTAAAGAAAAAAAATTTTAATTTCACATATATTTATTTTAATTCAAATATTATCTACTAATTGGTAATTGCCCTTTTGTTTAAATATTATATATATACGTGATAGACATATATGTATAATTTTTATAATTTATTCGTACCATTTTTTTTGTTTTCTTTAAATTTTCATTCTATAATAATTAATTAATTCTACAAGCGTATAATTCAATAAATTGCTAATCTCACTGGAAAGCTACATATTTATTTGTTTTTTTTTTACTTGATTTTAAATCACAACATAGTCTGCTAATTTTTTTTTTTTTTTTTTTTTCATTTTTTTATGCCATATATTATATATATTATAGAGATATTTTATAATTATTAATTTGTTTTACATTGACTAACAAAAATAGTGTGAACGATTAGCTGTTAATAAATATACTCTATCATTGGAATGTCACATGATGATTATACATCAAATAATAAATTAATAAAGTAATCACATCATTTTATAAGTAAGAGTAACAGTAAAATTTCTTTTTCTAAGTGAAGACAAAAATTAAAATTCAATATAATTTTTTTTTACGAGACTTCATAAATTATATATTATATTATCATGAGATCAAGCGTTTTTCTTCACTCTTTACGGTAGTTTCATCTGATGAAATAAAATGTTACCAATTCTATAAATTAAAAAAAAATAACAAATCCAAAAATATAAAAAATTTCACTACCATTTTCGTTAATTTTCTAATTATAATTTGGGTTGATTAATTTATATTCTACTAATTTGGCTTAATTTTTCATCGGTATCATCATGATTCTGCACCATATAAATCAATTTAAATTCATAAAAAATTGTATATCAAAAATTAAAATTTATTTCCAATCTTTCATTTAGTGATGGAACTCTGAAAGTATCATCCATTCATAATTTTCATCATTAAATTATACTATGAAAAACAACTTTGGACTAATAAATCTCCTCTAATTAAATATATATTAAAAAAAAAAAAATATACAACAAAAATAAATAAATTTATTTTTCATATTTTTACTTCATTAAAAATTTATTCAAGCCAGTGAAAACGTTTTCGTTTAACCACTGACTTAAAGCGCCCTAGTCATTGTGAATAAACTGATCGTCGTTGAAATAAATACCTCTTCAATCCACGATTGCTCGTGTCAATTTTTGTAACGCAATTTTTCCATGTTTCTTCCCATTCAACACTATTTGGTGCAATACCACTAAAATGTAACAATACTTCTCTAATAAGATGTATCTTATTACTATCAAATTGTTGTTTTCCCATTTTACCATTAACATTACACAATATTCTTTCTTCAGGTGTAAATAATATTTTCATTAAATCACATGCAAGATGATCCATGGGTCGTGACGACGCCCATGTTGATATTATATCAGGCGTTGGTAGCACATCAGCGTATGGTAGTTGTTGATAAGCATAAAGCGATGGTTTGCCATCAGTTATTCCCGATAATCCAGATAAACCAGTTAACTCTTGAGTAGGACTGTTCCCAGGCCCTGTTTACACACACACACACATCACATTTTGTCAAACACATTCGACCAATATTTTATTTTTCTTGCAAAAACAACACATCACACACTATTTATTAATTATATTAATTATATTAATTAATACTCTACTGTCAGCCATCATAATAAATTAAATAAATTAATTTAGTCTTTTAATGTTTGAATAAAAAATTTACAATTTTTGATATGTGCACTAATTAACTTTTTTAAATTAAAATCTATTATTATTCTAATTGTAAATTAATATTATAAATTATAAATTCATTTTTTTTTTCAACATATTCATCGTTAACAAAATAAACGCGAAGCATTACTAAAGTAATTAGAAGGAAATTAATTTAAAGGAAAAATAACTAACCTTGAATTCGTTCATTTTGTCCTAGATCCAATCGATCCGATTGTTCTTTATCATTTCTAACTTGTTTTTGTAACTCTTCTACAGTCATTTCAAACGGTTCAATCTGAGGAAAAAAATTCAATAAATTAATTGAAGAATAAATTAAATAATTGATTTAATTTATATATTTTTTCTTTATTCTTACTTTCATTTCTAATGGATCTTCAATTGCATTTGATGATAAATCACCACCAGCATCACTATCTCTATTACTTTTATCGCTATTTGATGACTCACTCACGCTTGGTAATCGTGATTTTCTTGGTGTCAATGCTTTCTCCAGTATCGAATGACTCTGTGCTTTGGATACCTTTTGTCGTTTTTTTGGTAATATTTCATCACAAATTTTAACTTGCATCTTTTCACTTGCATCATTACGTTGTAATTCAGTAGTAGCAAATTTTTTATGAGATTCCTTAGCAAATATATCACCACCAGACAATCCACGTATTTGTAATGTTTCAGCTGCTTTTAATAATGCTGGCAAATTTTCCTGCTCGATATTAACCTCTCCTTTGTAAATAAATATCAATAATGCTTCCAATTCACTAAAGTGAACATCCTGAAGTATTATCACTGGATGTTGACATGGATTCGTCTGTACAAAAAAAATAAAATAACATTATAACAATAAATAACAAATTCAAAACATTAAAATTAATTTTAACCCAGATTTCCACTGGGTGGTGCACAGTGGAACCAATCTGGCACAACATAATTATAATTCATATTTTTAGGGGATTAAACAAGTTCACCCCTCAAATCCAGGGTGGAAAATTGGTTATAAACATTTTACTATATGAATACAAATGACAAATTGAATGAAATAAAATAAATATGAAAAATAATAATATTATTTCATAAAAAGTTGAACCTAACCTGAAAAACTTTTTTGAAGAATGGACTACTTGCTGATAATATAACTTTGTGTGCAGTTAAACATTGTCCATCACTGGCTAATGTAACATCAACAAGACCTTCTTCTTCCCATAAACTTTCAAAGCTTGTTGCAATATTGTTGAGGAAACTATTCCACTTGAGAGATATTTGGCTGGACATGACGATTATTGAGTGATTATCTGCATTAATAATATGAATAGTATAGAATATATATTCGCGAATATCTCTAGATATATATTTCAATATTTTTGTCCAGAACACATTAACTTCAATGGTGTAAGAAAAAAAAAAAAAAAATATTCTAATAAATTAAATTATTCACGTAAAATTGATGATAAACTATTTTGATATTTTCGCAATGTAATTTTTCGCGTGGTTTATCAATTATTATGTTAATATTATTTACGCGACTTTGGCAATGAAAACAATGAATAAAAAATAATTATCACATTACACATAGATAAAACATACGCATATAAAATACAATAGAGACCAACAATAAAACACGCATGCGTTATACAAAATCCAATATGGCGGTTGAGAAATTTTTTTATCATTTTATTACATTACTATTATTATTATTGAATAAAATACGCGCGCATTACAATAAAATTCAATTTATTTTACAAAATTAAATTATTTTACATACTTATAAATTATTATACACAGTTAAGTTTGTGAACAATGCTCTCATAAATCTATTTTATTGAAATTTGGTAATGTGAAATTGATGAGAATTCACAAGAATTTATTACTATATTATTTAAAATTCTTAATTATGTTATAATAAAGTATAATTTTATTCTCATAAATCAGTTGCAAATTCAATGAGTAGATTATATAAATTAAATTTTGTTTTTTGATTCTTGAGAATAATAGATTCAGGTACAAAGATATAAAGACACAATAATAAAAATGTCATTAAGGAATACAGTGTAATTAAATGAGGAAAAACCTGACATTAATTTGACCTAACACCACATAATTACTTATGAGGAGGTTATGTAATTACGCCTTAATAGTATTTTGACTATTATAATTACAATTAGTCAGCTCAAATTAATGTTATTGTAAATATTAATCCTATTAAATGCTGATGGTGGAGTGTGGCAAAATGGTAAAATTTTGCTACCTACTGCACTTCATTGTATTGGCAGAGCCAATCAGGTGCAAATTTAAAGTTACCTAGTTACTCATTACCACCTCTACCTCTTTCAAGATGTAAAAATCCAGAAATTTTGAGTAAACAAGTATCATTATTACTCGAAACTCCGAGACCATCGCACAGTTATCAAATTGCTCGTCTTCTCGCTAATAATTTCGTATCAGTCAAATATTATTTTAAAGTTTTCTTATATATTATTATAATTTTTTTAATTTTTAAAAGTCCAAAAATGCCATCACAATTTTGCAAAAAAAATAAATCGAAGGCAAAAGATAGGAAAATACGTTACAATCGTCGCAACAAAAAGGTATAAATTAAATAATTAATAATATTATTATCATAATTTTTGTAATAATTTTTTTTTCATTCATTCATTATTTAAAAATTATTTTCAACAATTATAATTTATTTTAATTTTAATTTTTTTTTTCATTTGTTCATAATTAATATTTATAATAATTAGAATATTAATGTAATTTTTTTTTTATGTTAACAGATAAATCAACGCCGCAAATTACTTGCACAAAAGCAAAAACAAGTAGTTGTTCACGAGAAAAATGTTATTTCTCCATGGAAGAATAAATTGGGGAAGATTTTCTATTATGGCCTGCAATATTTCAATTTAATTTATAAAATCCAACAATATATTATGACGACAAATGAACCAGTTCCACCTGCTGAAAATTTGTACGAAGAAGAATTTCAACAGTCATCAACTGATCCAGACATAACAATTTCTCAAAATATTCATTGTGAGGATTCATCAATAAATGATTCAACATATGATCATAAATTGGACGATGAAATCTCATTTTCTACTGAAATATCCGAGATTTCAATGACAGAATCTGCATCAGAATCATTAGAATCATTATCCAAACAATCAATTCTTGATGAGGATAAAAGCAAAATAGAGAAGGATAATAATTCATTCAACGAAAATGAAGAAGCAGTAGAGGACCTGAATGATACAAAAGAATATCAGGAAAACAACTGCAATGTTGAAATCAATAACGAAGGAGAAATAGATAATAAATCATCAAACAAGAATGATGAAATTTCGGAGATTTCAAAGGAAAGAAAAAAATATCAGAACAATTACGTTACTGAAATTAATAACGATGCAGAAAATCATTCGGGGGCATTTTCAATTCGACAATCATTAATCAAGCTCCTTTCTCAACATCCTGAATATGCTAATAGCTCATCTACAACAAATGAAATAATTAATAATGATAACACAGATGTGCTAGCTGAATTTAATAAAAATTTCGATGAATTTTATGATGAAGATGTGAAATATAAAAATATTGCGCCAATTGCACGACCTCAAGTACTGCCAGTGAAAGATTTATCTGAATATAATTATCACGATTTTATATACACTAATTATTATAATTATTATTGTTATTTGTACTATTATAATTATTATAATAATTATAATTATTATAATAATTATAATTATTATAATTATTATAATTGTTAACTATTTGTAATGAAAACTTTTTATCTGACTTTGATTTTCAAACATAAGTTGTTTATCAATAAAAAAAAAATTAATTTATAACAATGAAATATATTTTTACCTAATTTATACCTTTTTGTCATCAACTTTAATTATAGAATTAATATTGAAGTCATATTTAATTATCTATTCATATTTTTCATTAGAATTCTAACTATACCGCTTTTCAAATCACATTTAAATTTTTTCGTCCTAATTTTGTCTTAATATTATAGTTTAATTTTATTATCCTCTACGTATTTCAAGAATGCATAACGAATTTACTGTATATTATTTTTAATTCTGAAAGTATATCCATTGCAAATAAAATCACAGTCAACTATTGATAAAAATAAATTTTATACATGTAATATTTTGTTTCATAACATGAACAGGAAGAAATATCCTAGCCTCAAAATTTCTGAACATGAAAAAAAAAAAAAATAATACTGTGATATGAGTAATTATAATAAAATAAATTTACGAAACGCGCTTGAATAACAACAAAAAAAATTACAGTACCTTATATTTAGAAGTTTAAACTAACTTAAAATCAAACTTTTTTCTGATCATTGCTTTGGATATTATATAAATTATCATGGCGCCATTGTTCCTCATCCTGTTGCTGTTGACGATGATGATGATAATACGTTGAATTAATTTGACTGTGATTCGCCATTCTTCCATTCAATAAATTTGTCGTGTAAACGTCAGAATTATCAGTCATTATGACATTAAAACTTTCATTGTTTGATTGTTGAGCCAATAGATTTGTATACGTCATGCGCTTTCTTTCCTGACAATATTTATCAAATACATTGAGGAGTGAGCTGTCGTCTAACAAAGGTCCAAAACAAAAATCCTCTGCTATTTTATTAAAACTTTTTTGTTCATTAATATCATTAATTAAATCGTCAGTAATTTGAGGATTATCAATAGAATCCGATTTAATTGAATCATCCAAACACAGTCCAGAATCAGTAGACGAACCTCTTGATGTTCTTTTTGCAGCACGAGCGATAAAAGTCGCCGTTGATTCATTAATATTAATATCATTATTTTTACTTGAATGAATTCTTTTTTTTTTATCACTATTATTCATCGTTGAACTCGTTAATTTTTTGCATAACTCCATATTCTTCAATTTATCACAATTATATTTCCTCGTGTCTTGCAATACATCCGCATAAGTTTTTTGATTATGTAAATTATTCAATCGTTCATTTATTATATTCGTTTTACGATTCTTGCAATTATTGTGAATTAAAAAATTTCTTTTTATTTCCAATAATCTTTCAGATTGCTTTGAATTACTATTATTTATTTTATTATTATTAACACGAGTGCGTTTTAACAGTAATGACCAATTTCGTGGATTGATAGCAATTGAAAATTCACTATTAATGTTTGATACTGGTTGTCGTAATTGTTCAATTAAATTTCTATCGTCACGCTGTAAATATTCTTCATTGCGACCTACTGAAACGGATATCACTGTGGATCTGATGATAAAAGTGCCGGGACGTATGTTTTTCAATATATCTGGAACTGCTTCAATAATATTGACGCATTCAAACGCGTGGTAATTACGATAAGCGTAAACAGATTGTACTGTTGATGATGATGGTGATAATTGTGGTGGTATTGGTAAACAATCGGAATTAAAATTGTTATGAATTATTGTTGGGCACAATCGTTCGATCCAATTGGTCAATGTGAGGCACGTGGTAAATGAAATTTCACCAGGTAATACAGTACTGTGACCATTTGTTATGATATATTTAGGTTGGTGTCCAATCTAAAGCTCAACGTAAAAGAGAAACAAAAAATAATAGACACATCGGTGTATATTGTAATGTATTATTGGAACGTGAGGAGATTATTAATTTGAAATAATTCAATTCAAACCTCATTTTGAACGCCATGAGCTTGACAATTGTATTGTCTATCGTCTAATGGTTTGATATTTATATTTTGAGAGGATATTATTGATTTTGATGCTGATTGATTTGCAAAATAGGATATTGATAAATTGTTTTCGTATTTTTTCAGATTAATTGAATTATCCGGTGAAATTGACGTCGATATCAATGCATAATGTTGAGGGTGATGTGGATTATTGTATTGTTGTTGTTGCTGTTGATGATGAAGATGAGAAGCTATTTGTAAATTATATTGAGAGCGCGGAGGTTTATGGATCTGAAAATAATTTTTTTTTTTTAAGTATTGTTGAAGGAATTAATTGTTTTAATTTTTTTTATGGAGTTTAGAGTTTTATATTACCTGGAAATATCGCACAGGATGAGATTGTTGTTGATGTAAACGTGTAGCTGGAGTTGTCATACTGTTATTTATTGCAATTGAGGTTAAACGTTGCCAATGGTTTAAATTAAAATTAAATTCAGATAATTTTTCATAATTTCGCAATGATTGTGTAGATATTGACGAAAATCCATCCGATGTATTCTATTTATTGTAAATATTATACAAATGGAGAAATTATTTTACTATATAAATATTTGTTGTTCAATTAATGGCGAAGAAAATGGAAATTTTTTTTTGTTGGTAAACAAAATTAATATTTCACTTGAGTGAACGTAATTATTTTATTATTTCAGTCAATGAAACAAAAAAAAGATGAATAATTTATTTTTAATTCACTCACCCACGTGCTGATGTCCATCAGTGATATCTTTTTTTTTTTTCTAAATTTTAATAACTTGAAAAAATAAAAAATAAAAATAATTTATGACTGAATTTCTTTTTTTTCTCCTTTCTATCTTTCATTTCAATGACTGAAAATGAAATCGTCGATTGTTTTCCGATATTTTTTGTTTTATTCAACACAAATTTATAATAAATTGAACCTGTTCATCATAGTAAAAAAAAATTACATTTATATTATTTATTGAGTCGGTGTAAATGATAAATTCATCGGTGACAATTGATTTCCTGGGGTTGATTCAATTCTCGAATTCCGATCGCCCACTGGAGCTGTTTCATTCATATCCTCCATCTATTTATCCAAACAAAATAAATAATTTTAAAAATCAAAAATTAAATTCTTGCAAAATATGAAATAAAATAATAGAAAAATTAATTTCACTTACAACAATCATTTCTTCAACTTTAACTCTCTTCTGAGCAATAGTACGCAACAATGCTTTAGCTTCCTCTTTAGTCTCATCAAATTGCAAACATTTTTGCGCAAAATGATTGGCCTGATCTAATTCTTCACGTTTTAAATAATATTGCGTTAAAAATTTATACGCATGACTCAATTCTGTCCTGTCAGCATTACGAAATTCATCAATAACAAAATCTGTATACGCTGCTGCTGCATGTTCCTCTTCATTTAAATTTTCATAAAGTGTTGCTAATTTAATCAACGCCATTCCCTCAATATCACCAACATTACACGCTTTGTAATAACATTTTAAAGCGTCCTGTATTTTATCTTGCTTCTCATACGCTTCTCCTAACGCCAGAATCATTCGACTATCATGTGGTCGTAATTTTTGCGCTTGTTTATAATAATACAGTGCGTAAAATGGCATTTTTAATATTTCATATGTTTGTCCAAGTCCATACCACGCACGATAATCACGACGATTAACTTCAATTGCTTGACGATAACTGTGAATTGCACCATTTGTATTTTTTAATTCCATAAATTCATGGCCCAATAATGTCCACGCGGACAAATATTGTGGATTTAATTTTAAAGCCCGATGAAAATACATAACAGCTTTCTGATGATCGCCACGTAAACTGTAATAATTTCCAACAATACAGCAAGTTTCTAAACGATATTTGTCAATAATTGTTGCACGATGTGCCAAATATGCTAATTCAACACGCATTTCTTTTACATATAATAAATTTGAATATGTATCCATATTGTCCAGGCAATATGGATCATTTTTTATTATTTTTTCAAATGTTTCAATGGCATTTTCAGCATCTGCAATTTGATGAATGAAAATAAAAAATAATTAATATGATAATTTATTAATTTGTTAAATGATTAATTGAAAATAAGATTGATATCAAATCTTACCACGTCGATAGTGAACAGCAATTGCTGTTTGTGCTTGAACATAAACATTTTTTTCAAATCCCATCGCTTGTAAATCACAATAAAGCGACAAAGCTTCATCTAATAATTGTAATTCTAAATACATGTGGGCTAAAAAAAATTGTTTCATCCAATGATCGGGCAATGTTAAACTTTCTAATTTTTCACGATCATTTATTAATGGTGCTAATTCTAACCAAGTACCCCAATGCATGGGATATTTGTGCGATGCTTCAACTAATACATCAATAGCCTCGCGTGTGAGTAATAATTTTTTCAATGTTATACCAAATAAATATAGTGAAAAGCCATCGAGTTCACCATTAAGATGTTCTTTACGTAAATCTGAACATAATAATTTTAGTTCATCATTCTCTAATGAATCTGGTGGTACATCAGTCATATTATCCAGTTTTTTCTTTTCACCCGATAAATAACGTGAATAAAAATATAAAAATTTGCATTTTTTATCTGTACAATTTTTAATAAAATACGCTGCACGATCGTATTCTTCTAAATCAAAATAACTTTTTGCAAGTAAATACATACGATATTCAGGATTTGATTCACTGATATTTATTTCTTGGGTAATATCATTCAGATTTATTTTCACATTTTTTAATGAATAATTTAATTCCGCTAACCTGTACAAAAAAAATTTTTTTTATTCAGATTATAAATATATATTAGTATTAATTATAATTAATATACATTATTTATTATAAACAAACCATTTAGTTGTGTGTAACAATCCTCGCTGAGAGCATTCACTGATTGCTCGTAAAATGTCAGACTGAACCTCTTTCATGTCGAATTTTATCACAGATTCTTCCATTATTTATGATATTTATTAATAATTTATTATTTAAATATACAAAAATACCTCGTGTATATAATTTTTCAACATGTACTTATCATTGCTTATATATTTTGTAATGATAAAAATTTTGTAAAGAGGTTATGTTCGTAAATGAAACGGAATAGAACTAAACAAAAAATAATATTGCCGCCTCAGTCCAATTCCATTTCACAAATTCAGCACTTGATCCAAAGGACAATGGACTATGGAGAGAGATTTTCCTGAAAAATAATTATTATATTTATATATTTAAATAAAAAAAAATTTCCATAGAAACATCTGATTTTTACAAAATAAAAAAATCTAACAATCTCAATGTTCCTCAATAAAATAACTTAATCAATAAACAATTAATTTTACAATAACAATTTCAGTATTACCATTAATTTATTCACCCTAAAATAAACATTATTATTTACTCAACAATTTCAAATATAAATTAAATAATCTCAAGACTTTGTATCATATATTTTACAAGATAAAAAAATAACGACAATAATTTAATTTATTTACTATAAATATAAAAAAAAGAATTCATATAGCAGGGAATAAATAACAATATTTATATAAAAACTGAGACAATTAATTTACTATCTATTATAATTTAATTATTCATGTATATATAAGTTTGAAATATATAAATATAGGTTATAAAAAAATTGGGAAAAATCCCAGGCTTATAGAAAATGATTTTTCTTTTTTTTTTTCGTTCTCTGGGGAACACTTATTTGTTAAATCAATCCTGGTACCTGGCTACAAGGTCGACACAACCCAAATCGAAACATCATATTACATATATACATATATATGTATGTGTGTATTAAATTTATATTCTAGCGAAAATATATATCTCGCATGCGCTGAACCCAGGCAAAC
This sequence comes from Microctonus aethiopoides, assembly GCA_030347275.1. Classification (NCBI taxonomy): domain Eukaryota; kingdom Metazoa; phylum Arthropoda; class Insecta; order Hymenoptera; family Braconidae; genus Microctonus; species Microctonus aethiopoides. The sequence goes on from JAQQBS010001425.1 coordinate 5,395,174, forward strand.
TCTCGTTGATTAAATTGTCAAAGTCTCTCACGAGCTGTCAGAGAAGTAAGATTTGTGTATTTTATCCAACCACTCTCTGTCTTTATGATTTAAAAATAAAACAAAACATATCAACCATTTATCCACATAATCATATACATAAATATATATTTAATTAAGTAAATAAATAATAAAGAAAGACAATGGCGGATATTAAACAAGATATCAAAACTGATGATGGGGAGAATTATACAATGGTGAACAATGCTGAGCCAAAGAATATGCAAGAATTAACGCAATTTGTAAGTTTATTTGTATCAGTTAATTTATAATTTTATATTTCAGTATTTTTCGTTTTTAATTATTTTTTATTTTCATTTTTTTTTTCAGGTTCAAACCCTCCTTGAGGGTATGCAGGACAAATTTCAATCAATGTCTGACCAAATTATTGGGAGAAATATCCTTTTTTATAAATAATTAATATCAGGATGAATTTTGGTTCTAAATTTATATAAAAAAAATAATTCTATTCCTAACATAACCTACAAATCATTTTAATTTCTAATTGATGTTTGAGTAGTGTAAAATTATAATTATTTATATTTAAGCTTGGGAATTTTTGAGTTATTATTTATAATGTTTATTATTGTTCTTAATAAGAGCTACTAGATGAAATGGGAAACAGAATAGATGATCTGGAGAAAAATATTGCTGATCTTATGACGCAGGCTGGAGTTGAAGGAGCTGACAAATAAATAATATTTTCACGTCCATTTAAAAATACAAAAATTCTAAATAAATAATTATTAATATTGATGATCAAGATATGTCTACAATATCAATCAATTACGCACTAAAAAAAAAAAAAAGAATTAAGCAAATAAACTCTATGTCAATAAATAAAAAAAATAATCTATAATGGTTGCTTTAATTATTTATTTATTTATTTATTTATCAACCATTTTATGAATTACTGGACGTGTCAAGATTTTGTGATAGCTTGCTATTGGGGGTATTGATTTTAAAATAATACCATGACAATGCTTTGGACTACTCTTCTTTCCAGATTTATTTCTCTATCACAAAAAAATAAATAAAATTCATAAAATATTAATATGAATTTAATTCTCATAATAATTTTTTTCTTCTCCATTTTTAATTCATACGAGTTAAAATTTTGTTCTCACAGGACTTTCTTTTATTGACGTCGATATTTCTGTGTCATCTGAGCTTCCATCTTCATCCTCATCATTGTCTTCATCATCATTTTCATCATCATCATCCTCATCGTCATCGTCATCATATTCTTCAACCTGAACTGAATCTGATGAATTTTTTAATTCGCCTATTTTCATTGAGTCCTAAAAAATATTTATATAAATTAATTAATTGATGTATTTATGTATATGCTTTATAATAATTTTATTCAGATAATTGTAAAATAAATGGAAAATAAACATACCAGTGAACCAGATTTTTTAGTTGATAATTTCTTAATATTTGTTAATGGAGATGAAATTCGATTAGTTAAATTTGATAATGAATAAGATTGACGAAATGACGTTCTTCTGACTGTATCGAGACGTGAAATCGTTTCAGGTACGTTTAATATTTCACGAAATTCCTGTAATACATAATTAAATAATTAAAAAATCAAATATCAGAAAAGAAATTAATAAATACTCTAATTGTATATTTTTTTATATAAATTAAATTCATCCGCTAATTTAAATTACCACATTAAATTCTCCTCGAGTTACTTGATAGTCCTGCATATTACACGTTAAATATTTCATTGATATAATTTTCAATAAATAATTAACAAATTCATTATGAATAATTGAAAGAAAAAAATTTTTTTTTTGTTAAATTAAATATTCTAACCTCTAAATCTTTCATTTCATCAATTTCTGCAATATCTTGATAAGCTTTTGTCAATAATTCCACAGCTTTTGTATGAAATGTCAATTCTATTTTTGTAAAATCAAGTAAAATCGTCTTTATATCATGTAATTTACGTTTTTCAAATGAATCAATTTGTTCTTCAAGTCCTTTAACAACTCTGGTTAATTCAACTGATGCTTTCATTAAATCCGATTCCGCTTGTGACTAATAAAAATATTAAATAATCAAAATTATACACTCCATTTACTATTATACATTAAATAATAATACAAAATAATTAATTATAAATAATAATTACAATCATTTGTCGATTTGGCGGATTTCTTTCACGAATTTTATCAAGATGGCGTCTCTTTGCCAATTGTTTATCTCGTGCATTAAAAATATTTTTAACATCTTCACGTGCATGTTTACATATTAATGAATATTGTGATAATGGAGCAATCACTTTAGCATCAAGTCTTTGAGTCTCAGCATCTCTGGAAAATTATTTTAAAATTAAATTACAATATATTACCAAAAAAAAAAAAAAATACAATTTAATAATTAACAAACTTGTAATCTCCAATTACTGATAAAGTTGTGGCAAAATTAATTAAGCCACGACTCAATGATCGATTAATAGTCTCTGATTCTGCGTATGTTGTTATCACCTTAGCAACTTCATCATTTTTATCTCGAAGCCTAACGAAAAAAAAAACAAACAAAAAATATCAATAGAAAATCACAATGAATTTATTAATTAATAAAATAAAACTGAATAAATAATTTTTTTTTTACCTCGCAGCTTTACGTGTAAATGCTGCAAATATTGTGCACAATTCAGCAAAATGTTTTTCCACAGCTGCAATTCGTTCTTGAACAAATTTTGCTTCTTGTTCACTAACAAAAACAGAAAAAAAAAAAAAGTAAATGAAAATAAAATATTAATATATTTAAAATAATTCATAGAGTTTATATTTCATACCAAATACTGTTGTTTGATCGTGATCTCAACATTTTTATTAAAATTGCACTAATTGTCAATGATAAAATTTATTTATAGGTTTTGTTTGGTGTGTTCTATTTAATAAAGGCAATAGAATGTTATAACAGTTGCCATATGAAAAAGCAGGTGGTCATCACCCAAACAGATGCTATCATACATCTACAATATATGTTAAATATCACACAAACACACATTATATATGTGTACAACAACAATATCGATTTGTTCCAAATAAATTCGTAATAATTATTAAACTTTAAAATTATTAAAATTTCATCATTGAAAAAAATCTTTATTATAAAGAATATATTCGTGTGATTTTTTTTTGTCATTCATTATCGATTGTATTTTTAATAATTGCAAAGGAATGTGCAGCACCGCTGCCAATTAATAAAGCAGTATTATTATTTGTTCGATTTAATATTTCACATGGACTGAAAATATTCGTAACATCGCCATTACCACAATTTCCATGTTCATTCCAACCCCATGAATAAATTCTTCCTTCATCTAGAAAATTAATAAACAAAATTTTCTATCATTAAACAGCACTAAAGAATAAAAAAGAAAAATAATATTTGATGTATTTAATTTTTTTTTTACCATCCAGTGCAATATTGTGCTCGGAACCAACAGACAATTGACGAATATTTGAAATTGTTTGAACAATTTTGGGTTGCCATTGTTGATAAATGTCATTGAGACCATTTCCTAATTGTCCATAAGTATTTCGACCCCATGCAAAAATGATTCCTTCATTATTCAATACATTTGCATGCGTCCAACCAGCAGAAATCATTTTAACTTCACCAAAATTCATTTCTAATTTTATTGGTAAAATACTCGAAGGTATTTCATTGGAATCAACTCCCAATTGACCATATTTATTATTTCCCCATGTAAATATATCACCATTACCAGCCAATGCTATGGTAAAATACTGTCCACATGCAATATCAATGATATTTTCAATTCCAGGAACTAAAAAAAAAATAATAAATCACAATTAATTTCTAAAATTCAATTTTTCAAAAATAAAATTGTATATAAATTTTTATTTTACCAGGTGTGAAAGTATCAGTGGATAAAATTGGTTCAGTGTTAGAATCCACGAGTCCAAGTTGATATTTATTCCCTGAACCAGTGACAAAAACACGCCCATCATCGCTAATAACAGCAGAATGTCGTAATCCAGCAGCGATTTTCTTGACTTTAAATTCGATTTTTATTTTAATTGGAACGCTAATATATTTATTGGCAATAGAATTATCACAGTGTAATTGTTTTAGTCCCAATTGGCCATATTGATTGGAACCCCATCCATAAATCTCACCACAATCAGTGAGTGCAAATGAATGGTTCCATCCACATGCAATATCAATTATTTTCTCCATATGAAAATTATTAATTATTCCAAAATTCGAAATTGCATCTAATTTATTATTAGGCAATCCAACTTGAGATGCCTTGTTCCATCCACACCCAAATAAACGTCCAGAGTGCTCCAGAATTAATGTATGACCAGCACCACCAACAATACATTTTATATCAGCAACATTTATATTCAATTTTGATAAATTTAATCTTTCTGGATCGACTATTTGCTCAGATTGATAGCCCAAACCCAATTGTCCATGTGAATTAGCACCCTGCAATAAGAATAAATAAATAAATAAATAAATAAATAAATAAATAAATAAATGCAGCGTGGACAATTTGTTCAATTTTTGAGGTTAACTTTATGAATATTTGTTGTAAATTTTTTACCCATACGAATAATTCCATCGACATTGTTTTATCTCAAATTTTAGCATATATATCACAGTTTAAATACACTCTACGTTTTTTAAACATAAATATTGTTTACTTGCTTGTAATTTTATTTTTTATTTTCATTCTTTATACTGACTCCATGTACTCGAATCACGCGGCAAACATGGCGGCACCTGGTGAACGCTTCCGATTGGCTCACGCACCAAAATGGATGCGCACGCATTTTTATTCTATTGCATCATCGTATCAGCTGATATTTTTTTTTCTTCATCATCATTATGATGATTCCAATGACAGAAGCATAAAATACGTAATAACAAACCTATTCACACACATACACATTCACAAGAAATTAATTTTACTTCGAGATTATAATAAGAAATTTTTCATTTTTGCTTATTCTATTTATAAACACACACACATTTATTTATGAATTGTGTTTGCGTCAGTGTAAAGTTAATAACAATTAAACAACAAGATTAAATAATATAAAATAATTCTCAAAATAATTCTCAATATCAATAAATAAAACGTCATTAGAAATTACAAAATAATTTTCATCCATTTGATATATAAAGCAGCATACAAATATTAATTAATTAATAATACATCAAAATAAAGGCATTTATAAATTATTTATTAGAAATGAGAATCATCATAATTAATATTGTTATATTTTTGTGCATAATTATTGACAGTGCTACATCATGGCGATTCAAAGGCAAAGAACGTTCTCCAGTAATATTAAGTATGTAAAAAAAAAAAAATAATAATTATTTTATTTGATGAATTAAAGTATAATTTTTTAATTCTATTTTATTAATAGTTCCAGGTGATGGTGGAAGCCAAGTTGAAGCTAAACTCAATAAAACAATTGTCCCACATTATCTATGCGAAAAAACATCAGATTATTTTAATATTTGGCTTAATCTTGAGCTTTTAGTGCCAATAATAATCGATTGTTTCGTGAGTATATCAAATAAATAAATAATTTGAGGTTAAACACTTGTAATTATATTTCTTTGTTGGCTTTTATTTCATTATTAATATCTATTTATTTATTTTTTTTTTTAGATTGATAATATGAAACTGATTTATCACAATGACACACGTACAACAACAAATACTCCTGGCGTTGATATAAGAATACCAGGATGGGGTGATCCATTATCAGTTGAATATTTAGATCCAAGTAAAGCATCGCCAGGCTCATATTTCAAAGACATTGGCAACATGCTGGTGAATGATATGGGATATGTAAGGAATTTATCGCTCCGTGGTGCGCCTTATGACTTTAGAAAAGCCCCAAGTAAATAAAAAATAAATAAATAAATAAAGAAGAATGAAAATGTTTTTTTTTTTTCATTGATGATAAAAATTAATTTTTTTTGTTTCAGATGAGAATGAAGAATTTTTTGTCAAATTAAAAACACTTGTTGAAGAGACATATGTTATGAATAATAAACAACCGGTGACATTAATTGCTCACAGCATGGGTGGACCAATGACGTTAATTTTTTTACAACGTCAAAGTCAGAAATGGAAGGATTTATTTATTAATTCATTAGTAACATTGGGCGCTGTGTGGGGTGGCTCAGTTAAAGCACTAAAAGTATTTGCTATCGGTGATAATTTAGGTGCTTATGTATTGCGTGAAAGTATTTTAAAGGATCAACAAATTACGAGTCCAAGTTTGGGTTGGCTTTTACCTTCGAAATTATTCTGGAAAAATAACGAGATTTTAGTTCAAACGCAATCGAAAAATTATACATTACTCGATTTAGAACAATTTTTCAAGTAATTATATCAACTAATTAATTTATTAAATAGTGAATTATTTAAAAAAAAAAATAAAAATATACAAGAATTATATTTTTAGTGATATTAATGTGCCAAATGGTTGGGAATTTCGTAAAGACACTGAAAAATATCAAGAAGATTTCACAGCACCTGGTGTTGAAGTTCATTGTCTTCATGGTGCTAAAGTCGGAACTGTTGAAAGGTAAAGAAAAAATTATTACACATTAAATATTAATTATTTTATCATATTTATTTTTTACAGATTATATTACAAGCCAGGAGTGACTGTTGATGGTTATCCATTATTAATTCTCGGTGATGGCGATGGTACTGTTAATTTACGTAGTTTAGAGGGTTGTTTACACTGGCAGGGTAAACAGAAACAAAAAATTTATCATCAGCCATTTTCTGGGGTTGATCATATGGAAATATTACGAAATGCAACAATTTTAGATTATATTAAAACCATTTTAACCGTGGCAACTTGATTCGTTTTAACAAATAATTATTTTATTTATTTCCTTTTACGGGTTTAGACTACGATATTAAATAAATACGTAAATTAAAAGAATTATTTAATTCAATTGCTGTAATAATGCAATGATAATGATATTAGTGGAAGAACAGATTTGAAAATTTTTATATTATTTAATTATTTAATTAATAATTTAATGACATTATTTTTTTATTTACGCACGAATGCTCGATATTAATATAGTTAATACTTTTTATTTAATTAATAGCTAATTTACAATGACAAAGAAAAACAAAAAATTAAGGCTGAAATTTATTTTTCTTATTTCATTTATTTTTTTTTTTTTTTTTTTTTTTTTTTTTTTTTTTTTTTTTTGTATTTGTAGGAATAATTATTAATATAAAGTCATGTAATTTATCGCTGTTGATTGATGGTCTTGTTTTCTTCCAACGCCATATGTATTATGAATATATGTGACACGTATCAATAATGCGGGAGATAAAATTGTACAAAAATAAAATTAGAAAAATCAAGAAAGTGAAAATAACGTTTTTTTTTTTTCAACAATAGTCTGTGAACTATTATAAATTTAATCGTACATTTTATTGTAAATAAATTATGTAATTATTAATATATTTACAAATTTTGTGTGTGTTGATAAATAAATTCCCAAGATTTTATTTTTTAATTTATTTATAATATAAATTCGTAATTCAGCGAATTTTATTTATTTTATTTATATCTTTTCTTTTTTTTTTTTATAATTAATTTATAATACATTTATATTCCAACAATATTTAACATATATTTTTCATGCATCACAAATTAAATCAACATTTTGATTTTTTAAAATAATTTCATTCATCTTTTTTTCTTTCAATTTTCACTTGAATATATTTATATAAATTTTCAATTATTTATTTACGCTACGTAGACAAGAGAGTTATATAATGTGTGTATTTGTATTATAATTCAAAAAATCAGTCTGCGTAATTTGAAGGCAGCGCAGGAATGGTCAAGTTTTTTAATCTCTTAATGAAAAAAAAAAAAAAAAAAAAAAAAAAAAAAAAAAAAAGAACAAAAATAATTATTAATTAATAATTTTTTTCTTATTCCTTTCCATTCATACAAATACCATACAATTTCTTCGCCTTCTTCTGTATTTACATTACTCTTTGGAAATGAAATTAGCACAGAACTTTAATTACATTGAGAAAAATACTGGATTTAATTTTGAAACAAAAAAAAAAATATTCAATAATTAATTCGATATTAAATTAAATAAATATTTTATTAAGTTCACAAACTGAAATATTGATTTAATTCAATATCTCAATTGAAATGATGAAACAATTTTACATTCCATAAATTAAATTTTTAATCCAACATTTATCTCAATGACAAAAATAAAAGCATCCGTTTTTATCCTAATATAACAAATAAAAATTCCACAAGTAAAACAATTAAATAAAAAATTTCCACTAATGTCAGTTGAGGCCAGAACCAGTTTTTAAAAAGGCATAAATACCAATCGCCAATATTGTTACCATAGTTATTGTTCTATAACCATTTAAACGATATGGTATACTGCGTGATTGTGGAACAGCAACTTTTAATTTTCTTTGACGTTCAAGTTCACGTCTATTTGTTTCTGCCTTTAATTTCCATTCTTGTTCTTTGCTACGTCGCTTTTTATCATAATCACATACATCTTTGCTAATTGACTCGGGCGGATAATCACGATATAAATTTTTAGCGCGCATTAATAAATCTTCAAAGGGTAAATCATCAGGCAACTGAAAAAAATAAAAAAAATAAATGAATGAATAAATAAATAAAAATTTTTACTCTATGTCAAATTAATTTTTAATCAACTTACGGTGCATAAAACTTTGTGTGTGTGACCCATATCTGGTGTAGTATTAAATATTTCTGCAGCACGATGTGCCACAATCACAGTACTAAGATAAAGAGGCATTAATGGCGGTGTACCGAGAAAAAAATCAAATAAACGATGTAATAATTCACGATTGTCTGCGTATTTATGCGCATACCACGTTGTATATTCTGCCAATGCAAAATGTGGAAATAATTCAACACTAAAGAACAAAGAAAAATAAATAAATAAATTTATTAAATTTTCATAAATGTTTAAATAATATTATTATAAATAAAAAAATTTATATTTACTTCTCTAAATGCTCCAATAATTTTGGATGAATTCTTTCTAACAATGCAAATATATAAAATAATTCTTGATTAACTTTCTCCATTGTACGCTCCATAAAACGTTCTAAAAATTCCACAGATATTTTTTCTAAAACATATGATCCTCTTTTTAAACCCATAACTAATAAAACAGTCGCTGCAATATCATTAAATCCTTGATAATAACTGAAATAAAAAAAAATAAAATGAATTAAAATGTGAATTTAATAATGGTAAATTTATAGTTAATTTATTTATTTATGGTTTAATAATTACTTCATTTGTGGATGACGATGTAAAACCCAACAGATAATTTTAGTTAATTCACTATGAAATAATTCTATATCTGCTTCAGTTGAATCAGGTGGTAAATGTCCACTGCTTCGTGTGACATCATTTATTATTTGATGATAAACTTTGTCTGGTATATGATCATGAATTTTCTCCAAAATTTTACCATTTTTTATTTGTATCTGTGCGTTAGTTAACCTCAATAATTTTGGCCACAATATTCTTCGTAAATCATCTAGAAAATTAATTTAAATATTAGATATTTAATTTATTTATAAAACATCAGATAAATAGGAAAGAAAATTTTTCAATTTTCTTTATAAAATATTTCTTTTTTAATTCAATAATTACCAGTAACAAATCCTAAACTGCTGCATCCAAGTAATTTAAGGTCACCATAAGTTAATTCTCTCTTTACAATACTGGCTTTTATAACACGTATCTTCAATTTTTCCAAATGATTTAATGTCCCTGTATCATCGCAATTGTCACATAATAAATTATCGACATTATCATTACAACTAACATCATCACCATCATCATTATTTTCATCATCATCATCATTATCATGAATAATACCATCGCCATTTAGTTTACCTGATGATGTCATATCAACCAACAGTGGAATTCTTGGTACATCATTGTCAATCCAAGCTGGAATGGAATCAGGCAGTGTAAAAAGTCGAATTCGACTTGTAGTTGGTTCCTGATAATCCATTTTGATATTATTTATAAATAATTGTCTTCTCAACTGTTATATAGATCTAGTGCATACTATCAGTGACAATTTACGAAAATGGAATGCAGTCAATTGATATTTCAATTAGTAAATATTTCATTTTTCCATTGATTGAATCATAGTAATATTTCCCTTGAATTTATAAATGATTTTTTTTTTTTTTTTTTGAGGTTATAAAATCCAAATGATATGTATTATTATAATTTAAACTTTTATATCAAAGAATGATAATAATTGTGACATTTGCGATCAATTTTCGTCTCACCGAGATCATCTGATAATAATTCCATAATTTATTAGCCTGAAAAATAATTAATATTAATGATAATTATAACGGTGATTAATTTTGAATTTTAATATTAATTTGTTTTTGTTGTTGATATTATATGTATGTACTTACTTGTTTTTTTTCAGTTTTTTTGTTGCTGTGACTTCATGATAGTCATTGAAATGAATATATGTATATTTTTGTACTATGTATTAGTTGAATGCTTAAAGTGAAAATTTTTTGGTTATGTTACTTTGAATTTATCATCATTATTATTAACAAATGTAGAGCAAAATGTCAAAGTACGTCTGGATTCAATGGAATTTTGCCTTTCAATCGTGACACATCAGTCAAATAAGCAAAAACATAACATTTATTTTTTTTTTATTACAGTAACTAAACATATATATATATATATATATATATGCTACCATTGCGCCCTCTTGATGAAGTGGTGCCCTCACTGGGTCAATGATAAGTATAAAATATTTAAACAATTGTAATAAAATTACTAAATACTCAAAATTATCAATTTATATTATAACAAACAATTTTTATTTATTAATTATTCATGTATCAAAAAATTACAAGACTTAACCTCAAAGTTACTTATCACAAACAATCCTTCCAGATTATAAATTAATTCATATCTCAACAAAATACCCAATTATATAAAAAAATATTTATTTACTGATATAAATAAGTAAATATCATTAATAACAGTTTTATTTTTGTGCTCGACATAAATAAATAACACACTGGGCTAAAAATACATCGCATTCAGGCATTCCAATCATTTGACATCCATGCATTGCATGAACAGCAGTATCTAAAAACAAAATATGAAATTAAATAAATATATAATTGTTTATTTACTATTAATTAATTTACCTAAAGCATCAGGATCAGAAATACCAATATCTTCACTTGCAATTCGTATTAAACGTTTGGCCATATAAACTGGATCTTCTCCAGTAGCCATCAACCTTGCAAGCCAATATAAAGCAGCGTTTGTTTGCTTAGATTGAATTGATTTATGCATTGCTGATACTAATTCATGATTATTATCAGTTTTTATATTCGAAACAATATCATATGCCTTTTCTAAATTAATTTTCATATCATTTATTGTCAATTTTTCCAGCATTATATTTTTTTTCTTATTAATTTTCGATTTAACTGATAATTCCAGAGTATTCAATGCGATTTTTGCATTTCCATCGCACATTCCTGACAACCACTGAATACAATCAAAGTCAATGACAAGTTTTGAGGTTAAATTTGATATTTTCTCATTTATAAAATCAACTGCTGTTGAAAGAATATTTTTTATATCAATTTCTGATAATTTTTCTAATTGATAAACTCGACAACGACTCAATAATGCTGAATTGAGACTGAACGATGGATTTTCCCTCGTTGCACCAATTAATACAAATGTTCCAGCTTCGATATGTGGTAAAAAAATATCTTGTTGTAATTTATTGAAACGATGAATTTCTGACATGAATAATATTGTTTTACGTTTATTATTCGTTTTATTATTTTCATCCACTGCTTCTTTGACAATATCTCTGACATTTTGTATTCCACATGATATTGCTGATAGCTTTACGAAATTAACATCATCTTTCATCATTGATACAATAACATTGGCCAGTGAATTCTGAAATATATAATAAATAAAAAGACTTTTAATTAATTAATTTAATTAAATATTTTATAGAATGTTTATTTACTTTTCCACATCCTGGTGGACCCCATAAAATTGTGCTGACAATACGTTTTTTTTCCAACAATTGTCCCAATACAGTGTTGGGACCTATAATATGATTTTGTCCAAAATAATTATTTAAATTTACAGGTCTTAATTTTTCTATCAATTTTGAAATATTATCGCAATTATTTTCATTATTTCCACTTAATAATTCACAATTCGTCTCCATTATCTCCTCAATTTTTACTTTTTTAATTAATTTATCCTCCGAACCATTAAAAAATGGAAAATTCCTTTTACTCATCAGTAAATAATTTTTAAATAAACATTATTTTAAAATTTTATCATTCCCCAATAATAATTAATAAACATAAAGTAACTAGATAAACATTTTCAGTATAAGTAAAGGAAAAAATTGCTACTGCGCAGGCGCCTCAGTTGTACTGTACGCATTTGTATATCTATACGTATGCTTTTTAGTTGCAGTAAATTTCCACTGGCGGCGTTGGTAGATCAAAAAATTATATCTAGTAACGTTCACTCAAAAAAAATTCTCAGAACAGTCGTGAATTGTGAAAAGGCGTGCATGCATTTGAGTACGCTCGACTTCAGATTATTAATTAAAATATAAAAAAGTGATTGCAATATAAAATGACAACTTAACAATTAATAAAATATATCAAATTTTAATTGTGAACATTAAGTCGGTAGTGTTAAGTGTAAAGTGCTGAAGTGTTTTATATTAACAATGAAAAGTGTGTGATAAACTCGAGTGAACGTCCATAACCTCAAAACATTACGACAACATAACTGAAATAAACAAGTGAAAAAAGCAAAAATGGTATCAAATAATGATGAACAACGCTACAAACGTGAGTTGGAAGAGTTTTTTTCAAACCACGGTGGCAGTACATCACGTGAAATTTTACTGGTATTATTACCAAATATTTGTTCTATTTTATTAACCGCAACAATTGTCGCATTGATTGGAAAGCGTTTGCACCAAAATCTATTGATAATAATTGAATTTACAATAATTATCATACCATGTATACTATCATGTACAGTATTATCAGATTATTTAATAACAATTACCACAACAATACTGATAATAACAATAATTAATTTTTTAATAATAATTAATTGGAAATCACACTGTGAACAAAAAATAAATTACACAGAATCATTGACAAAACGTCGAGCATTTATCACAAATTTTCGTGCATTAACAAATATAATAACAGCAGTATGTATATTGGCTGTTGATTTCAAAATATTTCCACGTAAATTTGCCAAAACAGAAATTTATGGATACAGTTTAATGGACACCGGCGTTGGATTATTTATAATGTCAAATGCATTAGTTGCGCCTGAAACCCACGATAATTATTCAAATAAACAATATACAATGAATAAACAATTGTCGTTTATAAGAATATTTTCAAAGAATGCTAAAATTTGTATGAAAAATTCAGCGGCGTTATTAATATTAGGTTTAGGACGTATTTTAGCTGTTGAATTATCAGATTATCAACGTCATGTTACTGAATATGGTGTGCATTGGAATTTTTTTATAACATTAGCATTTGTTAAAATATTTAGCAGCACAATATCTAGTGCTATTAATTCAAAATATTCATTATTATCTGGTATATGGATTTTATCAATGCATGAATATGCTTTGAGTACAAGTGGTTTGAAAGAATGGGTTTTGGGTAATTCACCAAGAAATGATTTTGTATCAGCAAATCGTGAAGGACTTGTATCAGTTCCTGGTTATGTTGGATTATATTTCATTGGCATTGCATTGGGTCGAATAATAAATTCAACATTATACACAAATGATAATAATATAAATAATATTAAGGGTAAAAAAATTAATAATCGTATTGGAATTGAGGGAAAATTATTTGGATATAAAATATCATTTGAATATAATAAATTAATGGTATTGTGTATTAAATTATCATTAATTGCACCGCATGCTTGTGGAATTACACTTATTTGTGAATATTATTTTGGTATTTCACGACGATTGGCTAATAGTGGATATTGTGCGTGGGTTTTAACATTAACAACGGCGTATTTGACGATTGTTATTCTCGTTGAGATATTCACTGATATTTTAATTCATATGATGGAAAATAATTATGACAATTATTGTGATGGTGTAAGTAATAAGAGTGTTAAGTCTTCCAAGAGAGAAATGAAAAATCGTAGCGTGAAATTTTGTGAAAATAGTGAAAATGATTTAGATAAATTTGTACGTAAAAGTCCAATTATTTTTGAGGCTGTTAATTATAATGGTTTGATATTTTTTTTAACCTGCAATTTATGCACTGGTATTATTAATATGTTTATTAAGACACTGTATGTTGAGGATAATGCAGCATTGCATATAATTATTTTATATACTTTATTTAATATTATTATCGCTGTAATTCTTCATCGATATAAATTACAAATGAAATTGTAAATTAATTTATTTTCTTCTTTTATTTATTTATTTATTTTTAATATTTACAATTAAATTTAATTCTTCGTTCATGGTAACTTTGCTGATTGTTAGTTTAAGTAGTTAATAATTAAGTATTTATTTATAATTCATCGTTGGGTGATTGTGAATTTTTTTCTAAATATTCACGAAAAAATTTATTTTTTTTCACGTAATTTGCGACACGTGATACAATACGTAAAAATTCATTGACGTCGAAATTATAATTAGTAAATTTCGCATGTGCACCGCCATCCGGATGGTTACCCTACAAAATAAATAGTTGAAATAAATAAAAATTTAATTTTACAAATTTTTTCACTTTTATAAAATGGAAAATTTATTAGAAATATTTTTAAATTCATTACTTCTGTTTAATGTACTTACAAGATCTTGTCGAAATAATTTTTCTTCGTCTTCCCATGTGAAATATTTAACACCACGTAATCGTGCAAGATCTTTATAACAACTTGCGTCCTCGCAATTGTATAATTCAAATATTGCTGCCCAATCTGGTAAAAACATCATGTGTGTTAAACCAGCTCCATGAATTCCAATAAATATATCACTATTTCGTGTGATTTCTAATTGTTTTTTAAAAGGCATGTCTCTATTGTAGACAACCTGAAAAAATAATTCTTCGTTTAATTAAATTTGTTTTTATCAATTGAAAAAAGAAAAAAAATTTTTTTTTCTTATGCAAAATTTAATTTTCATTTTTACCTTTTGTACTTTATATTCGGGTTTTTTTTCTAATGCAGCGACTAATTCATTTTCATTTAGAATTCTTCGATATCTTGTGTCTCTGCTTAATAATGTAACGCGTATTTTACTGTCATTTTTTTTGTGCAGTGGAATATTTAATCGATGAGTTATGTGTTCACTAAATGCTTTGAACAATCCACTCTTTTCACAGCCATAAATCTATTGGATAAATATAATATTAAAAAATAGTTGTATGAATTATTTTATAATTAATTATTATTCTATGATTATATATAAAAATATATTGTGTGTTATTTTATTCAAATATTACCAAAGGTGTATTGTAATAAAGACCAAAAATCATTCGTGGAAGTAATGGAAGAACTAAATTTTTAAAACAAACATTTTTGCCAGTGAATGTTTTCAAATCCCACAGTGGATTTTTTGTGAATGCTTCAAAGGTATCTTGAAATGCTGATCGATAACTGGAACAATTAAAATAAAAATAAATAAAAGGAAAATTTTTATAAATGAGACATTTAAAAATTATTCATTTATTTTTATTTTTTTTTTCGATAATAATAATTACCTATAACTTTCCCAAATTAATATATGATTGTCAGTGTCGAATGTTGATGGATGCGATTGATTGACGTGCAGTGATGCATAAAGATTAAAAAAATCGCAGAAATGATGATACATATTGACTGCTAAATTTTTTTTTTTTTTAAATTGTGATGAATTTAAATAAAAAAATTAAATATAAAATTATTATTTATTTAATTTTTTTATATTTTATTATTTATTTTTCGTACTTACTTGCGTCTATTTTCATGATATATGTCGGTTTTTCAATAATAATATCGCAATCGCCTTCAATTATTGGACGACGTGATAATTCACGAAAATTTCGTAATTCTGGACCCCAAGATTGCAAAGCACTAATGTGATCTGCATTATCTTCCAATTCATTTTCATTCAATCTAATCAACATTAAAAAAATATCAAAAATAAAATTCGTAAAAAAAAAAAAATTCAAATAAAAATTTTACGATGAAAAAAAAAAAAAAATTTCCATTATTATTTATTAATTTTTTTTTTATCGTAATTATTTGTTTGTTACTTTAATTTGAAGTTTAAATTAAATTTTCTCACGTGCAATATCCACCAATGTCACCAGCATTTAATACGTCCATTGCATATCTAATCGGTCCCGATCTCGTTGCCAAATTTGTAAAATTAATCATAATATTCCTTCCGCGACAAAATCGCAAGTGTTCCGAGCACTCTAATGACGAATCATCCTACGAAAATAAATATAAATTAATAAAATATCAAAATAAAAATATCCCAAAATTAAATTTTATTTTATCACAATTTAATATAAATAAATAAATAAATAAATAAATAAATAAATTATTTACTGCGTATAAAGGCTCGCACAAGAGTTTCATTTCTTTGCGTTGATCTCGAATATATCCAAAGTCACCCTGCGAATAAAACGTATCAATTTGGGCTTGTTTTGTTGCTACCCAACCCTTGTGATCACCTGGACATTGCGAGCGTAAAAATGAATATTTTTCATCGCAATCATCCTCATAACCCCAGCAAGATTTTTTATCCAAATGTTCCTTGAATAAAAAAAAGAAAAAATAAAAATAAAATTATCAATAAAAAAATTGGAGATAAATTATTATTATTATTATTATTATTTTAATTACCTTGTAAGGACAGAGTGGATTTTTGCGACATTTTTCTGCTATTTTTGGATATGAATTGAAATAATATTTCAAATGGTCATCTGGTAAATTAATATTCCCAAAATCATCAGCGATTGTGATATTATTTCCACTTACAGTGATAATGATAAGAATAATTGATAAAATTATTATTGATTGCTTGGATATTGATATCATGGGTGCCATTGTGTGTCTAGGCTTGGCTGTAAATTTAAAAAATAATCAATTTTATAAATAATACAAAGATTTGGATTTATTTGAGTTTGGTCAGACAAGTTTTGAGTATGAAGTTTTATTTATGAATGATGTAAAATTGTCTATTAAGAAAAAAAAGGATGAAGGCAAGAGGTGGAATCAGTAGACGATAAAACTAACGGTTTCATTTTATACGTGTGGGTGTATGACCTCATCATCAATAGAATACCAAAAGGAGATATTGAACATTTTTTTATTAATAAATATGTATTTTTATTTTTGATAAATTTACAAAGATTTAAAAAATTTTGTTTTGATTATTGAGACTAGTTTTGTAAATAATTAATGCAGTTTTTTATTATATGATTGAACGATAGAGAAATTAAAGACTCATGAAGACAGAGGAAAAATAAATAAATTATTTAATTGAATAAATAAAAATTATTTAATTTTCACTTTGATAAATTTACAAAGATTAAAAATTTTATTTTGATTATTAAGACTAGTTTTGTGAATAATTAATGCAGTTTTTTATTTTATGATTGAACGATAGAAAAATTAAAGACTCATGAAGACAGAGATAAAAAAAAAATAAATTATTTAATTGAATAAATGAAAATTATTTAATTTTCGCTTTTAGTTTTATTAAAAAATTAAATAGAAATTCGTAAATTCAAAATTCGATTTTTTACAGTGCATTATAAATGCCAAAACTGTATTTTGAGAATTATTAAAGAGAAAATTAAATATCAGAACAAATTCCAAAGGTTAATTATTAAATATTTCCTATTTTATACTCTGCAGTTTTTAAATACAAAAAAAAAAAATTAAAAAACCTTTCTAATTACCTGGACAATTATCATTTAAATAACAATATAAAAAAAAGAAGTCATCCACTCAACTATAAAATGATGTTAAAGCAAAATAATTTAAATAACAATTACATATATTTTTAAATAATATTCCAAAAATTATTTCCTGAACTTTGCTCCACATTTTAAATATTTATTTATGATAAAAATAAATCAAAAAATTAATTTTTAAATCCACCATAAGGTTTAATGTAAAATATAATTCAATTTTCGCAATTTTACTTACTCATAATGTTAATAAATAATTTAATCCGCGATACAGCAATGCTCGTCGAACAATAATATCGTGTTCACGTTTCACCAGCATCGAAATAATTTTTATCTATGACAAAATTCTCTCTTTACCTTTCAATATTATTATTATCATTATTATTATTATATTTATTTATTTATTTATTATTATTTTGCTTAACTCTAAGTGAATCTATATACAACGTTTATACATTCACTTGTACTTTCAAATATATACATGAATAATCAGCTGTTTTATTATTATTGTCAGAATGCATTCCATCACAGAATTTATTTATCAAATTTTTTGCAATATTATTTATTTAAAAAAAATATATATTTACATCATAGATATATATAGATGTAAATAAGAATAAAAAAGAATTTTTTTTTTCACTTTTATCCATTGAATTTTTATACATGTATATATTTTTTGTGTCGGTTTAGTTTAAATTTTGTGATTATTTTAAGAGGTTATGTTTGTTGCCACACACACGTTTCATGGTTAAATGAACTTTACACACGTGTATAGGAAAAAAATACATACATATATTGTTATTTTAATATAGTAGAATTTATTTTACCATCAGTCGGTAATATAATAATTTATTCATTATATACAACGAGAGGTAATTGTTCTGTGGGTAATATAAAAAATTTCCTAGTTTATCGACTGGGTAAAATTTTTCTTCGGTAGTAAAGTTAGTTTTCTACTTTATCTATTCTTAATATAAAATTATGTTTCCCTTTTCCGATAATTATTGCAGATTACTGCATTATCATCTGTCAATACACTAAAATTATCATACGAGAAAATAAAAAAAAAATTTCTACATATTTAAATTTGTAAAATATTATTTTTATTATTTTATATTATTTTTGAAAATTTATTTGAATTTATTATTTATATATTTATTTATTTTTTTTTTTTTTTACTGTTTGATATTCGTATTGAATTTAATATTAATTGAATATTAATAAATAGAGTTTGATATTAAAGTTTCGGGGATTTAATTCGTTGTGTATGATATATTATTATGAATTATTTTATTGCGTCCGGTTTGTTGTTAAACATACAGTTAGACATGTGAAGAGCATGTAACAAGAGTGCAATTGTCGCGACAATGTGGCGCCTATGTCACACCAACATTTATACATCCTACGCGAAAATCACTGTGACATATATAAATTTTTTCTTTTATTTCCCTTTGTTCACAAACTCCCCCTCGTTAGCCCGAGATTTTCGACACGAATCATAATCCCTCGTAACACTTTTCAATTATTTTTTTTTGCTCAATTACCAAAAAAAAAAAATATTTAATTAATTTTAAAATTCAATTGAACGAAATTGCAATAAAAAAAAATCAACAAATTAATTTCGTTACAGAAATTATTAATTTTTATTTAATTTGTATTATTATTATATTGCGTTGTTACAATTAAGTATCGGAGAAATTCGAGATTTTTTCTGAAAGTTACATTTGAATTTATTTGAAGAAAAATTACAAAATGTAAAAAAATAATGAAGAAAATTTCAAAAAAAAAAAAAATTGAAACATAAAATCCACAACACTGAGTTTCACGATTTCGACCCCGTGGGCCTCTCAGCGTCTTTATATATATACATACGAGGAGGAGAGACCAGTTGGATCGT
This sequence comes from Microctonus aethiopoides, assembly GCA_030347275.1. Lineage (NCBI taxonomy): Eukaryota > Metazoa > Arthropoda > Insecta > Hymenoptera > Braconidae > Microctonus > Microctonus aethiopoides. The sequence continues at coordinate 5,415,207 of JAQQBS010001425.1, forward strand.
AAATTTTACGTCATAGCGGTTGTCACCGGTGCGCGCCTCTTTACGAGCAACGAGCTCGTATTCTCCTGCCCGCGGTGTTTATATACGTATGTACACCATATACATTTATATATGTATGTATGTAACTACATACCTACATATATGTATATGCAATTGAGGAAGAGATGCCTCGTGTTCGATTGAGAAAACTCGCGTTCGCTTTGAGCTTAGTTTTGATGAGAAATAAAGAGTGAAAATCTTTTTCTTTAATCTTGTGACTCTATAAAAGTTTTTTTTTTTATGTTAGAAATTATTTTTGTACATGAGGAGACAAATTTAATCTCTTTATATTTCATCATGACAAATTATCATCCTTCAAACAATTTTAAAATACAAATAAATATTTTTTAAAATGTGTTAATAGAAATATTAAATTAAATTTTTGAAAAATTAAAATTAAAAAATTAAAATTTATTTTATATTTTATTTTATTAAATCTAACTGATTTGATAGGTTTAGTTTTATTAATTCCATATTTAATTTGATATTTTTCTTAGTGATAATATTTGAGAATGTATAAAAATTATTGTGGGGAATTTAATTTAGTTATTTTTGTATTTTATAAAAATAATTTATAATCAGATCCGGGAAGTGATCAGGTGGCGTGTGTTTTAGTCTATAGTATACCCGCGTAATTGTCTAGATACTTGTGATAATCTTAAGGAGTAATATACATACACACAAGCTATATGTGTGTATGAAATAAAAAAAATTATATAAATAAATAGAAATAGTTTGCAGGTGCGATCAGATCATGAATTCATTTGTTTATATACTCGCGGTAAATTCTGGTATCATTAATGCGCGTAGTTTTCTCGTGTTTATGTTAGTGTGACGGGAATAGTGTTGGTAATGTTGCCGCAAGTGTTATTGTTTATTCAATAAAAATTATTAACAAATCTCGTCTTCCTATATACATAATTTTTTATTTGGAATTAAATACAGAATAATAAAATGAAATAAAATTAAAATATTTATACAAATAAATATTAAATTATTGATTTGTCAATTAATTATTGCAACTGTGTTAATTATAACATTATAAACAATATGTTCATAGCATATATTTAATGAAAAAAAATTATCTATAATAATTAAAATGAATATAAATATTACAAATTTATTTATAATTTATTTGAATAAAAATTCGTGAGTTTTTTTTATTTTTTTTTATTATTTTTTCTATTCAATAAATTTATTTATTGATTATAATTAATAAATCCTATTTAAATACATCGGAATTTTAGTTACAATGATGATAATATAAATAATTGTGTCTTCAGTTAAATTTTACAAAGTTAAAAGTAAATAAAATAAATAAATTTATAAAAATAGAAAATACATAAGAAAAAGTAAAAATAAAATTATATATTATAATAAAATACACACACCTGCATAGTACCTTGTCCAACCACCATCTAACTTACAACGTGGGTGTATATGTTTGCGATAACACACGCAGGTTATTCCTTCCATCGAGTTATATTGGCAACACACATATTTACACTCACACACATATAAATTTCTCTTCATTTCTTTTTTTTTCCTCTTTTTCCACCTCATCGTCCTATACAACAACCTGCGACGATTATCCGCCAACGCTACGATAAATAAATATACATAACAATAATGAAAAAAAAAAAATAAAAAATAAAAAATAAAAAAAAATTTCTCCAACATTTTTCAACTTTGAAAAAAAAATCTATTTTCAAACTGAATATTCAATTTTTTTTTCCACCATATCTTTATGGAAAGTCGCATGGACAATAAAAAAAATTTTTCACATCCCCAATACTTATAAAAAAATATATACATATATATAAATATAAATTTTATATATTTATGTGTAAATCGCACTTTGTGGTTATGTTTCACATTGAAATTACAACTTTTTGATGTGGCATATTATCATACATAGATTAAATACACATATATACAAATATAAAAAATAAAAATAAAAAAATTTTAATTTATTTTTTTTTTATTAATTTTTTTTTAAATATATAAACATTTTATTCATACTCGTTGATCTTATCCGCAACTTTAATGACTCACTTGTATAAAATTTAAGTATATAAACACATAAACGATGAACATATAATACCGCACATATATATACATGGATGATAATAATGATAATAATAATAATAAAATTATTTCAAACCATAAATGTATAGTGATAGTGTATACACAATTTCAAGTTGAGATATAAATATAAATTAAGTATCCTTATACAAATATCCTTCGTGTAATTGCACAACTATCGTGTTTGTATTTGTGTGTGTATTATTACACACGTGGTGGACGCAATTAAATGACAACATAATAATCTAAATCCATTGGGAATAAAAGAAAAAAAAGAGAAGACAAATAAATACGAAAAATAATACCATTAATTCTTTATCACACACCATCAATATTACACTCGATAAATGTTGGAGAAATACATTTGTAAATGCTGCTGCAGTGTAATTTGTAAAACCAGTAACAAAATCACCGCGTTACAAGCACATAGAGCACAACAAACGTCTTAACCTCGTATTTTAAATATAAATAAATAAATAAATAAAATAAAATGAAATAAAATAGATAGGATTAGAAATAAAAATTTATTTTGTATTTTGTTTGATAGTTTTTATTTATTTATTATTTTTTTTTCTATTAGGTATTTTGA
>JAQQBS010001425.1:5418376-5610186 GCA_030347275.1 Microctonus aethiopoides
AAAAAAAAAAAAAAAGATACGGAAGGTGAAATGAGGTAGCTCGTAAATTTACAGGCGGCGTTTTTCGACGATGTTGAATAGGTGTAAATGAAGTTGCGGGTTATATATATACACTATATAGCATCCCTCGATTATTCCCATATACACCGCACTCGTTCCTTTTTCATTCTTTCTTATTGGCCCTTATACACCATCAAAGAGAGAGAATAAAGTCGAGAATATATATATTATACGCACAGAAGGGACTATGGACCACCCTGATATTTGTCGTTGTGGCGTGCGAGAGGTCTAAAGAAATAAATAAAGTCACACACAGAGAGACGACAACGACGCGACCATCATGATGATGTTGATGATGATGATGATGATGGCATGAGCGAGAAGATCAGTGAATTTTAGGAGTGAAAAGAAGACGAGGGTGATGATGATGACAATGCGCCTGTGGTAACAATGGCGGCGGCGCTTGTTTTGTATTATTTCCGTAGTAGGAAAATATATATATATATATATATATATATATTTCTTTTCTTTTTTTTTTTTGACTTCTGGTACCGCACAAGAGCTGTGTGTGTGTCTTGTATTTTTTTTTTTTTTTTCATTATTGTTAGTACTATTTTCTTTTTTGTGTATAAAATATTTCAATGACGGTGGTCGCATTTTCTTTCGCCACGTACTTTTCATTTTATTTGGCTTTATTATATATAACAAGCTCTGCATGCAAGCTCAAACACGCCCACTTCATACACGCGTTAGACAGACAATGAAACCTGCAAAAAAAGCCGGAAATGAATTATAAATAAAAAAATTAAAAAATTGAACGAAAAATTAAAAAAAAAAAAAGTATTTTAAAATTCTTTAATTATATTATCTATTTTTATATTGTATTGGTATTTTTTATGAGTATTTATCCTGAGAGATAGCTCACATTGTATTAAAATGGGCTAGTAATTTTATTTACCAAATTAGCTTGAAAAAAAAATTATAAAATTAAATTTTTTCAGAGCTATATGGTATTAAATCCATGGGCGTTTCGTATGACTTAATACCACTTGGCTCGGAAATTTCGATAAATAGAAATTGCTAACTGGTGATTCGCTTTTTTTTTTTTCTTGAATGAATGAACGATTTGTCAATCGATGCATTGAATGATTGATGAGTCAACGTAATTGATGAATATATGCATATGTAGTAAGATTTATTTATTTACTTATCTTTTTTTTTTATTCAACTGGTGATTTATTTTAATTTTTATTGATGTAATTATTGAGAAATAATATTTGTATCGTTTGGAAATTTATTTTTATACTCCAAAGGGTTGAAAGAATTCAATAGAAATGGAAGAATTCAAAGGAGGAAAAAAGAATGAAGATTATTTTTAAAAGTAGAGGATTAAGTATACGAAAAATAATCTTCTTTCATAGAAGAAAAAATTGAGCAGTTGAACAGATTTTTTTTAAATTATTTTTTTTTCGTAAATTGTTGACAGGTGGAGTGAAGAAGCGCCAGATTAAATAAAATTATGTGATACCTGTACTGTTCGCAGATGATCCTTAATACGCATAAAGATTAAATTACTGCTAATCCTCATTAAATTTGAACAAAATGAATGGGCATAAAGGGCTCAATGAATATAATATATATATAAATACATAAATACTATGAGAAGATACTTACAAGTTTGGTTTCCATTTTGTTAAATAGGTATTATTTAAAAATTTCTTTCAACGTATTAAACAAATGATATTTGTCATTGGATTTGTTCGTTTAACCTTAAAATAGAAAAGTCCATGATGAAATGAATTTTAAAGAAAGAAACAAGTGTATATTTATTTTTTAATTTACCAACTGATTTGTGTGTGAAGATTATACATTCTCCTTGTTCTTATTATTGTTTATTTAACTATGTTAACAGAAAAAAATTGTATTAATTTATTTCTTCTCTGTGCAAATTTCCATCAGAGATTATGAACCGAATGCAGACTTTAGCTCGCCCTAGCGGATAAATTAACAATACAGATAAATCTACCAGATGGTAAAACAGTTATCTGTAAAAAAAAAATTCCCTATATTACCGACTGGTCAATAAATAATCGGTAAGGTAGGAAATATTATATAAATATAGGCAAAATGAAAAATTCGCACAGTGCAATGTGTGTTTATTATGTTCTAGTAAATTCGAACTTGAATGCTTGAAAAAATTAAATAAAAATATATAATTTCGCTTTTATTAATTTAAATAATTGTTAAAGTAAATTTTTAAATTCAATTTATGAATAATGCCACGTTGTATAAATAAATTATTTAATTTAGCACAATGCGTGGGACGATTTAATAAATTTGGTTTTGAGGTTATGTATGCAAATAAATTGAATAAAAAATATTTATCAACAACTTTTGTACAGAAAAATTTAAACAATGATAATAATTCAACAAATGACAATGTAAATGTAGCAACAATTGGAGAAATTAAAGGTTTAATTGATGAAAATGTCGAATTATGCGATATACCAGCGGATAAAATAAAATTACCAGGCGCATTGGATATTTGTAATGAAGATATTTCTGAATTTGTTACACCATATACAAAACCAACATTTAATTTTGCTGCTTATGCAAATGAATCGCCAACAATACAAGAATTAATAAAGCTTGGCGTTGAATTATGGAAACTTGAACATAATGTAAAAGCAATGAAAATATTATTGGGACGTAATTTTGATGATATGAAACCACATATTCAATTTTTGCACGATTGTGGTGTACCAGCTGATCAAATTGGCCATTCATTAACAATAAATCCATTTATATTCGTTAAAGATATTGATGATTTACATACGAGAATACGTTATTTAAGAGCTCATAATTTTACACGTAAAAATATCGCAACAATTGTCACAAATAATCCAAGATGGTTGAATTATACTACACTGACAATAGACAGAAGATTAGCATTTTTTCAACGTCAATTTAAATTAACTGGCGATGAAACACGACTAGTAGCTGTGAATGGACCAAGATTAATTACACATGAGCATAAAAAAGTGTTGGAAAATACATTTTGTATACGAGAATTAATGGGGTTTGAAAATGAACAAATGAAAAATTTGTTGATGAAAAAACCGATATTATGGATGAAAAGTAAATTGAATATTTTCAATTATTAATTCATTGAAAAAATAATTGTATTTAAATTGATGAAAATAATTAATTAGTAATTATAAATTATTTTAATTCTAATTTTTATTTTTATTTTTTTCTGCAGATCGAGAGGAAATCGTTCCGGTCTTTGATTATCTTCATAATGTTATGAATCTTCCCCACGAAATATTGGCACAATTGCCTGATATATTAGTTGCACACCGTAATTTAATTAAAAATCGTCATGAATTTTTAAAATCACTTGGTCGTGTGCAATATAATCCACAAAAACCGCTTTATATATCGCCAAATGATATTTGTCATGGGACAGATTATGAATTTTGTACTAAAGTTGCTAAGGTGTCAATTGAATTGTTTGATATGTTCCTGAAAACTCGTTGAAAAAAAAAAAAATCTAATTTTAAAATAAATTATTAAATGAAATTTTCATAACAATTATTTTTTTTTTTTTAATAAATGGCAAATATATTTGTTGCATTACATGCGAATTTTTTATACTGAATAGTAAAAAAATCACAAGGCAGTTTAAATTTCTTTTGTATTCATATTTTTTTGTCCATATTCTGACGCTTTAAAATATATTTATATATAATAATTCAGACTTTCATTATAATTAATATAGAAAAAAAGTGTTGAACATTTTTTTCGGTATTTATCAGCGATGGAGATTCACATAAAACATCAATTAAAAACCATAAAACACATAAACACAGTGGAATTCTCCAAATTATTAGCTTTTCATTTGTTTATTTCGTAGATTTCTGAAATAAAATTCTAACTAAATTTTCCCAATTCTTGTTTTTTTTGTATTGCTCGCACTGAATGATACAAAAATGTATCGATTAATCCAGCAACTGTGAATATACCACCAATAATTGCACAAACATTTGTCGCAAAATGACTGAATGATTTAGTTTTTTCAGTATATTTAACCATCAATGGACTCAATTCATAACTGAAAAAAATACCTGGCATACCTGACTCACCACTAAATAATGATACTGTTCTTGAATGTCGTGTAACGGAAAATTGATTTGTTGACAATTGTGATCCATCCATACGAAAATATGTTGTTGGCACAATTTTAATATAGTGATGAAACATCATCGCACCTATTTTTCCAACAAAAATCAAAGAAAAAAAAATTAATTCAATCATTTTTACATACAAAATTATTTCAAACATTCTAGATAAACAATTTAATATTCAAATAAATAGTAGTAGAGGAAAATTTCCCGCGCATTTGAGTGCCATGTTGTTTTTTCATATTAATACAATCGATATATCGAAGAAAATTCATCACAGCGGCAATTTCACGATATAACATTAACCTACAAAGTGAAAATTTTATGTTTCATTACGAAAAAAAGAATTAACCAAAGTTAAAACGAAATATTTGAAAATAATTTTGTAATAAAGTTTAAAAAGTAAGTAATAAATAATGGTTAATATTAATAATTAATTAACTAAAACATGAAATTAAGTGCATGTGTATGAATTTTACATAATTTCCCATCGCAAGCATTTTTATTGAATGTTTCAATTTACTATTGATTGATATTACTTATTTATTAATTTTTTAGGTTAAAATGCCAGTTGTACCAGGTGGAGCGTATCAAAGTCCATCATGCTGGGACAGAATGAAAATGGGTTTTGCAGTAGGATTTTGTGTGGGTATGGGAGCTGGCGTAATACTTGGAGGTTTTACAGCATTGAGGTTAACATAAAAAAATTATATCTTAATTAAATTAATATGTATAAAAGAAATTAATTTTTCTAAATATTTTTTTATTTTCTCCTGACCGGATAAAATAAAATCTAAAATTTCCTGCTCTTTTCATTTATAAAATTGATTAATTAATTGAATTTTATTATCATTTAGGTATGGTATGAGGGGCAGAGAATTAATAAATACCGTTGGTAAATCAATGTTACAAAGCGGTGGTACATTTGGTACATTTATGGCTGTTGGTACCGGAATAAGATGCTAGTTTATAAATTTTAATTTTAACAATTATCTATCTTAGATTGTGATTAAACTATTATACTATTGAATAATAATTATTGTTGAATGCTCTAAAGAAATAAAAAATTGAGAAAAATAAATAAATAAAATAAAATAAAGGAAAAATTGAAGATTCAGAAAAAAATGTATTGAGAATTATAAATGATTAATTACCTTCATCAGCAACGACAATTGTACCGTCTATTGGATTAGATATACCTGGAACATTTACTCCAAAGCTTAAATGACGAATGCGGTGTGTCATATTGAATTGAGTTGATGCATATGGCTGAACGTCATGAACTATAGTTGTAATAAAATGAAAAACAAATGAAAATATTAATTATAAATATAACAATATAAGAAGTATTTTAGGTTAGAAATGACAATTTTTATCTACTCGATAAATAATGAATAAAAAAATCTCACCGTGAATATGATTTATTGAAAAACTATGTCCAGGAGAAATGTGAAAACTTCCACCAACACGATTTACCTCCATATAACCGTATATTTGACAACCTTCTAAGAATGCATGTTTCAAAGTTTCACTTGATTTAACATTTTCACATTGTTTTATTAATGATAAATTTTTTATTGCCCATTGTCGTTTTGAATACGCTTGTTTAACATCGTCACACGTTTGACAACATCTGCAAATCCAATAAATTATCATTTTTTATATCAGATTAATCATTGGTGGGTATTGAAAAAAATAATTAAAAATAACAAAAACATTTACGTTATATTTAAATCTTCGTTTTCAGCACCGTAACATGAACCACAAGCAACTGTTGTTGTTTCTATAGTCTAAAAATAATTATTTCAATTTATAATTAACAAATTTCAATATGAGAATGATATTAAAAATATAATATGACATTACTTGATTTTCTTGATGTTTACTTTTTTTAATTTCAGAAATGTCGGTTTTTTTTGGATCCTCAATTGGTTTACCATCCAAATCTAATCTTCTTTTATAAATATTATGCTCTATTTGTAAATGTTGTTCACCAGTTGTGTCCATTGCGTCCAAAGATAATACTAAAATATAAAATAATATTCAAACATTGAGTGAAATTAATTTATATACAGCAATATAATTCTGATATATTAACTATCACTTACAATCACATGATATTGATGGTATAACAATATCTAAATTAATTTTTAATTTAGCACTTCTTGATGTATCAACAAATAATTCTTCATTTAAACTTGGCGTAAGATAATCGCGTAATTCCGATAAAAATAATACTGCCATAAATATTGAGCTGATGATTGTAACTGAAATGAAAAATAAAATAATTATTTGATAAATATTTTTGAGGTTAACCCTTGAAGCAAATAAAAATATTCTTTTTATCATCAATAATATTAAAATAACACATGAATTTCTTAACATATAAATAAATAAAGTTGTTAATTTACTCAATTATTCATTCAATCATTTGTTTATATTGTTTTATTATATTAAAAAATATTTGAATAGTGAGAAATATAAATATATGGTATACATTGTGTGAAATTGAATTAAATATTATAATAATTATAAATTATAAATATATGCATTTACTTAATGCACCACCGAAGGTTTTCACGCGAAAATCCTCAAGGGTTTTTGGGTACGCATCGATTTTTCGTAATACTTCTGTGATATTCATTTTTACTAATGAACATTAAATATTTTTAAATGTGCCACGTTTAAATCATCACAATTTTATTATTATATATCTATAATATATACATATATATATTGCTATATATTTTAAAGTTTTTTGTATATGGATACATAAAACATATATGTAGAAGTGGGAGCCAGTGTTGAACTAAATTTTCCCATTTTTTTATTTTTCCATAAATTTTCACAAACCCATCGCGCAACCTGACGCCATTTTCCTCAATCTTCAAATTCAAAAAATGCGCGCGAAATATATTTTATTCAAATATTGTTATCATCTCAAAGTTGCAATTACATCTATACAAAATTTATTTTATAATTATTTTGCATGATAAAATATACAGTTTATTTATTTATATTTATTACTATAAAAACGCAATGTCATTTTTTGTAATTATTAATTTTATATGATATATATGTATGTTTAACAAAAAATTTTAATTTAAAAAATATGCATAAACAATGTGTTTAATATTATAAACAAAATTATAATTTAATGCATTACTTATATATTAATTGGACGGCATATATAAAATACATTCACTGCTTTTTTCCTTTTTAGTTCATTTTTTTTTCTATCATAATATCAATAAAATCGTTATTTTTATCATTTGTTTTTAATTTAATTAATTAAATAAATTTAATTTAATTAATTAATTAATTAAAATTCTTCTTTTTACTTCTAACAGGTATTCAACTATAAATTCACACTAAATAATTATTTATGTATTATTAACATCAAAATTAATTCAAATAACTGCAGCATTATAACCTCCAAATTTTTCCCTTTTCAATAAATGAACATTTTCGATGAAATTTAATTCTTTCTTATCAAAACGATTGGAATATTTAATAAATGACTTCTATTCTCATTAAATCTACAAATATACCTAAATATCTACCAATACTTTTTTATCAAGCTTTAATTCTCATAAATAAAATTGAGAAATAATGTGAATCAAAAAATAAAAACACATTGATATAAAAGAATAAAAATAAATGTAAAATAATTAAATTATATACATTATAATTATTCAATATATCCAATTGACAGGTACCCATTGATGCTCAGTAGCTAAAGCATCCAATGCAGCAACAACCTGCCTAAATGTATTATCAAAATCTTCATTGACAATCACCAAATCAATATATTTTTCATAAGCTCGTTGTAAGGCCGCTGATTCCTCAAGTGTCGATTGTAAATCGTCCTCCTAATTATTATTTTCACAAACAAACAAAAAATATAATCAGAATAATTCAATTAATAAATATAAATAATAATAAATTATTTTTCCATTCATATACATTACATATTTATCTAATATTAAATAATATTCAATAATTCATCTTCAAAATAAAATTATAACTTTCATGCAATTTTCAAAATACCTCATAAAGTGATGCAAGGGATTCCAATGTTCTAGCACGCCTCGAGCTGAATCTTATGGAGCTTTGACGATCAAACTACCAAATTCAACATCAAATATATATAATACAATAAATAAATAAATAAATAAAATAAATAAAATAATAGCAATAAATAAATATACCAAAGGAAATCTACAATTAAAATTTAACTACATGCATTTATTAAACATTTATCTCGCTAAAAACGAGCAATAAACAATAATATATTCGAGCAATAAAATTAAATAAATTAAAAATTTTCTACAATCATAAAAAATTTTTCTTTTTTTTTTTGTTTCTATATAAGAAAGATAAATAAATATAAAAGGATTATTCATACACATGTATATCTTACCGTTAAATTACGACTGCTGGCACCGGTTGATCTTCCATGATCATAAAGTGTTTTCAATTGTTCCATTCCCGGTGCCGCAATAAATATAACATACGGCATAAATTCCGTGCTATTGTGCAATGTCTTCAATGCAGCTGGACTACAATCCAATACACACATTTTTCCATTACGAATTAATTCACGAACTGAATCAAGCTTTGTTCCATATAAATGTCCACCATGTTCACCAAATTCTAAATAACGATGTTGTTTAATATCATCCTCCATTGAATCACGATCAGTGAACCAATAACTTTTGCCATTCTCCTCAAGAACTCTGGGTGGCCTTGATGTGTCTAGCAATATAAAAAATAAAATTATAACAATAAAATAAATTAAATAAATTATCAAAAGTATTATTTATTAAATTACTTACACGGTACAATTGTTCCGAATTTTTCCTGATCGCTATTAATCAAACGATTTTTCAGTGTTCTTCTTCCAACACCACGTGGACCAACTAATGCCAATGTTTTACGTCTAAATGGTGGCATTCTAGCGACTTCTTCATAGAGTAATAATTCAGCACTATCAAATTCACCATTTGATTTTGATTCATACATTTTTCGTTTCTTTTTCTTTGATATTCGCGTACCGCAAATACTTATTTTATGAACAAAATCAGCTTCAGGTGGAACAAAAGCTTTTCTACGTTCCTCTAATTCTAATGATGGTATTAATCCTGGTGCTCCTAATCCTTCGCCTTCAACACGTCGTGCTTGCCACCAATTTGGATCAATTTGATCGACAATTTGTAAAATATCACCTTTTTGAAATGGCAATCCAATTTCACGACAAGGCAACAATGTATCTTCCGATGGATCATAATCGAATAACGCTCGCATGTAACACTATGAAAATAAAATAATTAATAAATTAATTTTACCAAACAAACATTTAGGAAAAACAAAAATTATCATTGATATTAATTTATATTTAATTTTAATATACAATTTTTATGTTTTAGTAATACTTACAGTGGATTTTGTTTGATTATTCTCATCGCTAGATATACCAGGTGCAACTTTTAATGATAAATTCTCTTTGGCTGCTTGGATTTCATCTCGTAATTCATCTGGTGTATGAACAGACTTGCCATTAACTTCCATTATCACTTCGCCAGGACGTAAAAGACCTTGACGTGATACTGTACTGCCACCGAGTATTCTTGCAATTATTAAATTGCGTGATTCATCAACATGAACAGTCAGGCCCTGGAAATAAATTAATTAAATGAATAAATTAAAAATTATATCAATGTTTAATTTTATTTAAATATTAAAATGACAATTATTTTTTGGTTGTTAAATAATTTTGATTATTCATTTTTACCAGTGGTTCATTTGGTTGTCGTCTCAAACCAACAACTCGCACAGCTTCACTGCGACTTACGTCACTTGGCATTGTTGATGGAATTAATTGACGTATTGGTGGCGGTGCTTTATGTCCAACTGCAACTGCGTCGTGTGTTTCCAATAATGCTTTAACGTGTGGATTACTCAATAGAAATGATAATTGTTGGGCATCAATACTTTTTGATTTATTAAATGTATGAATTATCTCATCGACGATGTCACATACAGCAAAGAAAACTGGTTCTACAAATTTTGGTGGCTGCTCCAAACGTTCCTGGACCTGATAAATAATCAAAGAAGAAAAATATTAATAAAAAAAAATAATACATACAATCAAAAGGAAAAAATTTTTCGACAAATGAAATAATATTATTTTTTTCTGGAATTTTTTTTTTTCTATTTCTTCTGATGTGTTTGAGTTTAAAATTATAAAAAAACAAAACATTTTCACAGTCAAAAGAATGAGGTCAATGACGTAAGAATTATCCAAAACATAAATTTAAAACCACAAATAAACCTGAATAAAATATAAAATAAATAAATATAAAATAAAATGATTTGTAATGCAAAATAATTATCAACAATTAACAACAACAACGACTGAATAAAAAGTGGCCATATTGAATGAATAATAATTAACATCCATTAACAATCCCCCTATAAATACAATCACCTAAAAAAAAAAAAAAAAATGAAAAATCCCAAATAAAAAAATTAAATTCTCAACAATATAAAATATTAAATTACCAATCGAAAATAAATATTCCAATTGCTATCATATTTTTTAATTACTCCTAATGGACACACCTACGTATAAAGAATGTAGAAAAAAAATTAATACCCAAAGTACCTACATAAATTACTCAATAATATTTTATAAAAAATATTTACCACGTGTCAATATAATAAATTCTAAATCATTTAAATAAACTATTTCACTTTCTCTCTTTGTATTGCTGTTCACAATAATCAATACTCGTTATTTAAATTGAATATCACAAGAATAATTACATTATATAGATGAAGAAAATTATTTAATTGTAAAATATTGCAAAGACCTCACACACATTCGATGGAATATCTCAAACTATATGAAAGCGTCACGAAGCCGCGCCTAAAACCACCACCTCCTCCCTCTTCACTATGAATATTACACGGTGTCCCGTACACACATTGGTATATATAAAATATATATAGGTGTGTGTATGTATTTAATATGTACATTTACAAATACAGTTAGTCAGTCAGTCAGGAATTGTTGAAGAAACAGGTGGGGGACTAATGGCTTTTAGAGCAAGACAGAATAAACACCAGTTTTATTGTGGTATGCTTTATGTATATATGTATTTAATACACCTACACATTTATAGTAGATATGTATGTATATGTATACTATAAATGTTCAGGAACGTATTAAATAATCTTATCTCCCAGAATTTATTTCAATTTTTAATTAATGTTAAAGAAAAAAATAATTTAAATTTAAATTAATTCATGTTGTTTTATTTTTTTTTTTTTTTATGGTGGATTTATTAATATTTGGAATTTGTTTATGAATTTATTAGATGTTTAATGAGTTTATTTAATTATTTATTATATTATTGAATAATATTTTAAATAAATTTTTAAGATTTTTAATTTTTTGGGATTTTAAAAAAATTTTAATTGACTTTTTAAATGTAGATAGTGTATCAATTTAAAAACACTTGACCACTATGACAGGGTATCTATCCCGTATATATATTAATATATATATATATGTCTATATATATTAGTACATAAAAAATTTAAACGTAATTAAAGTCACTCTAGTTGTGCAGGTCAATGAAATAATTCCATTGACCTAGAAAATAAATTTCAAACCCAACTAATTTAATTATCTAAAAAAAAAAAATGACCTTGGAATTATTTTGAAAGGGAAAAATTTTTTTTTTTCAGCTGAAATTAAATTATTAAATTTTTTCAAATTGATTTTTAATTTATGAATAATTAATTTGTAATTTTTCTGACCTTGACGAGTGAATTAACAACAGGACTGTCTAGTAATCCTTTAAGAAAAAGAAGATCTGTGTCGTCCACTGTCACTTTTCCAAGCTCCTCAATGTTCTCTCTGACGTGCATGAAAGCAGCTGGAACAATCAAGAAACGATTCTCCATAACTGGATACTAAAGTCTTTATATATACCTATATATTTATTGGGGGTGGATGAGTGGGTGGAAAGAAAATATAGGGTGCGCAGAAGTATAGAGTACGTTCGAGGGTTGTATCTAAAATTTTTATATTCGAGGGGTTGATAGATAAAAAATAATTTCCAGACCTGTTTGCTGTATTCTCAAAAAAGAAAAAAAAAAGATCAATATAATGTAATATTTACAGATGATTAGAAAAAAAAAATATATAAATTAATTAGTAATTATTATTTATTTGTATCGTGTTGAATATTTAATTTATTGATTTTTATTTTATTTATTTATTTTTTTTTTTTTTGTTAGATTTTAAAATTATAATTTGTTATAGTTTTAATTTTTATTACCATTTTCTGCCAAATGTATTTTTCCATTGTTCATTTCATCAGTACTAGCTAAAAGACGTCTGTCTTCAGTTTTATTTTTCCTCCCGAAAATCACCATTATTTAATAAATAAAATTAACAGACTTGTAAATAAAAAAACTGATGCAAAATAAAATATTAATTAATTATTTTTTCCATTTTAAATATAATCAAATAATTTATCTATTAAAATAATTGTTAAAGTGTGATAAAAAAACGTCAGGGAAGTCATTAAGAAAATAATTATCAAAATAAATAAAAATTAAATTTAATATTATTTTAAAAAAATAAATAATTAAATAAATAAATAAATATAAAACTCGACTGTTTGACAATTACAGGTGAAAAGCACACTAGCACGACTTGCTTTTATTCTTCAACGAGGGAATGAAAGTGGATTTTTACTTTTACACCTGTAGTATAACATGTAAAGTATACGTAATAAAAGTGGGGATAAGAAAAAAATAGGGCCCAGTATTTTATGTGAGTCCCCTGAACCTGAAGACAGTCAACACACACTACACGTCCAAACACAGCAGGAGAGCATGAAAAACACTAAAAAAAAAACCAGAAAATATTTAATTTTATCTCGAAAATATTTTTTATCAAATACAAAATTTTTCTTCTTTTTCTTTTTCCTTTAAATTAAAAGATTGTATTTAATTATTCCCCCCTCACTGTTAAAACAATTAAATAAACATTGCATTAATGATAACGAAGGTAAATGTATATCAGAGTCATTAAATAAATTATAATTTAAAATCTACAATGCAGTTAAAGTTGAAAATAAAAATTAAAATGAGACCTCCTCACCGCAAGGGTATCAGTTAAAAACTACTTTTCAATCTCGTGAAGCAATTCTCATAGCAACTTTGAATAACTAGCGCGTGTTAATTTTGTTTAGGTGGAGGGAGACAGAAATGAAAATACATATTCGCATAAACATTCAAATATAAAGATACCAAATGAATCTATAAACGTGAGTATAAAAATATTCATTAATAAATAATAAATTCTTTAGAATAAAAATAAATTTTATATATTATTTTATTTTATTTTTATTTAATTATTTTATTTATTATATACCTGACGTTGAATTAATTCGATATTCTCCACGATGAATAAATGATGATATTAAATCACAACCGCAAACTGATACTATTTGATTTGTCATAGTTCATTTAACAATTGTTTTTCTAGTGAATTAAAAATACTTTCAACTTATATTGTCATACCACAATTATTTTTTCTTTCTATCGATCAAACATGCATTGATTTTCTCCATAATTTATACATTTATATTATCATTATTGCTATTATTATTACTGTCAATATTAATTTTATATTGTAATATATAAAATTTATTACGTAAAATTAATTTTATTATAGACTTTAAGAAGAAAATACATTTTATTGATAGGAATGAAACGTAAAATATGGGCGGTAAATTCGATTTTAATATATATTTCACGGTATTAATTCACTTGAATTTTGGCATGAAACCAAAAAACGTTATTCCAACGTGAATGCTCGACGTTTACTATTCATAGACTGCCTCCACAAATGTATATAAATCAGTATATATGTATATACATAAGTGTGTATATAACCGATCGAATTTTTACATGGAAAGAATTTTAGAGACGATAATAAATTGGGGTACTTTATTTTTTTTAGTCTAATTTATCTGCCTTGATTATTATATATTTTTTTTATTCTCCCGGAAATATTATATTCAATACCCGAAAAAAAATATTGAATTAAATTTAGAAACAATTAAAAATTTTCAATTAATTTAATAAAATAAAATAAATTCATTTTCCAATTTAATTCATCAATGAACATTATTAATTTTTAAAATCTTGTATTATCTGGCATTTTAACAAAATACGCAACTTTATCTTCTGCTACACGATAATTATGTATCCATCTAGAGCCTTTACGTAAACTACCATCAATACCATCACGCCAAACACCAGCGGGTAAATAAACTTCGCGTTGTCTACTGCCAGAATATAAAATTGGTGCAACAATAAGCTCTTCGCCAACAGAAAATTCATCAACAACAACATGACACGCTGAATCCATCGGATCAAGCATCCACAATGGTCGTATTATCGGTAAACCTGAGTCTAAAGTTTCATTCGCATATTTCTTTAACAAAGGCGTAACAGTTTTTTGTCGTAATGTCGTTAATGATTTTGCCATTTCCAATACCGATTCATCTGAATAACTACTTGGTAAATGTGTAAATCTTATAACCGGTAAAAATGTTGATAATTGTAACCATCTAATATACAATTCTTTATCTGGTAAATTAATAATTAAATCATTATTCGGATTATTATTAGACACTGGAATTTCCACATCACCACCAACTGCGCCCGGCATTATAAATGGAAATCCAATCATTCCATAATTTAATATTGTTGGTATTACAGTTGTAATTGCCTTCCATGATGATGGAAATGGTGGTAAACTAACAAACACTGGTGCTTTTGGTCTTGATATTGCGCCAGACACTCCAATAACTGGTATTGAACCAATAATTGATTTTGTAAATAATGTTTTATAATGATCTGGATTTGTTAATGGTTTATCACATTTATAATAATGTGGCATATCGTGAGCAGTTCCTAAATCAAGATAAAATGATTCAACATGATATTTCGTTAATAAATTCTCTAATTTACTTTGTAGCCACGGAATTGTTTTATTATTCGTTATATCTAAAACACCAGCACTATTACTGTGATGATAACGCGTTAACGCTGGTATTCTTGGATCACTACCACGTTCTGATATCAATAAACGATTTGTTACTGCTTCTTTAAAATTAATTGATTCAGTTGATATAAATGGCTGTATTGTAAATACAATACGAAATCCACGTCGACGTATTATATTTATTGTTTCTTCCATTGATGGAAAACGAGTTTCATCCAGGATAAAATCGCCAGGATTTGGTTGCCATTCTTCACTAATTAATACATGACCCTGACGTAAAAATCCAAGTGCAATAACATCTTCAGTATAATTATAAATAGCTGCTTCATTTGTTGGTGATATTTGCCAAACAGGCTCGGATAATAATGTATCAACTGCATGAAGTTCATCGGGTTTTAAACCGTCCCACAACGATTTTTCTGCCATTATTGAATGAAGATTCTTCATATTATCCGTGGCACATATTGTATAATTTAATTCTGGCAATGATGTTAAATGATTTATATATGCAAATTCATCATGACGTGATTGCATACAAAATTCTTTAGTTTTATTTGAATTTATTGATATGTATAGCGGCGATTGTGAATCAATTAATATTGTTGCGCCTTTTGAATTTAAAAAATAACGTTTCAATACATTACCAAATGGATTACGTCTAATATCACCAGTTATAAATGGACTCATGTCAAGTTTACCGCGTTCAAGTGGATAAACCATATTTTCTATTTGTCCAGCGCCATACCAATGACCATAACGCGATGACCAATCGAAACAATCAGTTGGATTAAAATGCGAATTCAAACTTTGCCATGTTAAATGATAGCAGTGCATTTGATCGTGTTTACTGTGCGTTAAATATAATCGAGAATAGTGCAACCACTCTAGGCAAACGGAGTCTGGTCGTTGATGATTAGATAAACATGGAAATACTCCAGTTTCAGGTGGAATCCCATCACCAAGACGAGCTGATATTATTTCTACTCCGTTACTGCTATACACGTGTAATAATCGTTCGTTTTTGTTGAATCTATTGGAAGAAAAAACAAAATTTTTTTTTTCAATTGTTCAAGGAAATTTATTAATTTATGTAATATATTTTTTTTTTTATTTACCTGAATTTATCAAAGTAGGCACGTTGGAGTACATGTTGAGTGTAATATATGTGCGCAAAACCAACGAGAAATATTACACATAAGAATAAAAATCCAACGAATGCACGCAATCTAAAAATAAATATAATTTATATAATTCTGTTATTTTTTTTTTTCTATGTAGATTATTTATTTATTTCATACCTGTAGTCGGCATTTTGACGTTTTTTACTGCTTCGTAACGCTTGTGGTATTGATAATTGTAATTTTTCTTTTAATAAACTACTAATGCTGTTAACACTTGTAATTGTTGAATTTGGACTTTGCATATCAATTATTTCATTTGTATCGTGATTATTGTGCTTTTGTATTCCTGACGATGAAAATATTTTACCTTTACGTCGTGGAGGTGCTTGTAACGGTGCTCTGTAAAAACAATAACATCAACATGAATAAACAAATGAAAAATAATTAAATAAAATTATTTAAACGCTAAATAAAAATTTTCTAATAAAAAAAAAATTTTTTCTTCATTCACAACTGCTCTATTATAATTATTAACTATATAATATTACACCTTTGCAAAGAAACTGCACTGCCAATGTCATATCGCGGCAACATAATTAATTTTGTCTAATAAAAATGAATAAAAATCTTTTCACAGTGTAATATTAAAATGAAAACTTTATAATAATAACAGAGAAGAAAAAAATAAATTAAAATCGAAGCACCTAACCCGGATAACCCTGAAAGCGATACGATATGACTGGACCGATTTACACACCCGCATCCACACAAGCACATTATGTATTATATAAAAATAAGTGTGGATGTGTTTTCATTAGCATGACTACATTGGATCATTCGACGTTCGTACACATAACGGTGAAGAACACAACGTGAGATATACACATATCTTCTCTTCGATACACTATTGTTAATTATTTTACAACGTGTAAATAAATATATATAAACAAATAATTATGAATTAATAAATACACACCTGGACATTATAAATTATAAAATAAATTCATCTGTCGCTGATATAAATAGAATGAAATAAAAAAATGAACTAATTCATTTTAACTTATAAATATTTTTGAGTGATGTAAAAGAAAACAAATTGTCGTGAGTTATATCCATCACGCTGATGTGTACTGATAGATAGGTTGAAAGACTGTTTGAACAATAAACACGTGTAAATATTGGATATATATAAAGTTAACTAGAGATAAAGAATGGCAGATAAAAAATAATTTCATTGGATTATTCGCAAATAAAATCCACAATGAGTGAAAAATAAGAATAATACAATTTAATATTTTTAATATTCAATTTTAACTTGATGTTATTTATTATTCATCAGTTAAATGTAGAAAATTAAATTATTTCAAAGTGAAATAAATAATATTCACGCTTCATACTTGACTAATAAATCATCATTTCCATCTTCATCCGTTTCAGATCCTAAACTACTTCCATTTGGTGTTGAAGCACTATTACTGAATGTCGCACTGCTATCACTGTCACTTCGTACGTATTTAGACGACATTTTCAATCCTACACCATTTAAAAGAATAAAAAAAATTAATAAAATAATAAAAGAATATTATTTTCAGTAATTAAAATAAATATTTCAATAATATTAATAATTAAAATTACCACGTGAATTAAATACTGATGAAGATAATATACAAGGTCACAAAATTAATCTTTATTGATGAAAATTATTTTAATGATGTTTTTTTTAATGCTACAAAAGCATTTTTCCTTGTTAAATTAAAATTTTATTTAGTAGTAAAAAATTAATGAGCTGCTTAGAATAATTATTGAATTTAAATGTAATTGATTTTTGTACAGAGAGAACAATAATACTAAACTGACCACAGGCTTATTACTACGTCCTGTTTGTATCAATGATGGACGACAACTGTGCAATGACATGAGCGAGAAGAGGCGAGAGAGTAAAAAGAGAGCGCATGATAAGAGTATATAGTGAGCTAAAATGCCTTTGCATTTACAATTTAAACTTACATATACAAACTTGAATTCTCTACTCGCTCGTTAATTTCAACGTTATGTTCATTCTCAGCAATTGCACTTGCCGCAATCGGCATTACTAATACGCAACGTGAACATAAATATATGAAGATATATTTTGTTTTCTTTTATAATAATAAATATTGAATTTCGTAAAAATTTATTTTTAAAAAACTAATGAATAAAAGTGCTTTTACTATTTTTTTTTAAACTCTTTCAGCTCTGCATTATATTCCACACTATAATCACCTTTCATTTTGCAATATTTTGTATTTTAATTATGACAAAAAAAAAGTATTGAATTATAAATACTGTCTTTTCGTTTCTTGGTTATGAGTTTGGTTTTTTTTCTTTTTCATAGTTTAATTAAACTTTCACTCCTTCTCTGCTGTCTTATTTTGTATGACCTTATCACGTCGTCGCATTATTTCATCTGCTAATTTTTTTAAATGTGGATGTTGAATTTTATCAACACTATTGTCAAAAAATTCATCAAGTTTTCCAGGAATATTGTCACGTTTTTCATATTCATAAGCTTGCGATATTAAATCCAATCGATCTAAATCCTTTACGTACTTAGCCTCTGCTGACTCACCCGACTCGTATTCCTGAGGATTAAATTTCAATTAGTTTAGAATTCCAAAGTATAAATTTTCATTACAGAATTTTTCAAAGACATAAATTCTATATCATGCGAATAATTATTGATGATTTATTCAATAGATAAACTCACGCGAAATAATTGTAACATATCCGGTCCTTTATCCCCTAAAAGCTGAGATATATCGACCATCGCATTATCCTCTCGACGATGTTTTTCCTCTACTGGTACTCCACATCGTGGTGTAATGTCACCAACAACACATTCCGCAAGATCATGAATTAATGCCATTTGCATAACCCTATAAATAATTTTTTTGTTTAACCTCTAAATCAATAATGTGCAATTAAAAATGTTCATTTAACGAAAACATTCTAACCTAAAAAGTAATACATGTCTAAATAAAAAGAAAATGTATATTTATAATATAATTATTACTTGAATTTATCTAGGTTATCTTTTTCATCAATGAGAAAGGTCATTATTGCCATACGGTACATGTGTCCAGCAACAGATTCTGGAAATGGAATGTCCTCTAAAACCCATCCAGTACGTGGTAAATGCTAAAAACATTAAATAAATATTATTAATCATGGTAAATAAAATTATTGTACAATTTTATTGATAATTTGAGGTTATTTTTTTAATTATTACCTTCAAATGTCCAGCTAATTCCATGAAATCTTGGATTTTTGCCACGTCCATTGTATTCGTTATATCAATAGTTTGTTATTATTGAAACGTTTTAAATATTTTATTTAATAAATTACAACGAAGTAAAATATCTAATCTTTATATTAAGATAAAAAGTAACGACCAAACGTTAAAGTACAACTTATTTATGCAGTCTTGTAACCTCTCTAGCCTCGATTACTAAAGTAAAATTATTCGCCAGTTACCAGTGTTCTTATTTGCTTTTGTCTCAAATTATATAAATAATATATATATATATATATATTATTTTGTACATAATGTGAATCATATACACAACTTTCCCATTCTCTTATTTCCTCATTATTGTGTGTACATATTGTTTGAATTTCAAAACTGAAAAATGATGATTAAGCTACAAATAAAAGTGTGGTTTACATTTACACTTGAAATAAAATATTTGTTTAAAGTAAATAATGAATTAATTAATTATTGTATAATTTATTTACTCGAATTTTTATATTTATACAGAAATAATCAAATTGAAAATAAATCATATATTTTTACTTTCAATCGATAAACTAAATTTCTATTATTATTGATGTATCCTAACCTCATTCTCGGTCGATAATGAAATTTCGAATCAACATGAATTATTATATTTAACAATTATTATATGTAGGAAAATTCAAGTAGATAATTAATCACAATATATATTTATATGTATAAATTATGCATAAATTTATTTTTAATATCCATTTTCTATCGTGGGTTATTATCTATGAATAATCTAGGTTACCCTCTAATTCAAATATTTATACAAGAAAATCAAATGAATCTTCATTTGTTTATATATTATTTTATTTTATGTGATTTAAAGTTTCTTCGATAATTAAAAAAGTATTTCTCATATACAGGATTTCTCTTTCTATAATATCTGATTGACAACAGCACTTTAAACATTAATTCATGGGGCTCTAATCCAGTTTCAATTAATGTAAAATATTGTGTCCTAATAAAATCCTGCAGCTATAAAAATAAAAAAAGAAAAAAAATTTTATTATTACATTTAAAAAAATAAGCAATTAGTTGAATATTAAATTATATTGTAATAATAATTAATAAATTTTTCCTAACCTTAAAAAATTGATTTTCATTGAAAATCGTTTGGCTGACATTTATAATTAAATCTTTTATTGATCCTTCAGGTGTTCTGAATATACGTTATAATTAATAAAATAAATATTTACCAGTACAATCAAGTTAATATCAAAATTCAATAACAATTAAATATATTGTTTCAACTTACAATTCAGTAATTGATTGCCAATGTTCACTCATAAAAACAAGCACAACATAAACACCTTCTTTGGTACTAGATGAAACAGCATTAATTGCATGTAATAATGAATGTGTATGATGTACACTATCAAATTCAGCAACTCCATAGAGAAATTTCATTAAACTTGTGGTATTCCTTGAACATGCAAGTCCATTCAATAAATCTATATCAGGATTATTCAACCACATATGCCAAAAACTATTCCATAGTTCATATTTAGCTTCACGCAGACCCGAACAAAGAATTACATTTTTTAAACTTTGTGGTAATCTGAAAAATAATTAATTAACAAATAATCAATTAATTTATTTGTATTAGTTATGAATTTAATTATTTTTCTTTTAGGAATACTACATTATCAATGGATCCTTCATCCAATGAATCAATTGTCCTCTAGCTGCATTTGCACACAATTTTGAACCTGATTCACAAGTCGCAGTCAACGCATTAACGCGATAATATTTAACAATATGAGTGTCATTTGTTGATTCCTCAAATGATAAATTTTTAATTAAATTATTTGATATTTTTACAAAAAATTTATCAAAAAGTTCGAGATATTTCGTATGTTGTAATTGACTTTTTAAATGTTCAACACCTTTCCAAACTGGAATCCATGGAATAAAATCTGTTTCATGCTCAAGATATTCCATGAGCTTGAAAATTATTTCATGACTCAATTTATTAGCACGTATTAGCATAAAAGCGTCGTTAATTAATTGTAAACGATTTCGTACGTGAATTTTTTTATAATCATCAGATTTCAATGCGTTAATAATTAATTTCCAATTTGTCTCGTCATAATTTACGCAGTAATAACCTGAGAGCGTGATTTAAAAAAAAAAAGAATATTAAATTGATAGATAAAAAAACTTGTATTAATAATTTTTATTATTAATATTCAAAAATACTTACCGAATTGTTGTTTATTGAACATTATCCATTTATCTTTATTAAATCCAGAGATTTTTAATGATTCATTCGATGGTGGCATCCAATGTGTAACTTTAACATCGTCAAAATCAATTTTATCTTCCGTCACATAATTTATTGGAATCCAATAATATTCCTGATCTACATTTGTGTCATTTTTATTTATATAACGTGTTTGTTTAATCTCCACATCGCCAGTAGAATAATTTCTCACAACATTAATAATTGGAAAACCTGGTGTAATTAACCAATTATTAAATATATCCTTGAATTTTTCTTCACCAATTTCAGCAACTTTAGCAAATTCTCCAATTAATTTTTCTTCATGCACTGCCTGAAATGAACTAAAACCCATTAAATTAAATAATTATCAAATATATTTGTTTAATAATTTTAAATTTAATTTTAATATTATTTTCTAACATACTTTTTTTTCAAATAATTCTTGAAAATTTTATGAAAATTCTCTTCGCCAATTATTTGTGCGACTGTTCGAATAATATAAGCAGCTACAGAGTAAACAAATAAATCATAATATTATTAATTTTCCCAGATAATAATAAATAATTGTGTAATAAATAAAAATAAAAACAAACATTTATAATAAATATGATAATAATTTGTCCACATCATATCATTCGGATTATCAATTTTCATTTTTATCGGTCTTGCTTTTTCGCCAGCTTCATTCTTTGTTACATAAATTAATGATCCATCAACCACAAATCTGTCCATAATATTCCATGTTTTTTCAATCTAAATATTATATAAATAATTATAATCAAAATATTCAATGAATTATTAAAATAATTAATTATTTTACCTGGTCAGTGATGAAAAAATGAAAATAAGTTGCTACACCTTCAGTAATCCATAAATCAGACCACCAATTAATTGTTACTAAATTACCAAACCATTGATGAACACATTCGTGAGCTATAACTTTAGTAGCCCATTCTCTATCTTCTGCTGATGTCACATTATCTTCAACCACTGCACTCGTTTCCCTGAAATTTAATATTTATTTTTAATTAATAAACAAGTTAATTAAATATTATATAAAAATTAACTATTATTATTTCTTCAATATATAAATAATAAAATAAATAAACTCACTGTATGGTAATTATTCCCCAATTTTCCATTCCTGCCACGTCAACACCAATGTCAGGAATTATAACAACATCTAATTTATTAAATCCAAATGATCTATAACTTATTCCTGTATAATTATTCATGAAATCTAATGTTTTTGTACCAGCGTCCATTATATATTTAACTTTATTAATAACATCATTACGAGAATAAAGTCGAATTAATTTATCTTCACTCTCAATATAATCAAAATTTGAAATAATTATTCCAACTAAATATGTAGACATTTTTGGAGTTACTGCAAAGTATGTTATTCTTCTTCGTGAATTATACGGATCTATTTCAGTTTTTACAGCATGCATATTTGATAATGCTTTATATTTTTTATTGTGATTAATAATTATTTCAAAATTTGCTTTCAATGATGGCTCATCAAAACACGGGAATACTTTGCGTGCACCAGTTGGTTCCAATTGTGTAAATGCCAACCATCTAATTAATTATCAAGAAAAAACATAAATAAAAATTAAACATTTGTTATTTATCTTATAATGTAAATTTTAACTATTATAAATAAAATATATTATTAATATTTTTATAGATTGTTTATGCTTACAATTTTTTATTTCCATA
This sequence comes from Microctonus aethiopoides, assembly GCA_030347275.1. Taxonomy (NCBI): domain Eukaryota; kingdom Metazoa; phylum Arthropoda; class Insecta; order Hymenoptera; family Braconidae; genus Microctonus; species Microctonus aethiopoides. The sequence goes on from JAQQBS010001425.1 coordinate 5,442,045, forward strand.
ATCAATATATGATCGACGAATGAATCCTGTAGTATTTGTCTTTGCAGTACGTTTATATTCAATATTGAGTTTATAATCACCAACAGATAAATAATCATTGAATGAAATAATCAAAAAATTTGTTTTATTGTCAATTTTATGTTCTTTTGGTTCAATTGATTTTGATTCATTTACATACAAATTAATTTTATGAATTTCTAAATTATTGGCATGCAATTTTATATTGCTAGTGCGTACTTTTATTCTAATTGAAATATTTGTTTGACCATCGAAAGCAAAATGTCTCTCATTTAAATGTGTTGTGATATTAATTGTATATGAAATTGGTTCAATATTTGGACTAAGCCGGAATAAATTTTTTTTATCTGTATTATATAAAAAATAAAAATAAAATAAATTATTTTACATTAACAGATAAAATAATTTGATAATCAATTACTCACTTTCTTCTGCTGATACAATTAATATTAGTGGTATTGAAATAAATAAATAAATAGAGCAAAGAGTGGCGAACATATTCAAAAATTGTTCAACGAAATGTTGAACGTCTATTGTTATGTTTTATACTTGTGCATAGTAAGTTGAGATTTATTAACTAAAGCGATTATCGCGTCATAAAATATACATAAAATATACCGATATATTGATATAAAAAAATTTAACCATTGCAACGAATCAATTTTTATTTTCGTATCGAATAAGATTAATTTATGATGAAATTGTGACGAGAAAATTATTCATAACATTATTCCGTTGTAATTTTTTTTTTAATTTATGTAACTACTGACATTATTGATATTACTTTTTTTTTTATTATTACAAACAAATGATCTATTAATATCACACGATCATTTCTAACGTATATTTTTTCTGTTTTGTTATTTTTTTTTCTTTAGTTGAGTGCTTCGAGTATGAAATCTATTAATCATTTTGAACATTCAACTAACACTAAAAAACATTCGAGACTGTTACTATTGTCAATAACAATTGACTCGTGATATATATATATTTTTTTTTCTCAATGTTTTCTATTGGAATATTTTTTTCTATTTTCATATAGAGAGAATTGTGAAATTAAAAATGAAATCGTAAAAAATTTCTGAATGTTATTGAAGTAATTAATTAATATAACTGTTATTTGTGTGTAAACAATTATCTGCAAATGAAATAGAATTAATATTATTATTTAATATTCAATCTATAAAATATTTTGTTTAATATTCATTTAATATTTGCCTAATTTTTTTTATGTTTCATCTTCATTGAATAACATGTTTGGTATGCCATCATTTATTGGAAATTTACGACCGGATTCAGGGCAAAGTAAATCACCATTGATAACTTCAACTTCTAATAAAACATGATGTACTTTCTTCAAAAATTCTTCATCATTTTCAAAGTCTTGGATCAATGTTTGAGGCAATTCTCCAACGTGCCCTATCTAAAAATAAATAAAATACAAATTAAATATAAAAGTTGACAATTTATATTTTTTATTCGTTTGTTTATCAATTTTTTTTTATTGAAAAAGAAAAAACATACACTTTCAGCAGCTTTCCATAGCGCTGCCCAATCCAATTTTGGAATCATTCTTGATATAAATTCAGAGTTAAAATCAACCACCGACACTTTTATATCCTTTGCCTATAAATAAATACAATATTAAATTTAATTCTCTAAATGGAAGAATAATCATTTTTATCATTATAAAATGGGACAATGTTAATTAACACGTGCAAAAATAACGATTAAAATTTGTGAACACGTATATGTACAAGATTATCTGTACATGTTTAACCTAAAAAAAAAAAAAAAATACTTGCCACAATTCCTAATGGATAACCTGTAGTAACACCTTTCAGACATTTAGATGTCAACATATTGTGCGTCAACAATTTCATTTTTGTTTAAATATATTCGATTCAATGTTATATTAATCAAATTTTCAATATTAAATATGGAAATTGAAAAAAAGTGAACGTTAAAACCTGTAACAACAACGACAAGTTACCTGAAGTTAGTAATATTATCCGCCATTTTGGATTGCAAAAAATAAGGGTGTCTGGATATTTTATTAATAACCAAGAAATCCCTATATTCCCTATAAAGTTGTTGAAATCTAGAATTTGGATTTTAGTGTATGAATTTCGCATTTAATTTCGATATACATTTATATATTTTAAAAAAACTTTATTGCAAATTACAAAAGTGGATAAATATTTTCAATATGTAAATATTTAAAATTATAAATATTTTTGTACACTAACCAATATTAAAAAGAAAAAAATAATTATGAAAATGATTTCATACTTTTACCGCCAACTTTCGAGAACACATTTTACCATGATTGCGCTAATTGTTCCCTAATAAAAAAAAAAGATAATTGACGACACACACAATGTATATAAAATTCTGTATATGAACGTATTATTATCAAAAAAAGTTTTCTGTAAATCACAGCTACTCACAAAATGTAATAATATAAAACAGAAAAAATAATTATATTAATTTTGAGGTTAGGTAAAAAAATTATCAATTTATCTATCTAACAATACACATATTATATACATATAATATAATCCAACTGTGAAAAATTGCAATTGCGCGTGAGTCAAATTTATTTACAAGAAGAAAAGCTGTCTTTTTGTCAGTCTATTGACAGGGGCCACATCACCTGGCCTTGACAAAAAAAAAAAAAAATAAAATGTTATCATTCTTGTAGATAACATCTATTTAGCTAAATTATTACACGTATAATTTATTTAAAAGCTGCGTGTGCATGTAATAATTTTCCACATCATCATCATCATCATTATATTAATCTCAAAATCAAAACTATTCACTTTACATTAATCCTAGTTCACACAACTTAACCTTGAAATATATATTTGAATGATTCACAATAATTGGAATAAACACAGTATTTAAGTGAAATCAAAATAATAATAATAATAATAACACAAATAAAAATGATAAATTCAACAACATAAAAATAAAAAGTTATTGATTACGTGGACACAAAAATTATTTCCATATGGATAATACATAAATCCAAAAAACGAAAATTAATTTTATCAAGTGAAATAAATGATAATTAATAAACCTTATCAAATATAAAATAAAAGAGAAAATAATAATAATAATAATAATAATAATGTATATAGTCATGATGAAATCTTGACAAATCGCATTTTTATCATTTAATTTGCAAGGAAATAAAAAAAAAAATATAAAATGGCAAGTAAATTATTAATATGGTCACTATTGTTGACAACAAATATAATTGAATTATTAAAGTGTAATGCAATTGATGAAAATCATATGGAATACATGACCAGAGAGGAGAGAGAATTATTAAAAGAAGAAACAAGAGATATGTTTTATCATGCATACAATGCATATATGGATAATGCATATCCAGCTGATGAATTAATGCCATTGAGTTGTAAAGGAAGATACCGAGGATCTGAACCAGATCGTGGTGATATTGATTCAACACTTGGAAATTTTTCATTAACATTAGTTGATACTCTGGACACCTTAGTGGTACTTGGTGATTTGGGTGAATTTGAAAATGCTGTTAAATTAGTCGTTAATAATGTAACATTTGACACAGACGTTATTGTATCATTATTTGAGACGAATATTCGTATGCTTGGTGGTCTATTGAGTGGACATATATTAGCAGAATATTTACAATCACGCGCTGATATAATGCCATGGTATCGTGGTGAATTATTAAATTTAGCCAAGGATTTAGGATTCAGATTTATTCCAGCATTTAATACAACAACGGGCATTCCTTATGGAAGAATTAATTTAAAATATGGTATGAAAGGTGTGCCACCAGAAATGTGCCGTGAAACATGCACTGCTTGTGCTGGTAGTATGATATTAGAAATGGCTGCATTATCAAGATTAACTGGTGAATCAATATTTGAAGATAAAGCACAAAAAGCAATGGATGCATTGTGGAAAATGCGACATCGTGGTACTGATTTAATGGGCTCTGTATTGAATGTGCATTCAGGTGATTGGGTACGCAGAGACTCGGGAGTTGGTGCTGGAATTGATTCATACTATGAATATTGTCTGAAAGCATATATTTTATTAGGTAAATTTATTTAATCTATAAATTTTAATTTCATGCTTATTTTTTTATTATTTAATTAATTTATATTATTTTGTTTGTTATATTCAGGTGATGAAAAATATTTGGGTCGATTTAATAAACATTATGAGGCTGTAATGAAATACGTGAGTCAGGGTCCAATGCTTTTGGATGTTCATATGCATCGACCAAATACAAATTCGAAAAATTTTATGGACGCATTATTGGCATTTTGGCCGGGTCTTCAAGTACTCAAAGGCGATATTAAACCGGCTGTTGAAACACACGAGATGTTATATCAAGTTATGCAACGTCATAATTTTATACCCGAAGCATTTACAACAGATTTTCAAGTTCATTGGGGACATCATCCATTGCGTCCTGAATTTTTGGAATCAACGTATTTTTTATATCGCGCTACTGGTGATCATTATTATTTGGGTGTTGGACGTAAAGTTCTGAAGAGTTTACAGACATTTGCAAGAGTACCATGTGGTTATGCGGCAGTGTCTGATGTTCGTACAAATAAACATGATGATACAATGGACAGTTTTGTTTTATCAGAAACATTGAAATATTTATATTTATTATTTGCCGAACCAAATGATTTAATATTGGACGTTGACGAATTTATCTTCACAACTGAAGGTCATTTATTGCCATTAACTCTCGCTGGTGTACGCACAAATGTCTCATCAGAATTAGATCTTGATGCTGTACAAGTTGATGAACTTGATCGAACATGTCCAAATAGTGTGCATTTATTTCCTGCGTCTGTTCGACAGCCATTGCGTAATATGGTCGAGGATGTTTGTCCACGTCGTAATGTCAAGCGTCGTTTGAGCGCTGGACAATTTCAAGCAAATAATTTTGAGCATTTAAAATTATTGAGCAACATGGGAATCAGTATGTTAAATATGGCGGACGGACGAATGCAACTTTTACACACATTCTCCAACGTATGTATAATTAATTATAAATCAAACAATAATTTAGCTACTGTATAAATTATCGTAAATGATTTTTTAAATTTTATTTAATTAATTTAATATTTACTGTGAATTCAGGCGAGAACTGTTGAAGACGCTGAAGAGGGTTTGATGTTTATGCAAGAAATGGTTGAATTAAATCGTCGACAATCTCAAGTGTCCGGTACTGGAAGAATAACAATAACATTTACAAAAAAAGATTCTACAGCAACAAATGAAGTAACAATCCTTGGTGGACCTGCACAATTTGGTCCGCAACTGAAAGACACAACGAAAATTATTGGCAAACCAGTTTTTGCTACACCAACAATGGCTTGCGATGAGATTAAAAATGCCGACAAAATATATGGAAATATCGCGTTGGTATTGCGTGGTAACTGTATGTTTGTTGAAAAGGTAAATAAATATTATAAATAAACCATAAATTGATGCATGAAATAAAATATTTGAGTTTTAATAATTAATTATGTTTTTTTTTGTCTACTGTTTTAGGCGCAGAAAATTCAACAAGCTGGCGCGATCGCTGGAATTGTTTTAGATACTACAAAAGGATCCAGCATTATGTCATCATCAATGTTTGTAATGTCTGGTGATGGATCAACAGATAGTGAAATAAAAATTCCAATTGTATTTTTATTTAATTTAGAAGCAAATGAATTATTGCAAGCTCTAGCTAAAACTGATGATATGATCATAACAATAGGTAATGAATAATATTTATTTATATTTATTATCAAGAATTATTTATAATTTTATTTTTGTTCAATTTCAGGCGATTATACTGGCGAGGAAGCACAATTAAATGCGCCAAATGATGATATGTCCATGTTTGAGAGGTTAAAGACTTCAGTGAAAGAATTTTTAACTCGACCAACCACATTACAGGTTAGAATTAAATTTAATAAATTCGATTTTTTATTTTAATTGAGCGCGCATTTATTTGATTCCACTTACTTTTTTATGTAGGATGCAGAAAATAATCCAATGGCCGTGATAAGTGCACCGGAAATTAATGAAAATGTTGAGATGATTATTCACAAAGGTCATCTGTGTACTGTAATACCAAAAAATTTAGCGACAAAGAATAAACAAGAACGAAGAGTAATGCCATTAGTGAAATTAATGATTAAAGTTAAGAATTTGCCAGCGAAAATTCCAGATAAATTATCAAATGAAGATTTTCAAAAATTATCATCATTTGAAAAAGGTTGGAAGTCTATAAAACAATTCTTAGTCAATCAATTTTATACACACACTAAATATGGACTAAATCAAGTTATATCATTGTTAAGAATTGAAGTGTATTATGATTTATTGCAAAAGGAACGCAATCCGGATAATCCATTAACTAGTGATAAATTAACAACTTTAGAAATTATCTCATGGTTTTTAGATGAATTAAGCGATACTTTTCCCAATTTAGACAAATCTGACGCGTCGAATTTATTATCTACAACAAAATTATCGTCAGAACAATTAAAAACATTATCAATACGTACAAATAAGAAGAATTTTGAAAAAATTGAAGCTGTTATTCAAATGGTTGAATCATATAAAATATATGATAGTCTTTTTGAAACAATTCAAGCTGCATTAAATAGTTTAAAATCCGAATTCCATAAAACATCAAAAAATGATTTAGATAATCAGGAAAAATCTACAACTATCAATAATAAAAATATTAAATTTGATGAACATTTGATTGTAAACGGTGAGGAATTGATTAATGATGAAATTATAAATAAACAAATTACACAAGAGCAATTAAATGAGAATAAAGAAGAAGAAAATAATGATGCTGATAATACAAGGGAAAAAAATTCTAAAGATGAATTGTAATAATTGCCAACAATTAGACACAACAATTCTAACCTCTAAATAATAAATAATTATAAATAATGAATTTATAATGTTGTACATTGAAGAATTTTTTTAACATAGTATTTGGCTTGACTCATTGTATGTGATAACTTCAATTAAACAAAATGTTTTGTGTACAAATGATTAAAAAAAAAATAACAAAGAAACAAAACTGCAATGGCAGTTTGAAAATAATTTCAATTCAATTAATAATATATCATTAATTTATTACTCTTTATACAAAAAGAATTTTGCTTTGATATATATATAAATAATTGAGAGGAATTTTAATGTACAAACAATTAACAGGAAATGTATATAGCTATTATAATTTTTATTATCTTGAAAAGAAAAAAAAAATGCTTCATTTAATAACACATTTGTATTGTTCTATTGTCTTGTTTAATATTCATCAATTTAATCGACGAGATATTGGTAAAATGAATGGCAGTTAAAATGTATTATTTTTGCAATTATATAAAACAATGTAAATAGTTGATAAAAAAATACGTAGTATGTCTCTCTCTCTTATATTTATATATAATTTGTTTACAAACATTCAAAGTTGTAGATCATCTTTAATGTCTGCCAAATGTCCGTCTGTACTAATAAATAAATAAATAATTAAATTGTTTATATGTAAGTACATATGATAGACTTATATGTGAAAATATTAAGAGAAGAAAAAACTGAGTGTATATATCGTATAAATATGTGAAATAATGCATTTGTGATTGTACAATGTATATAAAATAATGAAAAGTTTTAATATTATTATATAAATAATCATTCATGTAATTTTTGGAATGGGAAATTCTATAGTAAATAATTATTCATTATAAAAAGAAAAATATCTGTATAAATATGTTAGCATAAAAATTGATTATAATAAAATCTGAAAAAAAAAAATTAATAGATAATAAGAACAATTATCTGTCAATAATAAATTTATATAATAATTATTCAACATCTTTGGATTATTATACATAATGGAATTAAATGTAAAAAAAAGATTTAATTGACAATATAGTGAAATAAAAATTGGAAAATTCATTTTGAATTTTCTATTATTTACATCACGTGATTTAAATCAGACCAATCACAATCAATTATTTCATTACAGTGTGACCAACCTTACATTCATATATTTTGCATCATAATGTTGGTCAAATTGTTGGCATATATTTATTTTTATGCAAACAAGCATTCTACAATTATAGGTTATGTATTGTAATCTATTTTATATAAATTAATTATAATAATTTTATATATTTAAATTTATTAAATGTGTATATATTGTTGTATATACTATATTTTTGAGGTTAGAATGATTAATAATGAGTGATTATGAGTGAATCGGATGATACTGATATTTTACTTTTAATACCGCCGGATTTATTTACCGTGGCATCATCGCAATCAGAGGAAAGTTTAACCCATTGCTATCACACAAGTAATAATCAAATTGTTAATGAATTATTGGGACATGTACAATTATTAGAGGATAGAATAAGTGCTATTGAAACGCGTGACAACAGTTTAAATCCATCATTAATTGAAGGAACATTATCTGAAATACGAATTGGTAATGATGAACAAAATCATGATTTATATCCGGATTTACATTTAGAAAATACCGGTTCAATTATAAGTCAACCATTGACGTCATGTTCAATGAAAAATTGTGTAAACTCACAAAATTTTACATCAACAAAACCAATTTTAAATAGTTCTTCATTGTCTAAATATTCTAACCTCAAAGACAATGATATTACAAGTGGATTAATTGACTTTTCTAAAGACAGTATCAATGAAAATATGGCATTTGCAACTGTTAATATTCCAACTTCTACCATGACAACAGGACATGTTAATAATGATGCGATAAATTTATCACAACAATTAATGAATTTTAATTATAATACTAGAGATGTAAGTAATGCATCTAAAGCAATATTAAATGATGTTGGTAAAGTATATACAAATGGAAATGATAGAATTGATAAGAATTATCCAATAAGTGAAATGAATGATTTTTTATCAATGCAACGTTGCGATTTATCACCGTATAAACACAATAAAAATTATTCATTATCGTTGAGTGAAAGAAGTAAAAGATTGGATGATAATATCGCACTTAATATTACAAGTACGCCGAAAAAACATTATAATTTACGTGATGGTGCTTGTTATAAAAATGATAGAGTTGATAATACAATTAATTCACCGGGTAGTCAAAAAAATATTGAACTAAAGCCGGCTAAAGAGACAAACGAGACACCATTGAATACAGAATATAAAACATGGTAAGAATAAAATTGTTTTTTGATTATTAAATTGTTTTTTAGACGGTTTATTATTATATTTAATTTTTTTTCTTCATAGGCAATCGCAAAGATTAATTTCACTATCAGATTTTTGGCTTCCTGACGGTAATAAAAGTGAAGAAGAAATGATGAGAATAAAATTAGAAGAAGAAAAATTCCGACGAGAAGTATTTATATATTTATTTATTCTTTGGATTATTTGTAAAAAATATTTTTTTGTTGAATTTAAAGGTTTAATGTAATTTATAATTGTTTTATTTTTATAGCATTGCGAACAATTAATACAAGAATTGCAAAAAAGACTTTTAGAGCAGCAGGAAAAAGTTGCTGTGGCAATTCGCGTTGATAAGGAAAAAAGCGATATCATTTTGCAATTTCAAACGATATGGAATAAATTTAAAGAACGTTGGAATGCACTTGAGGTGGATCACAATAAATTACAATCGTCATTTGAAGCAATGAAAAAACAATATGACGATGAAATCAGTGATTTAAAGTTGAAATTAAAGGAGAAAGATGAAGAATTATCAAAGATGATTAATTTAATGAGTGAATGTGAGGCAAAACGTGACGCAGCGGTGAAGGAAAAGATATCATTGTTAGAGAGTCACGTTATTGAATTGGAAAAGTATAAATCATTGGTACAAACAGCGGAAAATCGTTGTGAAACAATTAAAAATGATTATGATAAATTGTGTGAGAAAAATCAACAATTAGAGCAAGTTAATAAAAATTTACAGCAAGATTTTCAGAAGGAACGATTAAAAAGTGGCGAAGTACGAAGTGAAATGTCAGTTATTCATAAAGCTTTGGACACTTGCGAAGCAGAATTAATAATTTTACGTCAAGAGAAAGGAAATTTGTTATTAAAATTAAAAGAAGAGGATAATCGTATTGGTATCCTTGAGAAAAATAAAATATTATTACTTGAGGAATTGAATAATGCAAAAAAATCCGAAGTAAATTTCTTTTTCATTCGCGTTTTATATTGAAACATTAAGGAAAAAAAATTATATTAATTATTTATATGCATTTCAGGACTTACTACGGGAAGAAATTAAATCATTGACTGCTGAGCAAGAAGCTAAACGTTCAGAATTACGTGATATTTATCAAAATCAAGTTGATGAAGTGGTAAATATTAAATTAAAAGAATTTCAGTCACAATTGGACACTGCTGAATTAACATATCAAATGGAATTGGATGCAAAACAACGTGCAATTGCTGAGTGTGCTGCGAGAAAAATAAAAAATATTATTGACAAGTTCGTAAATAGATAAACAAAAAAATATAAAATTATTTTAGAGTATTAATTATAAAATAAAATCTAAATTGTTAAATTTTAGGCATCAATTAGAAATAAATCTACTGGAAGAAAAGCATAAAGAAGAAAAACGTTTGTACGATATTCGTTTATCGCAAACAACAAAAAAGACAATGGTACTTGAAACACAATTAAATGCCCAACAAAATGCAAAATCACGTCTTGCTGATCAGTTACATTCACTCATGGAAAAACAATATCATCAAGCGCTGCAAATAATATCAAGTAAATTAAAATTTAAAAATAAAATAAAATATTGATATTATTTATCATCATTTTGTATTTTAACCTCATTTTTTTCTTATGTAATTTAATTTGATTTGATTTTGAAGCAGAAAACGCAACAGCAAGTTATCAACGGTCAAATGCAGATAAATTAATTGAAATTCATAATGTCCCAAATAAATCCGATGATTTTGGTGGAATTTCTTATACAGAACCAGTTAAATTACAAACTTTTAAATCGGAAAGAAAACAATTACATTATCCATCAGGATCAGGACAGGATTACGATGAAAGTTTGGTTACAATTGTATCAAGTGATGAATCGCCATCGAATAAATTAAAAGATTCAAATGATTTAAAAAAATACATTAAAATGGTAATAAAAAATTAAAAATTTTATTTATCAATTTATATTTATTTGTAATTCTTATTTATAATATTCTTATATTTTTCATTCGTTCTCTATTTATTCAGATACTCCAAATGCAAGAGCCAAAAAAGCATTTTGCTAATGGCAACGGAATTGAACATAATAATTCAAATTCATCAGTCGAAGTCTGTCGTGAAGTTCCCAGGAAATTTTATCTAAAGGCTGAAGCACCAAGTGATTCAGATGTTAAAAATTTCGTGCACGATACTGGTGAAGATAAAAATTCTGCCTCAAACACAGTAATAATATAAATAAACTTTATAATACATTATTTATATCGATGATGAAAATAATAAAGAAATAAAATTTATTTCAGGATTTATTAATTAGTCATGAGAATAAATATTTTCCAATTCGAACAATTTCACAAGGGGAAAAACAAAAACCACCATGGAAATAACGTAAGAAAATAATTAAATTAAAAATATTTCTGTGAAATTAAAATAAAATAAAGTGACATGGTAATAATAAAATTTAAATACAATCAGTAAAATTGATTAGAGAAAACGGAAAACGGAAATGAATTGATAGTTCATATCCCCTCTCATGAAATACAGATAATACATGCTCAGTTCATCTGAGTATAATATAATAAATATAATGCAGTGGAGCAAAAGATGATTCATTTATTTTTTTACTCATCCTTGAGTACTTGTGAAAAATAAAAATTTTTATATCATTAAATAGAAAAAAAAAATATGTTTAATTACTTTACTCACCCAGTGTTATTAATTATAATTATATTATTAATTAACGTGGCTTCTGGTGGATGGAAACGTGATGAAGATAAATCAAAGTGTCCAAAAGTGAAAGAAATAAAAAATTTTGATATATCACAAGTAAGTTAAATTATTTTTATAATAATTATATTTTATTTATTTTTTTTCTTATTTATTTACTTTACACAGTTTTTGGGTTCATGGTATATTGTCCAATACTATGCGAGTTCTGAAGAAGCACTTGCTTACAAGTGTATGCGTGCTGAATTATCATTGTCGGAGGACACAGCCGAAATAACAATGAATTTTACATATAATTTTATCGATGATCCTATTAATGAAAAAATAGTTGGAAATATCACTTGGAAAATACCAAATTATCATGAATCACCAGCACATTGGATTCATGCTGAATTTCCCTGTATGTTAAAATTATATTATTATCAATTATTATTTATTCCAATGAATATATAAATTATTAACATTATTTTATTTGCTGATTTCAGATGAGGGAATTTATAATACATACGTTTTGGACACTGATTATAAATTCTGGGGATTATTATTACATTGTGCTGAACAAAATAAAACACCCCGTTATTTGTCTAGTTTTATTATGAGTAGAAAAAAATCTTTAGGACCAAATTTTGTTTCATATTTACGTGAAAAACTTCCGAGGTAAAAATAAAAAATTGAAAAAATTAGAAGAAAAATTAATTAATATTTTTTCCAACCTTTTATATCAATGATAAACAATTATGAATATATATTCCATATTTGTTTATTTAATTTTTTCAGATATGACATTAATATGGAGTACATGTTTCCGATGGAGCAAAAAAATTGTAAAATGTCTGATGGTGATTCATTAATGGTATTGCCAGTGATTGCAGCGAAAAAAGCTTACGCAGCTAGAAAACATCCGCGATAATTAAACAATTAAATAACAAATAAAAAAATAATTAAATAAAAATAAGTGTATGTTTTATAAAATAATTAAACACCTAGTTTTTAATCTGTCGTATTTTAGGGCTATTTTTATTAATTCAATTAACAACATATTATAATACTCTTCATCCGGCTCATTTTTTTTTTTATTTAATTACATAATAATCATGAACTGTTATTGTTTTTTGTTTCTTTTATTTTTTTTTTTAGACCCGTCATTTTTCAACGCGTTTATAAACTTAGTTTCATGTTTAATTATTTTTTCATTCTGATATTATTTCTTTCATTTTGTTCATTATTTTATTTTTTTCTTGATTTTTAAATAATTGTGAAAGCATTTTTTAATCCCTGATGGTAAATTTTGAGGGGTAATTGCTTTTTTTTTTTTAATATCTACTGCATGACGTTATTCAAATGATCGTCATCAAGTAATTTCTTCTGTCAGTCACATTATACAATATCTATATTATTTATATGAATCACTGGATAATATAGCCACTACCAAACTCATAAGAAATCTTACAAAATCATTTGTTTTTTTTTTCAATTGTGTTTTTTTTTTTTACAACATTCAATCAAACTCTCGTCATATACTCATACTCTCGTATAATATATATTTATGTAACGTTATACGTATGTATTTATTTAATTACATACACATAATTACATTTTAATCACACAATTTGTTTTGTAACTTAAAATTAAATTTGACAATTGATAATAATTGTACTCAGGGCTATTTTTTTTTTCTTTTGATGATCGGCTATATGCAAAAAGGCTTTGGCATGGTAATAATAATTATTATGTAGCTACAATAATTGCTGTTAAACATTTTTTTTTTCAATGTTTCATTTGTATTTTTTTTGCAAATAAAAAAAATATCTGCAATGAATGATGTATTTATTATTCCTATTTTTATTTTTTATCAACTAAACAAATTAATGAAGGGAATTATTAATTGATGATACTCAAATTGAAATTATTGAGAGAAACAAATGCAAAACTGTCGGTAAATATTTTATCATTTAGCATTATTAATTAATAAAATATAAAATAAAATGACGATATAAAAAGCTGCATAACAATTATTTGACGAGAGAGACTAGTATATGTATAATTGAATACAAATAATAAATAATTCGCATAAAGATTTAATAATGAGAGTGTTATTTGTTTTGTAATCATAAAGTTTATAATTACTATATCATTTTATATTTTTTTTTTCTCTCAGAATGCCGATAAACTCTCATATTTTTCCCATCATTCGTTTCTACAGTTCGTTATTACGTAATTCATTAATTAAAATTTTCTAATTGTTAATTTTTCTGTAAATATTATATTTTTGTTTCCTTTTCATTTTTTTTTTTTAATTGAAGGCATATATGTGCTCTCATTTAATATTAAATATTTTTCTTTTTCATGCATCGCGTATTTCATTCCGATTTTCTCTCGTCATATTGAATAAAAAAAAATAATTCTACCACGATAGATGATTTGTAATTTTGCATTTTACACATTACACATTGACATCACTCAAAAGAATATAGAGAGAAAAGAAAAAAAAGAAATCAATATCTTGCACGCTGCATTCAATTAAATTAATGAGAGTAATAATAATATATGCAAAGCCAACAATAATTTGTTGAATTTCTCTGATGTTTCTTTTTTTATTATTTATTTATTTATTTATTTATTCATTTTCTTTTTCATTATATTCTGCAGTGCTGTAAAAAATTTTTAAGTGTCATGCACGCAATTGCTAATATTGAATTGGAGCTTAAAAATTAATCGTTTATTTTTTTTTTTAAACTTCTTTTTCATTTTTGATCAATTATTTCTATATTTGAAAATGTAATTATTGCAATGAATCAGTTCGCTACCAGACGAAATGCTATATTTTATCATTTTTTTTTTCATTTTTTCAATTTTTATCTTCTAGTAACATGAGTTGTAAATAATTAAATATAGAGAGAGAGAGAGAAAGTGACAATAATAAATTTTATAGATAATCAATTGATTGATTATTGAGCTTGAAAAATTATTCAGTTTTTCACAATATGTTTTATAAAAAAAAAAAATAAGAATCACATATTTTAATAATATATTGATCAACCTCTCTTTCTCTACTTCGTATTCATCTTCATCATTTAATTTAATAAATTTTTTCCCGTATGGATTATTCGCCTAAATAAAATCGCATATAATTTCCTAATTTGAATTAACCTTTTGAAGCATAATTTATTTCTAAATACTCTATTAATAAATTAAATTTTCTAATTGTCACACAATTTATTCCTCAAAAAATTCTAACCTAATTTAAAATAAAGTAAAATAAAAAAATTATATCAATTTATTAATAATAAAATCGATTGATAAATAAAAAGAAAAAAAATATTTATCTTATTATACAGATTAGTTTTGCTTCAAAAAATTAATTTTGAAAATTATTCAATTAACGCGACAATATATGGGAATATTATTTAATAAATTTATATCATTTTTCACATTATCTTTTATTTTTCTTCAACCTGTATTATTCGATTTATTAACAAAGTAATGTCAATTAACGTCGACCATACGGCTATAATTTATTATTTTCGATTTTAATATTTATTTTATTTAAATTCAACCGAATGGCTAACGACAATATGACACATCATCATTTATGAACCTATTATTCAGAATAATACTTAGTAAATCGTGTTGTGCACAGAGAATTGTGGATTAAAACGGGGGACATGAATAAATATAAGCAATCTTGGAAGAGTGATGATCAAAATTTGTTTCCCTATAGCAATACCTTTTTTTTTTTTTTTTAATTCAATTTTTCCATATTTCATTTATTTCATTTCTTCTTATAATTGTTTAATTATTCCAATCGTTTTAAATTGTACGTTTTAAATTCGGTCCCTGCGCACTTTTGCAATCTTTTTATACGTATTTGAATCGGTTTTTATTTTTGTTTATTTCTATTATTTATTTTCTTTCTCATCTCTTTATTCCTCTTCGTATTTAATAATACTCGTGTAATTGATTTAAATTTCGTTCAATAATTCATCGCGCGAATAATTCGTTAAATTCAATTTCAATTGATAATCAACAAATTATATTACAATACATTTCTTTTATTTATTTTGTTTTTCCGAATTTTAATCCCATCATTTTCCAATGTAATCAGATATAATAAATCAATCTATTGGAAATTCATTTGTATTATATTTTACTCATTTATTTTGTTTTTCATTTTTTATTCTTTTTTTTTTTTTTACTTCTCTCTAAATGAATTGACGATAATTATCATTTGATAAGCCATTATAATCTGCAGTTATAACGTGAGTTGGTGAGAATCGTTGTCAGTAGACCCATCTAACTGGTGTCCACTGTGGTGTTTTTTGTATTCGCTCAATTGACGCCTCAAGTTGAGCAATTGTTTCTTCAATTTCATCATTGACAATTGTCAAATCAAAAAAGTGACCGTATGCTTGCTTCAACATATCCGATTCTTTACCAAGTCTTTCCAAACTTCCGTCGTACTACGTATAATAAATAAAATAAATAAATAAAATGGTGTAAATAATTTACTTCATCTTAAATTATGAATAAAAAAGATAATTGCATTTATAAATATTCAGAAAATTATAAAATTTATGTTTCAATTAAACAAATCAATTTGCAATTATCTTTTTAATAATAGTAAACAATACAGAATCACATAAAATAATTACTTACATCATTGAGAGTCTGCACAGCGGGTGCGGCAATGAATACAACATAAGGAGCAAATTCTGCAGTTCGTAAAATTTTCAAGGCTTGTGGCTCCACGTCCAATATTGCCATTCGACCTTCCTCATGAATTTTTCGAATAGTCTCTAACTTTGTTCCATACATGGCATCCTCATGAGTTCCTTTATGAATATTTAAAAACAAAGACGAATAAATTATCGATGCTGTATGAGAAATGTCTTTGGATCGATGAATTTACTTACCATACTCAAGATATTCGTTAGCACTAATATCTGCCATCATTTCATCATGTGAAACGAAATAATAATTGCGCCCACTTTCTTCGTCATTTCGTGGAGGCCTCGTTGTATCTTTTATAAATAATTTATACAGCAATTAATTAATTTATCCCCGAGTTCAAAGTACATAAATTAAAATAATTCTTTTTTGTTATGAGTATTGCTTTCTTTTTTTGTTTTATTTTACTTACGTGGAATTGGATAAGCATATTTATCAGGATGCCTTGCAATAATTGTATTTTTTATGTGACGACGTCCAACACCGTGAGCTCCCAAAAGAACTAGAGTTTTACGTTGGAACGCTTCATCTAAAAAATAATTTTTATTTATAAAGTTTGCATCATTATTATTAATATTATGTTATAAATATAATAGAATTGTTTAATAAATTTTACTTACGAGGTACTTTAACAACTTCCTCATAGGTAACCAGGTCCAGCTGGTCAAAAACTGCGTTGTGTTTAGCAAGATATTTATCCTTGTATTGTTTTTTCTTGCGGCCAAAAATTGAGCAATTGACTGGATATATCAACATGAAATAAATAAAATATATCAATTAATTCATCGTATTAAATTATTTTCTTGACATACAAGTGTATATCACATGTACAGTGTCTGATATAAATTTTGAATGATGAAAAAAAAATTTTTTTTTTGTTATTTTAAAATCAAAATTATTATTTTATAAAATTTTTTCTCTACTAAAATATTTATTTAGCTTTTTTAACCATCTTGAAAATTTATTTCAGACATTGTGTATATTTATATATATTAAAAATAAATCAATAAATTTTTCGAAAGCAGTGCATTTAAAATCATTGTCATAGGTTATCATTGAATAATGATATCAGGCAGAGTGTTTGGCTAATATATCACATGCTTTATCACTGAAATCTAGAATGAATGATCAATTTAATGATAATTCCATCAATACCTAAAAGAAAATATTTGATTTATTTAAAAATTAAATACTTATACGATAAAAACCTTTAGTTTGATTAAATGCAATCTTTCATTTAATTTTTATTTTTTTTTATCATCTTCTTTTTTAATTTAAGCATTTGATAGATAGCGATAAAATCCACTACAGTGTATACATATATATATACATGTATATATATGTCACAAATAATTTTATAAATTATTTTGATGTTACTCAAAATATGAAAAATATTTCACACGTGTTCATAAAAACCTAGAATTAATTTTTCATTCAATATTCTTACATAATTTATTAAATTCATTATTTAAAATTTAAAAATCAATCTGAAAATACAATTGTAACGTTAACAAGATAGATAAAATATAAATTGCTAAATTATAAACAATTTATTGGATATAATTGCGAGTAGAATAAAATTGTGATGAGAAAATGAAAAATAAAATAAAAATAAATATATTAAAAAATGAAACAGAGTTCCAGCAGGTCACAATAAATGATGGGGAATGAAAAGTGGTTGCATTAATGGATATATTTAATTATGATGCAATTCAGCGTGATTTATTATAAAAAAAAAAAATAAATAAATAAATAAAAAAATCCGCTTGGCGACACGGAATATAAATGTGCTCTAACAATTGAAGCGGAAATATATATTTTATACACCGTTTTTTTTTTTCAAATTTCTATCTAGATTGTACATAAAACAAAGTGATAAATGTAATTGCTACAAATGGTGCTTAGTTTTTTGTAGAAGTGAATATAAGAAATTATTTTTTTTTCAAATGTTTTTCATTACACAAAAAAAAAAAACAAATTAATTTAACAAACTACACAACAATTATTTCTCATGTTTATATTAGAAAAAAAATCTTTGAATTTATTTATTGAATATCCCGTAATATAATTTTAATTTCTATTTTTTATATATAAATATAAAAATCTATTGTGAAAAAATCTACACGCTTTCTATATAGCTCTGTGAATTTTTATATTCGTTGCAGGCAGTTTATTTCATACCTGTCGAGCTGTCACAGCCCTCGGCGTGAGGAGAGCAGCCACCCTCTCCTTCAGCATCTATCCCGGACAACATACAATTATAATATTACATTACTAACACCAATCGTCCATTTGCTATTTAATTTAATTATTTATTTATTTAATTTTTAATATATTCTATCTACAGCCTACGAATTTATAAAAAAAAAAAAAAACTCTTATTACAAACGAGATAATTTATATTCACGACATCAAGAATTTAATTGAATAATCGCAGTTGCCCCATTTTAATAATTATAATTACACGATTGAAATTAATATTAATGTATTTATTTAAATATTATGATGAACCTGTAAAAGCTTTGACAATGTATGAAAAATAATCGTGACATTGTATTATTTGTCACTTTAGATGTTGACAAAATAAATGCAATGAATAAAAATTTAATCCGAGAGCGATAAAATAAAATAAATAAATATTATAATTATTTATCAATATACATAATATTAATATGCTTATGATAAATAAAATTATATAAAAACACTGACTCGGATTAAATATAATAAAAGCAGCGCCGACACAAAGTGCGATCTGCTGGAACGAATTTGTCGGATTTTTATTTATATTTTTTGTTAATTAAAATTGAGTGATTAAAAAATGTTTTTTTTTTTTTATTAATTTGATTATCATACCTTGTTCCTGTTTATTTTTTTTCATCGCCATACACGCAATACGCCATTCCTGCAGCTCCGATGATGGAATAAGTCCTGCTGATCCTGCAGCATTGTCTTTACGTGCTTGCCACCAATGATGATCGTCTTTACTTATTATTTGTAATATATCACCGGTTTTAAATGCAATTCCAGCTTGTGCGCATGGTATATGTTCGTCTTCAAGTGGATCATAATCAAATTGAGCACGTACAAAAATCTACAATATAAAAGAAAAAAATTAAATTATAATTTCAATATTATATTAATTAATTATTAAATTCTACGACAATTATTATCGTATTTAATTAACCTAACAATATATTACATATATTTTTCATTAAAATTTAATATATAAATGTGAGTGATTTAATTGAAATGAGGTTTGTGATTTTTATTGTCAATTCATTTAATTATTAATCAAATAAATTTTTTTTTCTTTTAAAAATAAAATAAAATTAGGTTATGTGAGCTACATAACTATAAGTTGCTGATGCAAATCCAAGCCCACTTCTAATAAATGTACAAAAAAATTATGAATGTATAAGAAAAATAACCCGATATTATTTTTCAAAAGAAAATTGTAAATTTTATTTAAATTATTTCATCATTGTTTATTATTTATTATTATTTCTTCCTTTTCAAGTGGCTATTTGGCTTCGCATAAGGGTGCTTCGCTCCATCGACATCAACAAACAACAAATTGAATAAAAAATAGTATTATTTTTTAGTTCAACTACGCTTGATTTGAGAGGTTTCTCTACATGCCAGGCATTTGATTATTTTGTCCCTTATTCGCGTTTAATATTAACAAACTCGAATAAAAAAAAAAACTTAACAAATATAAAATCAATCGAATTGGATAAAATACGATAACGGATAAACAATCGGAGACGTATAATTACAATAACAATTTAATTTGGGGGGGGAACATTAAATAAATACTCTATCAATACAAACGCAGAATTGAAGAAATTGGACATTACTATTATTTAATTTGTATATATAATTTTATTTTTTTTATTAAGGGTATGCAGGTATATTACGTGATAAAAGTAAACGAATTAGCTTTCTAACTACAGCAGTCCAATCACACCAGATCAAGTGGCGGTACTTACTAATACTGGCAGAGGCCTAATCCTGAACAACTAGATTGTTGAAGAAACAGAAAAAAGGAATATTTAATCATTAATTAATTTATCAGTGATAAAGAATTTATAAAATTTTTTTTTTCCAATTTAAATTTCATTCACTTTGATTTTAAACTAATAAATAATATTCATCCAGTTTATTATTGATATAATAAATAGATGCGAATAAATATACAAGTCGTTGAATAAATAATATAATAAATAAAATAAAATTTATATTTATAAATGGACCTAAGAATTTAATCGTGCAATTATTCATTCCTTCCTGTTGTAATTTTTTTTATTACGATAAATTAACTATATTCCATTTATAATCGACTTCCGGGATAATATTCAGTTGTGAATGGCGTTTATATAAATAAACTTTCCAATTCTCTAGTTGAATATACTTTTGACAATCGTGTCAAGTTAATTTAATTAGTAAATTAAAAAAAAAAAAATTTATTTCTCTCCTATTTCAGAAGATAAATTGTCGATAGAGCGTGCACTAATTATGGACACTGGATTTTTCATCGTGAATATAATTGAAGAATAGTGTTGCATATGGATAAATACTATATTACTTTTATAATAAATTAAATGAAAAATACAACGAACAAAGAGAGAGGTATCGACAACTCGTCTGGTGGACTGACTGCTTCGTTTAGCGCCACTGCAGTTGTGTATTTTATTTTTTTTTTTTGTATAATAAAAATAAATATAAATGAAAATTTATTAAAGTACCTCTCTATATTCATACTGACCTCCTCATTGTGACGTATATTATATCGGATTGAAAATAATTTCTATCCATAAACTATAGAATATAATTATAAAAAAAAAAATTAATCAATTCCTAAATCACAGTTAATTATAAATGAAAAAATTTGTCGCGAATGGCTGTTGATTTATATAAATTATTTGTTTTGAAATTTAGAAAATAAATAATATATCATTTTCTTTTTTTCTTTTTTTCCAGGGCTTACTTGTACCTCGCAAGGTGGTGGCGCAATTCTGTACGATGGTAATATTTTGAAGGTCACTGATCCTCTGGCTTCACGCTGTGAATAAAGAAAAATCGATGTTAAAAATAATTCCCAAGAATTTTTAATAAAGAAAAAAAAAATAATAAAATTAATATAAAAATTAATTAATTCATAAATTTTTTTTCTACTTTAAATAATACTTACTAGCATTTTTTGTAATGTATTGACAGATTGATTGGCAACTGGTATTCCATTGATCTCTTTGATTTCATCAAGTACATGAAGTGTCGCTTGTCTGTGAATCATTCCACCGTGCATAATTCTTGCCACGACACATTTACCATCCTCATTCATTTTCAATGTTATACCCTGATATATAAAAAAAATAAATAAAAGAAAATTATTCACAAATCCATTCATATAAAATTAATTTCCAATCGTTTCCTGAATGAAAACAATTAATCACGGAGATAATTATCCAACCAATCGGATGTACATTAATATAAACTTCCGAATTATCGAAACAAAACTATATTTAAAAACATTAATATTACAATAAATTATTAAATATTTAATAAATTTTTTTTTTAATGATTTTAATTCAAATAGAAAATTATCTCCGTGTAAATAAAAATATTTTTTACCATTGGTTCATCAGTATTTTTTTGAAATTGTACAAGCCTAACCCGGGTGACATTCTCAACATCCATATCACCATTTTGACCTTCAATATCATCGCCACCATTGAGATAAGGTAATAATGGTGGTGGTGTAACTCTCGCAGCCTCTTCACCGTACACCTCATGGCCCGCCACATCATGTGCTTGCAGCAATGACTAAAAAAAAAATAAATAAAACCTCTGATATTCCAAACAATTTCTTCTATCATTAATAATAAATAATATTTCATCGTGTAGAAAAATATATCGATAATAAATAGAGAGGAAAATCCACTGAAAAGTATCCAAGCTTTCAATCCCTTATTTATTATTTTTTTTTTTTCTGTTTTCTTTTCAAATTGTAACGAATAGAGATCAATGATGAGCCCTTGCGACACAGAGTACAGTCATGACATACAGAGCCAAGTACCGCAATCGTGCGACTGCGCTTTAGAAATCGCACACGCAACTCCTATATCTGGGACACAGACTAAATTCCCATTTTCTATACAGTAAAATCATACTTATATACCTTAAACAAATGAACAATCAATACCAAATAAATTTTTCTTATTTCTCTTAAACAATAAGTATATATTCATAGTTAATAATATATTTTATTCATTCATCTCCTTTAACCATAAAATAAAATAATTTTATCAAAACATTTCCGTCGAGCTTTCACGTGAGAACAATTAAAAATCCTCAACATTATTACAATAATATTTATAATTCCAATTCCATAAAAAATTAAACATTAAAATTCACAATAAAAATATCCTTAAATAACGCATTAATTAATTAACAATAAAAAAATAATTTCCAATTGAATTATCCCTATCTAAAATATGAACAATTGAAATATTAAATTTAATCAGTCTGTTAATTTATTAATTAAATAAATAACTAAAAATATATACACAAATTTCAACAGTTGATGTATAATCTATGAGTGCGCTATAGGCAAATGGTGATTGTTTACCTGATGCACGTGACAATCCGGGATGCCATTTGGAAACTTGAAGCGAAATGGACTATGAACTGGGCAATTGACTCTCAAGTGATTTTCAATAGAATATTGTAAAGGTTGATGAGTATGAGTGCCAAAAATAACTGGATCCGTGGATACAGTGGCAGGTCTTCCCGATGAATGTTCAAGTGAACGACACGACCAATTAATTGCGGGCCGATGATCAAGTGAATGACTGTCTGAATCAGTAGACATTAATCTATTGACATATTGCGACGAATCGTGTGATCGATGATCAAATAATTGTGGCATATGATCAACTGAACGACAGCCATGATCATGAGTAAAATAATGGCCCTGTGCACGTCCATTATAATCCATCAATCGACATGGATGCTCAATTGCACGTTGATGATAATCCATACCTACACTTCCACCGCCAGCTCGTTGAAAATTATTATCCATTGATCTTGGCTGTTCAGTGCAAACTGATAATTGGCCAGTTTGTCTGCCAATTGGTGTATTATTCATATTAATTTGATGATGATTAATCGATCTCATTGAATCAAGTGGATGAATATGCTCAATTGCCAATGGCTGTCTACCAGAATCAACTGATCTCATTGATTCCATTGATCTTAAACTATCCATTGATCTCATATAATAATCAATAGGCCGTGTTGGCAATGAATCAATTGATTTACATGGTCTTGCCCAACATTTTGTTCCATTATTAAAATCACAAACGACTGAATTTGCTGGTGTTTCAGTAATGGTTCCATGAGTTTGTGGAGTCCAGTCACTTCTGTAAAGATCCATTACAACTCTTCTTGCATAAAGACTTCATGTGTGTGTTAATATATGTATGCATGTGTCTGTGTGTGTGTGTGTATGTGTGTGTACGGGCGTCGTGCAAGCCCTGTCGTGGCTTTTAATTATTAATAAGCCGTCTGATAGAATCTTCTTTATTTTTTTCTTCCAACTTCTTGCGACCTATCTCAGCGCTCATTTAATATACATATTCTCATGTATATTACCAAGGATTATAAAATCTTTTCACATACACACTCCGAAAATTAAACACACACGTACAATAAAATAAATCACGTCACAATAATTTTAAATCTCAATACATAAAATTTTGTTTTTCTCTCTCAATATTTTCGTTACAATTTTATTTTTAATTATTCAATATTTAATCTAAATATTAATTTACATAATTTATCTCATTTGTTTACTTATTATTCAAACAAATTAAACAATATATTAATTAAATATTTATTATAAATGGTTTATGATGTAGCAATTGACGCGACAGAAGAATTGGAATAACTATTAATTTTTTGATAATAATATTTGGTGTTAATGATAATATTACTATACATTTGTTAATTAATTTTAATAAAATAGTTATTAGATTATTATTATCAAGGAATTGTGACACGATAAAAGAGAGAATAAATAAAATAATACGAGTGAGTGCGGCAGCAACGAGCAACCGACACATAGCGATGCCGCGCTCCCTAGCACTGAAAATCTTGTGCAGCCTCCGCCGCGCAGTCTCATCAAAATCAACCCCCTGGCTTTCTCCTTCTACATATTCATTCTCTCCCCCCGTCTCTGCACAATTTCACCTTCATATACACCCCCGCCAATGCTCCTGTGCTGAACGTCTGGACCGCAATGCTCGTTTTCCCTTCCAACTCGTCATCTGTGCGCGCACAACATTTTCCTCACTATCCTCACAAATATACACACACTCATATCATACATCTCCTCGATTACTCCCCATTGCAACCCACTCATGTTTTTTTTTTTTTTTTCGTCTGCATGCTTTGCAGTTATAAAAAATCTTAAACTATATATTTTATTAATTTAAATATATATTTATTTTTTATTCTATTGTAATTATGAGGGAGATTAATTTTATAGAAAATTATTTAAAGATATTTTTTATTTGACTTTTTAAATTGTTTATCAATTTTTATTGAGAATAAAATTGATAGATGTTGCTTTGGTTAATTTTTTTATTCAATTGTACGTTCAGATTTTTTTTTTTTTTGTATGAATGATTAATCTAATTGTGCAGTGAGTTCTTGGGAGAATTTTCTATCTGTATTTTTTTTATTTTATTTTTTTTGAAAAAATAAAAAAATATATGAAGAATGTCAAGGGTGTTGGTGGTAAATAATTGCGCGTGCGTCGCTGAATGAGTGCCTCGTTTTTAATATTGGACCTAGATACAGAGAGACAAAAGAGAGTGGTAAAAAAAAAAAAAGCAAGTACAAATTGCTTGGCTGAATATTCGTCTCTTTTTTTTTATCTCTTCATTTCTTATGTCTTCTATGTATATTTCCTTTTTTTGCTGAATAAAATCTGAATAATAGTAGTAGCCTGTTTCCCTTACGAATATTCAACTTAAATTAACTAGAAAATATAACTTAATTTGATACAGTTGAAAAAATTTATCAAAGAATATAAATACACAAATAAAAATAATTATCAATTTTATACAACAATAAAATCTTTAAATTATTACCTTTAAATGTTTACGATGATATTGTTTAATACAAGCAAGATAATACTTGTAAACATGTAATGGTAATGAACGTTTAGTTTCCTCGCCAATCCATCGTTGTGTAATATCAAGAATTGGTGGTTTAATTATTTTCAATTGTGATGATGATGATGATGATGATTCAAATGGTATATTCTCTGATGTAGATGTTGATGTTGTTGCTGTTGCTATCGGTGTTTGAGTAAGACTTGAATATCTTGAGGAATTTAATGGTGGATGAGTGCGATAACGAAAATTTGTTGATGGAATACATGATGATGATGATTGCCAATTAAAACGATTTAATGGTATTGGCGTTGTGTCAGCTGATAATGAACGTTGTTGATCGTCATGACACAATGATAAATGCGATGCGTGTATGCATGTTGATAACAATGTCGATGAATGTTGAAGTGTTAATAATGGCCTGAAGCATTTGTCACACGATGGATAAATGTGCATCAAATGGGGATTCCATGTATGGTAACAGCATCCCGGCGACCTGGAGCCAAGTGGGTTCCTGGTCGCAGGGTAGTTCATGATGTAATTCACATTGCATTAATTCATTTTTCATTCCTTCATTTAATATTTTATTGTCATTGATATTTATTTTATTTTCATTACACTTTTATTTTGTATTTTCATTCACTTCTGTTCATTAATTCCTTTGTTTATTTATCTAATTACTTGTTCATTATGCTTTGTAATATTGTTGTTTCATATGCAATTGCATTCCAATGGTGGTGAGAAAGGTATTTATGTTTAATTAAATGGTTATTGTGCATGATCGAAATTTCGTAATCGATTTAGTATTTAACCATTATATTCAGGTAAACCGAGATGTTGCATTTTGGTATTTCACCACGTGTGGGTAGGATTGCACATAGCAATGATTGTGGCAAAGCAAATATAGAATATTATACATCATCTAATGTTGTGTAATCGATTATACATTTACACAATGTAATAATGTAAATTTATTGTATTGATTTAATTTAAATTCTATTAATTTGCCATTTTCAGCTTAGTCCTTATTGACTGAGTATATTTTATTTGTATTATTATTGTTCATTGGTTTATTCATTTAATTATTTTATGTGTATTGATTAGATATAAAATGGTGGTGTGATAAATCCAATGGATTTTTTCATGCAACTAGTGGATATATAATCAACCAACGATGACACAAAATTCTGGAGGAATTAATTCGTTAAATATTCGTAAATAAATTTTATTTAAAAATAATAATACTTTTAGTGATGCTGAATATTCAATGGGTAAACGCACTGGCACTGTTAATTGGATTTCATTTTTATATTATATTACTTTTTAATAAAATATATAATATTGTAATCGAGTCGAAAATATAAAATCATTTGAGTATTTGTGGTTGGCTAATAAATCTCTGCTAGGTATTTTGTGAGAATAAAAAATAACATCACATAAATACGAAAAAGACAAGGATTTTTTTTTTCTTCTTCGTTTTTTTTTATTTCATTGGATTTTCTTTTTGTGTTTTTATTATTTTTTTTCGTTTACGTAAAATATTTACAGCGCACACGTCACTCACGAACTACGTTCTGCAGTGAACTACTAGCTCCAGCCCTGGTTTACGCGTCCACCCCCGTCGTCGTCTGCATTTGTGTGGTATAGTAGTGTGCTCTATACACCTCCAAATGCTTGAAACGTCACTTCCGTTCATCCTCTCCAGTCTTTCCGTAACAACCTACCATTTTTTTTTTTCTACTTCCTTCATTCCCGCAGGACGACCGCCCACGGGGACCAATAGTGTCACACAACAATCTCACATATACGTCCCGAATTATTTGAAGAAAGAAAGAGAAAAAAAAATAATAAAAATATAAAGGAAAAAATAAAAATGAGAAACAAGAAAAAACCAATGATTCTGATTTTTTTTTCTCTCTTTATTTCCTTTTGCAGACGGAAAGATTTTTATTTCTCACCGAGTAGTGTAAAGAGAAGAAAAAAATCCTTGTCGAGAGAATTTCAACGAGTAATAATAATCGCAGGGAATTCAATAATAAAAATTGCATAAAATTTTTCTTGGTATTTTATTTTGAATTAAATTACTCACCTTGATGTGCGATTGACTAAGAAGTTCTTGAAGTTCTCGAAGATCACAATGGTCGATATTACGGAATGACGTGAGTTCAGCTTCACGAAGAAATTCTTCTACTTCACGTAAACGTAATAAAGCATCAGTTTGTGGTGGACGACTTGGGGTTGGCACTTTTGTTGAAATTTTATCATATAACTGTAAGAAAAAAGAAACACGAATAAATAAAATTAATAAAACAATAATCAATTCAGTAGAAAAAAAAAGAAAGAAAGAAAGAAAAAAGGCGCAATTTATTTATTTTTTCTATTCTGGATCTTGGAATATATATTACTCCATAAAATTGTAAACGCGCAAACTCGTCGAACAATCGATCTTTCTTATATCACTTGTAACTTACACATATCGACATTTATTAAAAAAATAATAAGAAAAAAAAAATTTCAATCTGCTGAAATAAAAATCAAATTTGTATCTGAAGGATTTATATTTCCTCCAATATAAATTTGAAGGCGCATCCATCTAAACTGAATGACAACACATCAATTTTGTCGTGAGAAAGGTAGAAAAATATTAATAAAATTTGTCAAATTTATAATTGCTTTGTTTTGATTAATAACTCGTATCATTAATTATAAAAATTATTCTCACCTCAAGTATTCCACGTAGCCAATAATCGTCTATTGCCGCAAGAACTTCACTACGCGTTAATCTTCCTGTTTCATACAATATCTCAATGTCATCAAGTGAATCGAGAATTTCCGCAACGGCTTCTAGAATTTTTACAATAATTTTCCTCTTCTTGTAATAATTGATTATATTTTTAATAATTTTATATAATTATTTATATAATATTTATACCTGTTGTGGTTATGTCATCATCGCCAACATCAGAAAAACTATCACTATTACTATCTGAATGCCATTTAGGTGAAGAAATTGCTGCTTTAACTGATTCTTTTAATTTTCTTCTGGCATTAAATTTTTTCAATTCCTCTATTGTCTCACTTAAATGTACTCTCGCTGCACCCTTATCACGATCGCGTAACCATTTATGATTTAATACTTCCTGAATTGTTATTCGATGATTCACCTCTGTCGTTAACATTCTTTGAATTAAATCCTTTGCTGGTTCACTAATATTATCCCAAATCGCTGATTCCATCTGAAAAAATAATCGCATAAATTATTATTTTTATAGTTGGAGTAATTAAAATGGATTATTATTTTTTTTATTTATTACTTGTACACGCCCACGACAAATGACGTCTTTTAAACGTTCTCCCGAGCCAACAAATGGAAGAGTTCCAGTCAAAAGTGCATGTAATAAAACTCCAGCCGACCAAACATCACCAGGTTTTCCATATTGTCGACGTTGAATAACTTCCGGTGCCATAAAATGCGGACATCCGACTCTTCCTAAATTACATCAAATATACAATGATAATAAAGGGGAAAAAAATAATAAAAGAATATAAAAATGAAACATTAAATATAAAAAATGAAAAAAATTAAATTAAATGTTTCATAAAAGTTTAATAAATTTTTTTTTTTTCGTTTGATGGTTATTTAAATGCAAAATGACAAGGCTGAGGAAAAATAAAGACATATCAGAATATTATTTAGCAAAATATTGTGTGAGCTGCATGAGTGCATTGGAATAAATTTTTTTCATTTCTATTTTTTCAATAATTGGTAAATTACCTAAAAATAATTTATAACTATTTGAAAAATTAACAGTATAAATTTGTGTTTATATGTGTGTTTAATCAACAACTGGCCTATGGATGGTAATAAAAACAATAACTGGATTAATTATTTCATGCCTGGTTATGAAAATATTATTCAATCATTATTCAATATATTTACGTGATTAAATCGCAATTATTGCAATTGAAATAATTAATTTAGGACAATATTATAATTTATAAATGTGTGTGATACAATATTTTCTATGAATTTACGGTGCTTGACAAATAATCGAACAATATATAAAAATGGCTGTTAATATATAGTGCTCTAAATCAAAAGCGAAATATAAAAAGCCATAGCGTAATTATTACAATAAAAAATTGTTTAATGTGAAAAAACTAATACTCAAAGAGTGGGGGCGGGTCAGTGGAAAGGAAATAATTTTCTGCAAGAAGAAAAGCACTAACTCGCATTAAAAAGTTAGTAAAAACATCTGTGTCAAACAACAATAATGGATTAATTTGGTAATAATTAATTAATAAATATATTTTAGGTCCTGCTGCAAAAGTTGATTTTTTTTTTAGGTTAAGTAGAGCTTACCCTCGCTGTCGGCCTTCAAGTACAGCTGCCCCTTTGGGCTCAGATATTGTCGATACTCGGTCGTGTATGTCTCTGCATATATTTAAACCAAATATTGTATAAGGTAAGAGTATTGATACTATTTGTGTGTTGTTGTATTTAATATAAAATGCCTGTCGTACATTTTGCTTTTATCTCATTAATTATATTTTTTTTTCTTGTTTTCACAGAAGTAAAAAAAATTAAAGAAAAATATAAATGAAGAAATATCATCAATTATTTATGGCAATATGTAAAGCCATTATTTCCTAAAGAATATAGTGAAAAAAAAAAAGAACAATGGTTTAATTTAGATAATTAATATTGCATTTTTATTAATACCTGTGGAATTATTTTGCGATGATGGAAGCTGCATCGCCACGCCAAATCCACGTAATTTTACTGGCGCAGAATTTTCTTTGCCAGCAAGTAGTGCACATTGTGGCTTTATATCACGATGAATGATGTCATTTTCATGACAATAACGCAATGCCTCGAGTATTTGTCGCATATAATGACTGGAAAATGAATGAAAAAAATTAGTAGAATAAAATAAAAAATTAGTAAATCAAAATAAATTCATTATTTATATTGATTGACATTGTGAAAGAGAAGTAATTGGAATAGTTTATAAAAAGGACATTGAGTATAAAATAAAGAAAAAATAAATAAATAAATAAATAAATAAATAATAGACTATTGACAAAATTTTAATTGCGAATGTCCGATTTAAAGAAAAATAAATCCAATCAAATATCCCGATGGCAATATAAATGAAACAACAATCAAGAACAATCAATGACAGTGAATACTGAGAAAAAAAAATTCGCCATTGAAAATTGAAATAAAGAAAAAAATAAATCAATCAATATAAATTTGTATTAAATATAAATTTGTTTTATTATTATCTCACCTTGCAACTGCTTCACTATAAACAAATCCAGATGTGGCTCGTCTGACTACTTCGAAGCAAAGATCAGAGCCATCCATACTGAAACGAAAAAAAAAAAAAAAAATAATATTATACAAATTCACAACAATTAAAAAATAAAATTTTTTTTTATATTAAAAATAAATACTCACAACTCAAATACCATGTACAACATTCCTTCTGAGCTATAAGTCTCTAAAAGCTCCACAATATGTGGATGCTTCAACATATGACATATTGTAGCCTCTCGTTTTAAATCTGTAACATTTTTATTTTTTGACAATTAAATAATATCTATATTTATATAAAAAAAAAAAAAAGAAAAAGTTATTCCGTTAAATTTATTCAGTCAAAACGAAAACAACAGTTTCGAATAGAATAATATTTGTTTTTAAAACTCACCTGCTGTACTTAATCCAGGACTCGATGTAAATTTCGCAACGTCCACTATTTTTACAGCAAAAGTTTGTGCAGTTTGTCGATGAATACATTTTCGTACTACACTGAATGGTCCCCTGTGAAAATAAAGTTTCAATTATTACTCTGCATACATACTTATATTCATAAAACTGATAAACCATCAAAAAAAAAATTTTTATCAATAAAAAAATAAATTATAAAAATAAATATACACTTTAATACAACAGTGATAATCGATAACTATTTAATTTAATCAGAATATGAAATCTTTGGAATTAAATCTCATCTTAGTATGATAACATTAATGAATGGCAGTTCAACAATCGCACTCAATCCGTTAACAATGCTCAATAAAATCTTCCTCACTGTGCTACTTATTATTTCAACTGACTCACGAGAAATTGAAGATAACTACCAGACAGGTAATAATTAGATAGTAAAAACAATTATTTTAATATTAATGAATATGAATTAAATTACTTGATTTTTACATTTAGATGACAACTGTCGTATTTCAATTGAATATAAAACTGGTGATTTTAAAGAGCCCCAACCATTAATTTTATCAAGTGAAAAAAAGGACACAAATTTTTTATATCCCAATGATAAAAATGGATACATAAATATTCGTCCGTCTAGGAAAATTAATCTTGCTTGTCCGGGTAAGAAAAATCATCTTCAAGGCATCAAAGGAATAATTAATAAACGTGAAATTCAAATAAAATGTATTAAAAAAAAAATTTTCACCGTTAACGATGATAATTCAATTATTTTTAATATCACAAGTGTTACGTGTAAATATTATCCGGAAAATATTGCTCGTATAATGTCAACAAAATGTTTTAATAATTCAACGTACGTCGAGGTTGGTTTCTCTTTGGAGAATACATTTTTACGTACAATTAAATTGTGTTATAACAGTAATAATTCATTAACTTATTATACAAAATTTGAATTGACGAAAAATATTGGTCATAGTCCATCGAATTATCCACGACCACGTAGATGGTTATCTGGTGAATTTTATTCCGGATTTGATATGGATTATTTATATAAAATAAAAACACAATTAGATACAGTAACGATGACTGTTGGCTCTGAAGAATTGGCAAAAAAATATATAACCGCTGGAACAGCCCGTTATTTATCAAGAGGACATATGGTTGCTAAAGCTGATTTTATTTATGGCAATGCACAAAGATCAACATTTTGGTATATCAATGCGGCGCCACAATGGCAAACTTTTAACGGTGGCAATTGGAATACATTGGAGGGCAATGTTAGATCATTCGCAGAAAAGCGATTATTAAATTTGCACGTTTATACTGGCGTTCATGGACAAATGAAATTAATTGATATAAATAATAATTTAGTACCAGTTTATTTATTTACTAACTCCACTCACAGGAGTATACCTGTGCCACAGTATTACTGGAAAATTATTTATGATCCAGTGAGAAAATTAGGCACAGCATTTGTTGGTTTAAATGATCCATATGCATTGGAAATAAATGATGATATGTTTTTGTGCACAGACATTGCCAGTAAAATAAAATGGCTCACATGGGATGCAAATTCTATAAAAAAAGGTGTATCTTATGCATGTACTGTTGATGATTTACGTAAAGTTATACCATCAATACCACAACTTGAAGTTTATGGTGTACTTAAATAAATTATATTTTTAATATTAAATTTTAATTCATATTAATTCTTTAGATATTTTTTTTTTATCTAAAAAATATGAACTCAAAGCTTTTACTTATTAATTGTTATCATGTCTTCTTGATTGTTAAACTAATTTTATAATAAACATTTGTTACTGAAAAGAAATTTATAAATAATTAAAATTTTCATACATAAATTGAGGAATAAAATAATAAAATAAATCGTGTTGTCGGATATTAAATAAAATTACTGAATATAAATAATATATTGAGTAAAAAATTAATTATTGTTAGTGCTAAGATGTATTACTTACTTGCCAATAATTTCACAAAGCTCATAAACATCGTCAAAGAGCACTTCGTCATCCGCCATTGTGAAGGTCGATGACGTTGATTAATAAAAGGGCAATTAGCCCTTATTGAAATTACTTTTTTCCTTTCAATTTACTTCTATGTAATATAGATATAATATTATTTGTTTTCATGTACTCATAATCACGTGTCAACGTGGTAGTTTAAGTAATTTTGTAACAACGTGACTGAGTTGTAACATCGACAGTGACTTTCATCCACCCACTTCAATTGTCTATTAAACAACTATGTACAACATGTGCAATACACTCTTTTTTTATCATATATACATTTAAGTATATGTATATGTATATATGTATGCATATATAACGTAACGTAGTGCATAAATGTTAATTTCAACGATGTGAAAAACAGTTGAAAACAATTGAGTTAATTTACTAGGCACCAATGAATACCGGTATATAACACACGTATAACCTAAAAATTTTTTTCTAACATGTAATAATAAAATTACGTTGTTTTTTATATTACAGTAAAAAATTAACGATGTGAATTTTTCATTGGATATTAAACTTCCATTATTTTACTGGTATAATAATGCTAATGAATTAATTTTCAATAATAATACTGATTGAAAATTTTTTTTTTAAAAATCAACGTCGCCAATATACAAATCCAAATCCGTCGTTACATATTTCACATTATCCATCACGAAATTGTTGTTTGTTTAAATAATTCTGATAGCTCATACAGAAAACTTCTCTATAACGTCATCCATTTTGATTGTTCATGTATTATGCTATCAAATAAATAAAATTTATCAATAAAATGGATAATTTTTTCGTAATATTCGGAGTATAATTCAAAAAATAATAATTCAGTCTCGAACAATAGTTATTTCAATTCCACAATTTTATTACCAGTGTGAAGTTAGTGTTGATTTATTCCACTTCATTGTTACCACTACAATCACGATCTGTAGTTGATTTTTTTACTTGTACTCCACTTCAGAGTTAATCCTAACCCCACTTTTTTTTATAGTATATAGCCTACTATAATTAACTTCACAATTAAACACCATATCACTTCATCATCATTATTATTATCCTCTTTTACCAATAAATATATATACATAAACTAAATAAAAAACAAACTATATTTTCATAAATAAAAAAATCTCGGTATGTATATATAAAGATTTTAATTGATTGAACAACCGATCAAACATAACCAACAATATTTTTCAGCACAAATACAAAATGTACTAAACTCTTTTTTTTTTTTATAGAAAAAAAGATGTTATTTATTAATAAACACAAGATAAAATTTTTTAGACACTCATATATACATTTATATATGTATATATATACAGAATAATGCCAATGGATACACCTCACTGATCTCACTTGCAGCTCCCTTTCATCAACGAATAAAATTCTAAACAAAAGTTGTGATTAAATGTTGGATGCCAACTGATATATACGATTAATGATGATTAATAGCACAATGCACCATGGTATCTTCATAAATTCACATTTGACTATGAAACAATGATGAGTTGATTGCAATTTAATATAATATATTGTATACCTATGTCATGAACCAGTAAGTATATGTCGACATTGATGTTTAATTTGTTTTTTTTATGTATATATTTTCCTTTTCTTTTTAATTTAGGGCTAGTATTGAGTCGCCCTACACGTTCCAAGGCAAGACTGGTTGCATAGAGAGAGAGCAAAAGCATATATATATACATATATAAAACGTTAAGCGACTGCGCCAAAAGACACCCCGTTTTCTCCACCAACCCCTGTAACCTGACATATAGCAGAGCGGGCGTGGCGGCAGCTTCATCTGTTGCCTTATCCACCCCATATATATTTCTATTTCTATTTCATTCTTTATTTTCATTATATATATATATTTACTCGTATTTTTTTTTTAATACTTTTGTCTTTATTAATATAAGGCACACTTGGGCCAATGTATTTTTATTTATTTCCACTGCTGATGTGTGAAATAAATAAAAATGTTTTTATTGATTTTTTAAATTACTTCAAACGCATTTTATTAATATAGATTTTTAAGAAATTATCATATGTATGTATGTATTAAATGCAGGTTGCATGTTTTCTTGTGAAAATGTCTTTTTATAGGATATATGCGGAGAGGGTGATAAAGGTGGAGCATGTATATGATGATGTGTATACTGGTTAGTTTCGCTTCATTTGTTTTACTTTAATGAGCACGTATCGCTAGAAATAATATAGTTGCTCAATTATCCATACAATAATTATTTGTCCCTTTAAGTTTAATTAAGGGCATGACGTATTTATCATCAATTTATTATTATAATTCTTTATCTAAATTGTAAAGTATTATTTTAAATTATATACGTACATATAAATACTTTGAAATTTTTATTTTTATGATAAAATTATTTGTTTAGAATAGTGAGGTTAATGTTTGGTAATTATTTTTTTTTTTTAATCATTTTAATAATGTAGATTGAATGAATAATTGAATCAAGGGTAAAGGTTGATTATTCAAGTGTCAATTTAAATCATTCATTGATAAATTTGAATTTTCTAATTGGTCAAGTATTTATAATTTCATTTTGAACTTTCGTCTAATTTGTAATCAGGTTCAGTCGGTAGAGTAGAAAATTGTTCATATTTCTAATTGATTGTTGGTACATTATCTTTATTTATAGGTTCATAACTTTGATTGCATAAATAACATCAAACTGACCTACATTGTTGTACTCTACTTTTGTACTTTAGACTCTGGTGTTTTGTGTACATCTTATACGAACTTGGTCTCGCTAAAACATAATAAGTTATTGACATTAATCATTGTCATAAATTAAATTTGGTGAATGTGCAAATTCTTTATTTTTCCATCAGTGTATTATCAGACGAAGTGGTGTAAAGTCCCTCGAAAAATTTTACCATTACACACAAAACAGCAGATAATTCTATATAATTTTATATATTCGCAATATTGATTGTGATTTTATTAATTTATTTATTAAAAATTATTTGCAATTAATCAAGATAAAAAATGATTGTCAATACTGGGTTAGATATAATTAATTTATATATGTTATTTATGTATTTATAATTATTTTAAAGAGAATTTCGAACGAATAATTAATTTATATATATTATTTATGTATTTATAATTATTTCAAAGATAATTTTAATCGTTTTGATAAGTTTGTGGACTTTGTTTCTTGAACTTTGTCTAACACATATGCTACAATGTATTAAATAATAAATTAAAAATAATTTTTCTTTGTATTTATATTTTATTAGAAAACTCGCTGGACGTACGATATTTATTTCTGGTGCATCAAGAGGAATTGGAAAGAGTATTGCTTTGAAAGCAGCTAAAGATGGTGCAAATATTGTCGTTGTTGCCAAAACTGCTGAGCCACATCCCAAATTACCGGGTACTATTTTCACAGCAGCAAAAGAAAGTATGTATAAATATAATAAAATACACAAGACATCAAAACTTACTATACATGAAATAATTTGCACAATAACAGGTTTATCCACAAGTAAAAATGTTCCTGCAATAAAACAAAAAAATTTTTCCATTTTTATCAGAAATTTTTCATTCACATATTCAAATTCATAAATAAGAAAAATAAAAGAATAAAAAATATTAATATTATTTACCTATTTAATAATTTTTTATAATTAATTTTTATTTGTTCATTTATTTTATTTATTTATTTATTTATTATTGTATTTATTTTTCCAGTTGAGGCTGCTGGTGGTCAAGCACTTCCATGTACAGTCGATGTACGAGATGAAAATCAAGTAAATTCTGCTGTATCACAAGCAGTACAACAATTTGGCGGTATTGATATTGTTATAAATAATGCCAGTGCTATTTCATTGACTGATACATTGAGCACAGATATGAAACGTTATGATCTTATGAATAATATCAATACCAGAGGCACATTCCTCGTGTAGGTTTATCAAAAAAATTTATTATCAATTTTTATTTCCAACATATGGACATTTGTTTAGTAATCAAAAATTTATTATTGTAAATATTTCAGATCTAAAGCCTGTTTGCCATACTTGAAAAAAAGTCCAAACCCTCACATTATTAATTTAAGTCCACCATTGAATTTAAATCCTAAATGGTTTAAGAACAATTTAGCATATACAATTGCTAAATATGGAATGTCAATGTGTGCTCTTGGTATGTCTGAAGAATTTAAAAATGATGGTATTGCAGTAAATGCACTTTGGCCAAAGACCGGTATATTTTTATTCTATTTATTTAATTTATTCTTTTATTTAATAGAAAAAATTTTTTTTTTTCATTGTAATTTTTTATTTTATTTAATTTATAATTTTAATTTGATTAATATTACATTCCAGCTATTCACACAGCGGCCATAGAAATGTTGGCTGGTGCAGAGTCCAGTAATTATAGTAGGAAACCGGAAATTGTTGCGGACGCAGCTTACGCTATTTTGTGTAAAGACAGTAAAACTTTTACTGGTAAATTTTTAGTTGATGAAGATGTATTACGAGATGAGGGTATAACTGATTTTACACCATACGCCTGCAATCCAGGTTTGTTATTAGAAGAAAAATATTAATT
Organism: Microctonus aethiopoides; assembly: GCA_030347275.1. Lineage (NCBI taxonomy): Eukaryota > Metazoa > Arthropoda > Insecta > Hymenoptera > Braconidae > Microctonus > Microctonus aethiopoides. The sequence goes on from JAQQBS010001425.1 coordinate 5,480,302, forward strand.
ACATTATCAATTGGAATATTAAATCAAATTATTTGACACTATTTAATAAATTAATTTTATTCATCAGCTTACAAAGATAAATTGATGATGGATTTCTTTTTGGATGGCGATGAATCAACCTCCCAATATCAATCAATAGTATCCGATAAAGAATCATCATCCAATGTTGAAGATTCTGGAAATGCTCATCTCAATAAAATATTCACTGCAATAAGATCGAATTTATCAGCGGAGCTTGTTAAAAAAACAGGTGCAACATTTCAATTTAATATCACAGGTAAATTTATTTTACATTATTCCATCAATTAATTAATCATTTAAATCAAATTTAGAAAAGGTTAAATTTATTATTTTATAATTTATTGCAGGCGCAGATCAGGGAACATGGATATTAGATTTGAAAAATGGTAATGGTACACTTGTTAAAGGTGCACCAAAAAATCCTCCAGATACAATTCTTACAATGGAAGCCAAAAATTTCTTTGAAATATTTTCCGGAAAAACTAAACCAGCTACTGCATATATGATGGGAAAAATGAAAATCGAGGGCAATTTACAAACAGCATTGAAGCTGGAAAAATTAATGAATAATTTGAAATCAAAACTTTAATAACAATTAAATATAATTTTTAATATTACTAACGATATTCGCTTTTTTGTATACACATTTTTACGCATTGGATAATTGGGCTTTCATCTATTTCTCTTCTTCTTCATTATATATTTTTATAAATTGATAATTGTTTATAAAAATTATACATATGGAAGTTTTCCAAGATTTTATACTGTTAAATAAAAACGTTGTTATTAAAGAGTATTTTATAAAACCAAAAAATACTAAATTGTTTTTTAATTTAACCGAAAAAAAAAAAAGACATGATAAAAAAATTATTTATTATTATTATAGAGTCAAAGCATATATATAGATATACATATATATAATTAATCACAATATGTAGTTGTATAAAAAGATAACAGTGTGAACTTTTTTGTATAGAAAAAATAGATATTGAATTTTTGCTATACATATTACAGTTGGGTGTAATTGTCATTCTACTAAAAAATTTTTAAAATATTTATTAGCATTTATTTAATAATTGATTATTCTATTGAAAGCCCTAACAAAATCGATCATGAGCTATTGATCAATTTTGCTAGGAAGATTATACGTTTTTCCTCACCGTTTTATTTTTTTTTTATTTCGTTTGTTTGTATATTATATTTTTTGATAAAATTGCTTTCAATTCAATTACAAACCGTAACGTATTTTGAAGGCACATTAAATCATTTGTTTGGCGCATTTAGAAGCCTAGTTCGTTCTTTCTCTTCATCAGTGAAAAATATTCTTGTTATAACAATGTCGCCAGTACTTAATGTTTGACACGCTACATCTGTACCAGAATTGGATTCATGTTGAGGTTCTTTAGTTGTGTTTATATCATGGCACAAACATGAACATTTAATAGAATTATTGTGGACGGTATCGTAATTATATTTATCTGATGTTGAAGAAGTGACTGATGATAAAATTGCCTCTAATTTTTCAATTTTTTCAAGGCCATCCATTTGTTTATCCAATAATATTTCATCAACCATTTGCATTGACTCGGTCAATGTCGGCGGATCTGATTTCGATCGTGCACTATCTAAAATTAATGAATAAATAAAATTTTTATTTGAGAAAATATGTTTATTATGTAATTTATTATTGTTATTTACCATATGGTGAATTGTCAGAGACACAACTGTCTAAACTTGGATATTCAGTTTCATCATTTTTCTCTTCATCATCGTCATCATCGTCATCATCATCATCATCACTACTTGCATTTTTATCATGAGTTAAACTCTCCAATTTCTCCAATTTTTTCGCTACTTTATAGCTACCTTTTAATTTCTCTTTTTCATCCTCAGTTAATGATAAATAACGCAATAATCTTATTTCACGATTACTTAATACAATATTTTTTTCGGTTGATTCCTCCATTCGTTTGCGTAAATCAATTACTTCAGTTTCAATTTTACGCTGTTTTTTACGAGCTTTTATTTCAACTGACGATATATGCATTAGCACTTGTTCCTCACACAGTTGATTAAATAAATCAATCATTTCTGGTTTTATTAATCTGAAAATTATTGTATTAAATTAATAAAAAATTTATTTTTATTATTAATAAATAAAATTTTGTGTTTTTGTTACTTGGACATGGCATTGTAGACTTGTGGAACTAGACCAAGTACATCGCTCGTCGCGTATATCAACATATCTCGTGACATTGGACGACGCGACCAGTATTTTTGATCCCGACGATAAATATATTTCAATTGTCCTTTCAATAAATTGCACGGTGCACCATAAATCTCACATAGTGTATTTAAATTAACATTTTTCACTTTATCTACAGGTTTACCCGTGTCTTGACATTGGATAATTGCATGCGCCGCCTGGGAAAAAAAAAATAAAAAATTAAACATACAACTATTCAAAAAAATTAAATTTTATTTATATTAATGTATAATATTTACCTGAGTATCAAAAACATTTTTCAAAGTTATTCCAAATTGATTAAACAAATTAACACTGTCATTTCTGCAATCATGAATAACCTAGAAAATAAAAGGACAAAATAAATTAATTATGAAAATTAAATAATAAAATATTTTATTTAAAAAAAAAAATATATTTATATTTATATTACTGACTTTTACAACTGTTGGACTCTCCAACAATTTACGCAGTCCATTAATAAGATTTGGCGATGTAAATAAATCAAATATATAAACATTTCCATACATCGTTCCAATTTGTATTAATGTTAATTGACCTTTAGTACCAACATTTATTCCCTCACAATCAAATGAAACAACAATATTTCCATCTGTCGACGATGCCGCTGGCTTTGAATTAATTATTTCATCAATAATACGAGTTGATTCACGTACATTAACAATAACTTTTGTTTGTTGGAGTAATTTTAATTTCCACGCGTCACCAATTTGTGGAGTTTGTAAAGTTCGATCTCTCTCTGTATTATCCGCAATTGTCTTCATAACAAGAGTATTAATTCTTTGTTTAAGAGTTTGTTGTTGTAAACTTATTGGGGGTGAACTATAATTTGTTTCCGCGGTCGATGTTGTATTATCCTCATGAATATTGTCCGTAAAACAAACTTGTTCAATTGAATTTGAAATTGGTTGAGATATCGCTTGATTTGTCGTCCTTGTTGGTGATGATCGTGAACTATTATTGTTATCTTTAATATTAATATTACTATCATTATTATTACTGTAGCTATCATTATTAATATTATGATTACTATTATTAATTCTACTACTGCTGCTACTGCTGCTGCTATTATCAATATTGCGATGACTTGGTGAATTTTCTGTATTATTCTCTACTCTTGATGTTGTATTATCGGATTTATGCATCATGTCAGTTGGTAATTTTGGTTTATCGTGCAATGAAACATAATTTTTTTGTACATCAAATGCATCGGGAAACATTTTTAAAAATGTTGTCAAATCCTGTGGTGTTCTAAACATTGTCGTACATATTTCACTTGGAAATTTATTAGTCACCATACTCAATAATTGCTCTATTGACGTTGGACCTTTTTCTTCAATTGTATGAAAACAATAATTTAATAATTTCGATGTCATTTCTTGATCAATAGAAATTTCCGGTTCTAATTCACGAAATGGTACACTAACCATTCCTTCAAATTGTTTCAATTTAACAGTATCCTCTGAGACAATAAAATCATTTGTATATCGTAATAAAAAATCACGAAATTCACGATAATGTTGTCCAGATATATGACGAACCTCAGGTGATGCCTGTGAACGATGACCAAGTAAACTTTTAATTGGTACTTCAGCACCAACTCCATATTGTACAAGTTTATTTGTAAAATATTCAACCGCTTCCTGGGCATAATCACGTTTATTTAATTTTTTATTAACACCAACATCTTCCTCAATAACTGGCTCAAATGTATTAACTGATACATAATCACCATTGATAACGAATAACGTTGGATATTGAGTTAAAAATTTACGTAATCCACTTTGTGATCCACCTGCTATTTGACGCATTTCTTTTGTAAATCCTTTTGCTCCAAATTGACAACTTAAATCGTGCAATGTTCTTGGACCACCTTTGTCCATTAAACGCTCGAAGAAAAATAGCAGCGTTAAATTGCGTACCAATTCATATTCACAGCTCTCCATTTTTTGATTATCAATTATAACTGTAATTCAAACAAAAAAAAAATTATTAACAATCATTAAATGAATTTACATATTTATAAAATGAATAATAATTGTGTAATTGGAATGATAGATATTTAAATTTACATAAATTAATTTAAATTTTGATATAAATATTAATTCACCTGTGTGATAAATTATCACGACCCACCAATAATTTATTTTGATGATGATTATTCATGGATTATATCGAACATATTACTGATTTTCAAAATAATATTGTTGCAGTATGTAGCGCAAAAAAAAAAAAATAAAATAAATGAAAAAATGAAATTAAAATTTGTTACAATTAAAATATGGTTATAGGTTATATTTCCTGTGTATAAATTACGTAACTAAAATGCATATAATTAATAAATATAATTTATTCAGTCATTGATAATAATCATACCGAATTAATTTTAATACCAAACAGCAATGAGCAAATGTACACGTTACAATGTGTAAAGTACTAACTACTGTTATTTTTATCTTTGCTCTCTCTGCCGATGAAGAAATGAAGGAAGACCAAACCCATAGCAGACGTCACGTGATCAACCTATTGTCAATGGTTATTATTATTTAATTAAATACACGTGAAATTATGATGGAAACCATTACACGACAATGAATAGAGGTTATAAAATTATATATTTAATTATATGCATTTAGATATGAAGTTAAGACAGGCTTAAAATTAATTAATGGATTTTTTTATCAATAAAATAAAATTACATGTCTGATTTCTTGTCCTACATTTTTATCTTTCTTTGCATTCCTAACCTGTCCAATTCCATCGATTCACTTGTTTATACTAAATATGAATTTTTGTAAAATAATTCGATTGATATTGGTAAAGAATTTTTTTTTTTCTATAAATATTTTAATTTATTTATATTATGTGAATATCAAAAAAATTTTAATTTATATTATGAACTTTTGAAAATATTTGATGGGAACGAAGGTTTATTTTTTTTAGTTTAAATTATAATTACGAATAGCTGCAAAAAAATAATTAATTTTCTTATGCTTCTAGTGTGGGCGATGACATTTAATTTTATTGCATATTCAATTTTACTACAAGAACGAGATAATTTAGGAATGGCTCAGGGTGAAAAAATTGAAATTTGATATTTGTTTGACGTAACAATTTCTCTACAGTATGTACAAAAATGATGTATACAAGTTAAGAGAGAAGTATGCAACGAATGCTCACAGGTTGTCCAATTGCATTTTATTTTTTTGCACATTTTTGTCGCTCCTTATTGCCGACAGCTCTCTGCCATAACCTATTTTCACATAATAATTTTTATTAAAAATATAATGATCTACCCAAAAAGTTTATAATAAAAATTATATCATAATTATTAAGATTATTATTCTTTATTTAATTTTATAGCATAATACCTAAATAAAATAATTTTTGTTACAGTTATTAGTAAAAGAAATTAAATTTTGTTGGTTATGTAGATAAATATTTTAGGTTATAAAATTGAGCGGCAGAGTTGTCGCTGGATAGAAATATTTTTCGATTCAATTCCACATTGTTCCTGATATTTTACGTACACAACCTGCATACCTGAAAGACGAAGAGAGGTATATTCATTTATACCAAATTTCAGACTGAACCTTACGAGTTTTGTTGGTCGTTCAGTGCCGACTCATCGCGACTACATTTATTTCAAGACTATTCTCGATCTTAAATTATTATTTTTTTTTTTCGTTCGCATATTAAAATAAAATTTAAACTACTAATTGTCAAATTTCTTATTCAACCATTAAGAAAATCATTAGATTCCAAAATGATTATCACACTAAAAAATTTACAGCAACAAACATTTACTATAGAAATTGATCCATCAAAAACGGTAAATATTAATATTAATATAACTCTAATCTTTTAAAATAGTTATTTATAAATATATTATAATTTTTCTTAGGTCAAAGATCTCAAAGAAAAAATTGAAGCACAAAAAGGATTTGCAGCACAGCACCAGAAATTGATATATGCTGGTAAGGAATGGGATTAACCTCACTTTTTTCTCTACATTCCCACCTATTTCTATTGAACACGAAAAAAAATATATATATATATAATACATATATAATTATTTTTCACAATACAAACAACGTCTCAATCATTTATTTTTATCTTGTAGGTAAAATATTGGTGGATGAACAGCCACTAACAGAATACAATATTGATGAGAAAAAGTTTATTGTAGTCATGGTGACTAAACCTAAAGTTGTAGCCGGATGTACTAGTAATGAAGGACAAACCGAAGAAAATAAGGAACAACCTGCAACGAGGTATTTAAATAAATAAATTATTACTACTGGATTCAATGTAAAGATATTTCAAAAATTCCTCTACATTATCAACAGTAAAACCTGCAAAACTATTAATGTTATTATAAAAAATTAATATTGGATGTATTTTTATTTATAAAAAATTTTTATTACAGTCCACCAACTTTACCAACTCCAAATCCTGTCGCGCCAACTGCTGCACGACCTGCAGGAGTTGTGGATCAACCAACAAATGCAGTTGCAGTTGATGTGAGAGGGCAACCTGAAAGTGCTTTACTCATGGGTGAAGAATATAATACAATGGTTAATAACATTATGGATATGGGGTAAGGTATAATATTAGCAACACAAAAAAAAAAAAAAAATAATTAAATAAACAATATATTAATCTTGCGATGATAAATTTAATTAGATATGAACGTGAACAAGTTGAGCAAGCATTACGGGCGAGTTTCAATAATCCAGATCGAGCTGTTGAATATTTATTAACTGGTATACCAGCCCAACTTTTTGAAGATCCACCTGAGGATCCACCAGAATCACAAGAATCGGGGAATGAACCAGGTCAAGACCCATTGGCATTTTTAAGATCTCAACCACAATTTCAACAAATGCGTCAAGTTATCCAACAAAATCCACAATTGTTGAATGCTGTGCTTCAACAAATTGGACAATCTAATCCAGCATTGTTACAGTTGATTTCACAAAATCAAGAAGCATTTGTACGCATGCTCAATGAACCTGGTTAGTTTAATTAATTAATCTTTCAACAATAACGTTTGTATAAATGAATAATTACAAAAGTTAATGAAAGATAATAAAATAATTTTAAATTGATGATTGAAAAATTTTAGTTGGGGCAGCGGGTGGTAATACTACTGCTCAAGGTGGTGCGCCAGTGTCTTCGCCAGCATCTGCTATCAATCAAGGTGGACGAGGCACAGCTGGTGGCGGTGGTGGTGGTGGTGGAGGTGGTACAGGCGCCGGTGTTATTCCAGTATCACCACAGGACCGTGAAGCAATAGAGAGGTTGAAAGCACTCGGATTCCCTGAGCATTTGGCCTTGCAAGCGTATTTTGCATGTGAAAAAAATGAAAATCTCGCAGCTAATTTTCTACTTTCACAAAATCTCGACGATTGAATTTGTTATATGAAAGGGAAACGAATAATTAATGTTCAGTTGAAAGTGACTACAGAGCTTACGAGACTGTTATAAGAAATTAATATCAATCTAAAGGAGCTCCAAATGCAACTGAATGTTTAAATGTTAACGAATTAGCTCAAAATGAAGGATGAAAAGAAAAAGAAATTGTACATCAAATTCTCGAATTTGTTTAAGATATAAAAAAAAAAAAAGAAATGAATTTTAAATGTAAATTTCCCTTTTTTCCATCATTTAATTAAGCAGATTAATTAATTTTTCTTTACTCAGTGTGTTTTAGTACTAAATAAAATTCTAAGATTCACTTGACTTCGCGTTCTATAAAAAGTGCTTGAACAAGCACAGAAAAAAACATAAATAAATATTTTAAAAAATTAGATCATCTTTATTATTTTGAGTGGACGTCATAATTATCGATATTGTCTACGTGAATCTTCAGAAATATTAAATACCAACCAACGATGTAGGTAAGTATTGGTTATTTGAAAGACAAATTTTATTATCTGTAATTTAAAAGAAATATTGAATCAATATTTTATTTTATTACTTTCAAAAAAATTTCAAAAGAATAAACTGTATATTATTTTATTACACATTAACAATTGCTTTAAATACAGATGACTTTATTGCACAGATATGTATTTGCATAGTTTGAGGGATACATATTACATTATTTGCTTTAATTGTTGAATTATCTAGAATACATTTAACAGATCATTCAAATATTTACTTACAGATCCATGAGAAAAATTGTTCTAAATTCTAATAATACTTACTGCACGTATAATTATTTGCTGTTGATTGGAATTTTTTTTATTCTTTCAATTAAGCTCTTTAATAATGCAATTATTATTTTTTCTCCCTGTATTATGTTTAATCCAACAATTCAATTGACTAAATTGGCAACAAAATTTGGCAATATCTAAATATATATATTCATCATCCAAGCAGAAAAAAAGAAGATAAGCGCAATTGTTATTGTTTTTTTTTGTTACTTCTCTGTCATATTTTAAATTGAAAAATAATTTTATCCCTCTATGATAATTATTTTGTAGTTGATTGGAAAAATGTTTAATTATTTTCTCTCAACTAATATACGGTGAATTATTGATAACTATTTTTGTATCTTAGTATACAGCACACAATGAATTAAATTTAATTTACAATTGAACATGAAAAATATTCATTTATAATATGAATTAACAAATTCAAAGCGAAAACATTTAAATTTACACATTGTCTATTTTGGTTTAATAATTAATAAATTAATTAATTATCTCTCGAGAAAAAGCATTCCTAATATTTTCATTTGCATTTTGGCAAATCTAATATATTTCATTTTGGCAAAAAGTGATACTAATTAATTCTAATTTTTCTTTAGTTTATTTTTTGCTGGAAGAAATTTATCTGCAACGAGATTATTGAGTAAAGCTGCATCCTACAGTCATTCATATACATAATTATTTTTTCCAATCATTTAGTGAATACTATTTACTGTGTATTATCCATTCATAATATTTTAATGAGCAATGAACTATCGTATAATGTTTATCCACTATCGCAAAGATTGTCGCTCAAGTGTAGAACTTGTTTTTTTTTTTTACAAGAAAAACACAAAAACATTTATCAAAGATGTACATTGTATATTGGCAACAAAAATGAAGCGTTCATTTTCTTTTTTCTTTAATTGGTTTCACGACAACGCATCACAAGCAGTTAAATTTGAGGGAAATATCACAAACGTATGACATAAAAAATAATATTACAAAGATAAATGTCACACGTATTTTAAAATATGATTGCAAAGAGAATTTATGCAAGTTATTGCGAATGTGAAAGAAAAATGTTGATTTTTTTCATTAAGATAATTTTTGGTAATATTTTTATACTGAATATTTTGATTTTGTGATATTTTAAAACATAATATTACAGATGAATGATATTTTGTCGTGCCACCTTTTTCATTATTATTAATGCTACGTTATTTTTTTATTTATTTATTTTTTCTTTTTCATCTGCGCGCACAATGGTTTTTACTCAAAATATATTCAAAATATATTATTTTCATGGTTCATTAGTTCCATCAATAGTCAAAAAGCTATAAAAATAGCTCGCAACTAACGTCTCAGCCACAGCCCATCAATTATTACTTCGGTATTCACATATTTTTAAGCTTATAATTGTTTACGTGTTTTTTTTTTTATTTTTATTCTGGTTTTTGTCTATTCTCTGTTAAAGGCAGGATTATTATTTTTTTTATTCATTTTTTTTTTTTGATGAAGCTATATGAAAATACATCTGTACAATAATTTACTTATGGCACATTTAAGTTTGTAATTAATACTTTTTTTTTGTCATTTACGACCAATCATTTTTTTTTTTATGTGCATACATTGAGGACGAATTACATTCAATGTCGTGGGACAATATTCTGCTCTCTTATTTTTTTTTTGTCAATTAAGTTATGCATATTTATTTGCATAAATCAGGACGCAAGTGGACTCATTACTTAATTTCTCGATAAGTTACAGAAATTTGCTATTATTATTAATATCAATATTACTATTATTACCGTAATATCTATGAGAAAAATTCTAATACTGATTAATTGGATATTACGTACACATTGGCTTTTTTTTTTCACAAATTTCAGAGTACTTAATTTAAAAACATGCTAATAATCAATAAAATAGATACTAATATATACGACATTAATTATTCTGCAAGTAAATTAATAATTAAAAACATTTAGAATTGAAATTTGAGAAAAAAACAAAATATTTCTGCAGAATTAAATTACATGCACTCAAGTAAATTTTTTACTTATATTAAATAATTAATTAATTATTATTATTCCTTGTTTGAAAAGGATTAATTGCTATTCGATTTGGATATCGAATGCCAGATGTAGATATGTATAAGACGGAAACGTTACTCGCGTGTCTAAATTATCCAGCGTAACAATTAGAAACTTTTAATTATGATAAATCAATTTTTTTTTTAGGTTATGATTTTTGTCTGTAAAAGTTTCTTCATTAATATTTTTTCAGTAAACATCAATATAATCAATATCAACAAAGACTAATAATTGAAAAAACGTTGTAATTAATTAACAATAAGCCAAATAAAATTAATGAGTAAATAATTATTGATAAAATTGTAACCTATAATTGCAATAGATATTTGAAAAACAAAAATAATAATAAAAAGTAAAAATAAAAAATTCTTTATACGGCTTCAAATAATTCGATCAAGAATTAAAATGTAAGCTTCAATAAGCTGCATAAAAATTTCTCAAAACTAAGTTAAAACGAATAAATAATTTATAATAAATAAAATATGGTAATTGAGATAATTCAATAATTAATATAAAAACAATTGCACATGTCTCATTTACCGCGACTTTCAGTGTTGGTTGCATTTCTTTGTGAATAAATTGAGCCTTGAGCAAGACCACGCAATGGTCCCTTTCGTAATGATGAATCAGCACCTTTGGCATGATAACCAGAACGATTATCAGAAATAAGAGATAAATCACGACCAACTGCCAGTGATACTTTATTTGAATTCTTCGACAGTAAAGATGGATCTGGTCCAGACCACGGTGCATAGTCAGGTCTAAAGAAAGAAAAAATAATTACAATGAAATAAATTAAATTAAATTATCAATAACCTAAAAAAAAAAATTTTATTCACTCACAGAAGCAAATCATTATTTGGACCTGTTGGTAAACCACAATTAGCACCAATAGATTTTACATAATGAGATGACTTGTATTCAGTATCTTCAGCAGTACTAGTACCCTTTGACATCCTGTAAATAAATTAATTTATAATGACAAAAAACAAACAGCAAAAAATATTTTTTCGACATATAAATTTTTAAATTAATTGAAAATTTACTTGGGCGCCTCGTTCTTATTTTTTGATCGTTTTGATTTATCATTATCATTGTCTTTAATTATTTTTTTAATTGGCGACGCTGTCATTCTTATTGCTTCAGTTATTGGTGGACTGTCTTTCCTGTCGTCACTTCTGCTGCTGCTGCTTAATAAAAAATAAAAAGAACTTATTAAAGATAATGAATTGATAAATAATTATGAATTACAAAAAATTGATGATTACCTATGACTGCTGGATGTATGTAGAGTTTGTGATGATTCCTCTGCTACCATTATATTTAAAATATGAATTGCACGTTCTTCATCATAATCCACACTGTCCATAGCCAAGGCTATAACACGCTCTGGTACTGATTTGTATTTCTCTATTAATCGCAGCTTAACTGTAAAATATATTATAATAATTTAAATATTAAATATTTATAATATTATTTGATAAATAATAAATTGTGAGATTGTCTTACTTTTATTTTTTTCCTCAATACTTTTCATTCGCGGTGGTGGTGTCGGTGCCGATTGAATTTTCTGTACTGAAACATCTTCTTTTGGACGAATTATCGATTTATTTGGTCCAGTTGGATTTCTTTTTTCATATCCTTGTTCAATAAGTTTCTCCGATGCTTTCTGAACATTGTTGTCACTTTGTTCCAATATGTCGAGCAGTAATGTCTCCTCCACTTTTGGAAATACATTTTTCAGGTACCTGAATATAATATAATAATATAATAAATAATATAATTTGTACATATCAATTTGTTTATATTTACATTTGTTGTTTGATGAATTAGAAAAAAAAAAACATCAACGTGCGAAAATTATTAAAGTAAATTCATTCGCAATTTGACGTTAAAAATTAATTTTATTCATTCATTTGAAATAATTCTGTTTGTAAGAATTTTTCTTTTTTTTTTTTTTAATTATTGATTGTAATAAATATTGTGAGAAATAATTTTGCTGCTAGTGAAATGATTTTCATGCTCTAATATAGAATATATACACTAAACATTCATTAAATAATAATATTAAAATATTTAGAAATAAAAATAAAAGATTTTTTTTAATTAATATAAAAATTAATAGGTTAATATATTTAATGATCATCTACTCCAATTATTATATTCATACCAAGCAATTAAACATGCATTCATGGTTAAAGTACATTTGTTATTCCTAAATAAAACAATTCTGTCATATCCATAGTCTTCAAACTAAAAATAAATATAAAAATCAAACGAAAAATAAATAAATAAATTCAACTTTTGTATAATACAAAAACTAACCAATTTTGAATTTTTCATAAATTCAAATAAATCCTCGATTAACATTACACATAAAATGTTGAAGAAACTGAAATAAAAATCATAAAAAACATAAACATAAAGTAAATAAATAAATAAATAAATAAATATTTCAATCGCGATTGGAATATTGTTGCTACAAAATAATAACCTAAAAATTTCTGTAATACAATTAAAAAAAGTAATGCGATAAAACCTAAGTTTCATTTTTGGGGAGTTTGGGGCTGGCCGTGCCCCACGCGGTGGACTCAATGTGATAGCAGCGTGTATTGCGTGTGCTGGTAGACGCCATCTCGGCATTGAATAGTTTGAATGTACGCCAACGGGTGTGCATGGACCAGGCGCACAAAGTGGATTCTTCTCAATTTGTAGTGCGCTCACTACCAATGCCGGTCTGTTATGGTATCTGCAATATATTTGCTAAAGAACTTTGCACTAATAAAAGCTAATAATACATAATAAAATTAACCTATTGGTGCAACACATAATAATTAATATATAAATAAATAATTGTATAATTTGGTATTAACTTTTGATTTTAGCAGTTGCACCAGTCAATAATATTATATTATATTTATTGTTTTAGTATATGCAAAATTGTAGCGTTAGAAAAAAATCAAAGTCTGCTATCCAAAGACTGTTTTTTTTTTTGTTTTAATAAATTGTTAATTGAAGAATAAAATGTTATATACAAAAGCTACCATATTAAACATATTTATATGGATAATGTATAATAATATTGGTGAAATGTAAATTAATAATAACTTACTTTTTTAGTAAAAAACGAATATGAGTGTCGGATACAGTTGGAAATATTCCATTTATTTTTGCCACTTGTAATTCAATATCACCAGTTTGTGACAATGATGTCTCGACATTTTTCACTGGTGTTGGTGATCCAATTGTCATTTCACCAAATTGATTGGTCGTTGCGCTTATAGATCGAGTTGACATTGGCGTTTTTAAATCCTAATCAAACAAAATAAATCATTAATATTTTTGTTTTCTATTTTGAATAAATAATTTGATATAAACAACGAATTGGCTGAAATTTATCTCGTAACTACCACATGAATATAAAATATTAGTGGAATATGGGGTTGGAAAATTGAGTATTGATTAATTAAATATTACCTGTGAACTTGGTGGTAAAAATGCAGGTTGTGGACTGTTATATGGTGATGGGCTTGGATAAACTTGTGGTGCACGATGTGTTGCAGCATATACTAAATTCCCACCACCGATAACTCCACCAGTCTAATTATTAATTCCCAGATTGTAGCGTGCAATTTTCATGAATAATTAATAAATGTTTGTTTGCTTTTTTATTTAGTGTATATTGCAATATTGTTAAATATTCCCAGACTATCTTGAATGCTTTGATGCCACATGCAGATCACTAAGCGTACAATTTTATTTATTTTTTAATACGAGTGATCGTGAATTAGTAACATATAAAAATACGTGGATATTTATTTAATATTGTATTTTAATTATTTAAAATGCATTACTAACTTGCATAGGTATTGCTTCTTGTGAATTTCCAGTTGATGATGAACTCGTAGCTGTTGAATTTTGTGCCTGAACATATTGAGCATATTGCCAATATCTCACTCGTGGATCTTCCCATGTTGTCGTTCTGTTAAAGTGGTTGATAAAATATCTAGAATATAAAAGAACAATTGTACTTGATAGAATTTTAATAATTGATTAATTCTCTAGTCAAAATTTACACAGATTAATGATAAGAACTTCACAATGACAATATCAATAGAACATTGACGATAGCACAAATATATTATATAAGTGTTTTGGATTTTTTCTCACCAATTATTAAAATCAAAAAACATTTATTTTTTATATTATTATAAACAAATTAATTCTAAATCTCAGATATTTTCTTGTCCATTGAGATTAATTGGGTGGATAGATGGACGGAAATTGTTGAATAATTTATTTGTCTACTCGAACAAAAATTATTTTGAGGTTAGGTTGAATTATTAAATAGTTAAATTAATATTTCTTATTTAATATTATTGATATAACACTTACGGTCGACCACTTCTTATGTCGTATCTGCACTCCCAACCTGGTGGTAATTGAGTTCTGTCATCTTGTTCCGCCATTTTTGTCTCAATATTGCGTTACCCAGAAATCCCGAACAATCCCGAATCGCAATTCACAAGAATAAACGATTGTGTATATGTATGTGTGTAATATATAATATATAAAAGGACACATATGCATACATTACATGATTGCTTTATTATTTTTGTACTAAATCTATTATTAATAATAAATATTGATTTTTATTACGACAAACTATACTTTATTCACTTTCATCACCTGTTTACATCACATTCGTCAATTATTTTTATAATTAAATTAAGGATGATATAAACAACGGCAATATGTATAATCTAATCCTTAAAATGAAACAAGAATGATATGTAATAAACAAATAATTTATATACATATAAACGCAAATGAATTGATTGTAATAAAATTAACATAACCTAAATTCGTCGTTTCGTTATTTGAATTAAATTTTGTTTCATAGATAGTTGATCTTGATATAATTTCTACTTAATTTTTCTTATCATCTTTGTTTAATATATATTTATTAACCATTCCGTAAACCATACCGACGGTTAAACTACCAACAACGACAGATTGAGCAGCAACACGTAATCGAACAAGATAAGTTCCTGTACTCATGCCCTTTGGTCGAGTTTTATATTTATAAGCACCTATTCCAGTAGCTATGAGAAAACCAGTGACACCTTTATGAACAAATAAATCAAATTATCACCTTTATATCTACATAACCTCAACCTTATTTATATAACATTTTATTCCTTAATAACTAATTAATTTATATACATACCGACAAGTAGAAAAGGATTATTTTTGAATTTACGTACTGCTACGTCTGTTCCAGACTCATCAAAAATATCTCGGGACGCCATTCCTTTTATTTTATCCAAAATTCTTTTCCTTGTACAATAATTGACAGCCGATCTAAAATATTTAATAACATTTATTACATCCTCATAATTGCAATCATAAATGAAATTATAGGTTAAATATAAACTTTCATTATTTCTATTTGATTATTTTACTAAAACAATTAAATATAAATTTTAATTAACAATAACAAATAAATATTAATCATTGGAATTACATGAAATTTAATACTCTCAAAATTATAAGACTTACCAGCGTTTATTTCAGCAATGATTTTATGTCAAGGAAATTTCAAACTAATGTGCAATCTAGTTGCGAATTGCGATGTTCTTTTGAGAGAAATTTTCACATTGATCACGTGCCAAACAAATATGTAATACCAGTTCAATGAGTAGTAAAAGCTGTAGCTGTAAGCTCTGACCTTAACCGCCACGCGTGCGCTAACTTTTTTGAAGGATAAATGAATATATGTATATCACAATGTGCTGCACCTACGTCACAACGACACACTGACAGAGATCTATTCTCTGGACCATTGAAAGTAGAAATGACTAGCGCATTCATGTTCATCTAACTTTTATACACTCTAGGGGACTTGCCTTTTTCCATTGACTATGATTAATTTTTTGTATTATTTTTTTCCTTCATCTAATGAATTCAAATACTGAACGTTTAACCTATAAATTCATCTTTGTTTCTCTTACCTGAAATAAAACGAAATTTTTATTATCAAAAACATAAATAGTATTAATATTAATAATTTTATTATTAAATCTAAATCAGAGATAATTTAAACAGTTAACCTCAATTTTGGTTTATTTATTGTTTATCATAAATAAAATCAATTTTGGGAGATCCAAATGTGGCAATAGAAAAATTATTTTATCAGCTATAATATATTTGTATGAGCTTTGTAATTATTTGTCTAAGTATTATATACCATCTTCAATAAATAAATTGATTTATAATTATATACTAATATTATTTATTAGAGCATTATTATTTTTTTGATTCAAAAATTGATATGTATAATACATAATGTATTATGAGTTTAGATTTCGTGTCGTTGAGCACGTCCGCCATACAACAGATCATTATTCAATTTTTTTTCTCTTGTATTTCATCATCACTTGACAGAGCATGGATCCATATGAGATGCTGATTGAACAAACATAAGTGTATGGTCAAGTACGTATGTTATATCCCATCTGTTCCACCCACTACTTACATTTTTTGCTGCATGAAGAATTAAATAAATTTAAAATTAGCGCCGAATGCTATTCAAGATGGTGAACATAAAAAAATTTTCAGTCGATAATTTTAGCTTACAGTATTCAAACTATATACTCTATGATTCAATTGAACAATTAATGTTATATATATGTAAATATATTGGCGTCCATTGAACGTATAAATATTATTTTCCCATTGTTATTCTATATCAACATTTATTATTGTAATAATGGGGGATATTAAATCATTCCTTCATCAATGGTGTATAAAAAATGGAAAAGAACCGCAATTCGACGTACGACCAACAGGTTATGTTCAAAAAATAACCTAACATTATTTAATAACAATTAATTTTCAAAACATACCATGAAATTATTATTTTTACATTGAACACAAATGACAATTTTATATATTTGTAGGTCCAAAACATCGTCAACGTTTCCTGTGTGAATTACGAGTTACTGGATTTGATTATGTTGGAGCTGGTAATTCGACAAATAAAAAAGACGCTCAAGCAAATGCATCACGTGATTTTATCAATTATTTAGTACGTACCGGTCATGTTAATGAAAAAGATGTACCCGGTGATTTGCCAGCGTCCTCATCGACGCCAGCAATACCGATTAAAGAATCGCCAATCCCAAATATACCAACGCGATCAGTATTTGAAGACGGAATGGGACCTGATGACATTGGTCAAGCATACAGACCATACAATAATCGTGGTCAATCAAATTATACATACATTGATCGTATTGCTGAACAAAAAAATGTTGAAGAAGCAGAAGATGTTGATGTTAATGCTGGAATACATGGCAATTGGACAATTGAAAATGCTAAATCAAAATTACATCAATTTATGCAGACAAATAAAATCAATACTGATTATAAATACACACCAGTTGGTCCTGATCACACTAGGTATAATATTTATGTAGATTCGCAATCGCAATTTTATGTAGCAAGACTATTTTGGAGTACACTAAAGAATATACATGGAAAAAATAATGTTGGGGGGAGGATAACTAGTTTGGCTTATTTTTGAATACATTTTTTAAAGTATACATGAATTAAGCACTGATAAGAGATGTAATAATGTAATTAAAAACAAAGTCTTTATTGAGAATATTCAATATTGACATTGGTGATTTATTACATACTGCAAAAGGAAAAAAAAATTATAAATTGTGTACTTCAAGATGGTCTTGGATATTATACCAATTGGTAAGTTTCAAATGTTAAATATCTTTTAGTTCATTTATAATTTTTCAAGTCTTTATTCTTTTTTATCTAATTATCATTTTGTCAGATCAAAATTAATGTGGTTGTCATACAATATTATTTATTATTTGTGCTTTATGTATAATGCAGGAGTTTTATGGCTGAAATGTCTATTTACGTGAAACAATTAGGAAGAAGTGAGTAATAATTTTTTCAATTATTTATCAATTTATTAAAAAAGGAAATGAGTATTTAAATTTTTTTATTTAATTTAACAGATATAAGTGGTCATGAAACCGGTTCGAATAAACAAACAGCGTCAAAAAGTTGTGCATTATCAATTGTACGACAATTATATCATCTTGGTGTAATTGAGGCGTTCAATGGAACGTTAAAAAAAGTAAAAGACGCTGAACAAATGAAGGCATATCCAGTAAAAATCTCTGGCGAACTGCAAAATGAAATTTATGAATTATTAACAGCATTAGAAATACATCCAGTGGATGTAAAAAAACCATTGGTAAATTTAAAAAACAATAACTTTATATAATATAAATAAATAAATTCTTAATTTACTTAATAATTAATTTTCCAGCAGCCAAATCAATCTGTGGAGCCGACATCTGATGCTACACTAGAAACAAAACCATCAGTCTCATCACCAGGTATTTCTCTAGTTACAAATCATGTCCTGGATGATTTTATATCGTCAGTGCCACAAGCAGCGGGCGTTGTTAGTTGGTCACCACCGCAATCCAATTGGAATCCTTGGATTGGTTGCAATATTGATGAAGGTCCATTAGCAACAACACCACTTGATAAATTATCAACTGACATGATGGACGATCAGCGTGAGCGTTTAAAACAGGATGTTGAATTACAGCAGAGTATAAAAGCACGTTCAACATTACCAGTATTCGCACGAAAAAGCGAAATTATGGCGGCAATTAACGATAATCCTGTAATTATAATTCGTGGTAATACTGGTTGCGGTAAAACAACACAAGTTTGTCAATTTATTCTTGATGATTACATTGCATCGGGTCAAGGAGCGTATTGTAGCATTGTCGTGACTCAACCACGTAGAATATCAGCAGTTTCTGTTGCTGATCGTGTGGCCGTTGAGAGATGCGAAGGCCTTGGACAATCTGTTGGTTATTCAGTGAGATTTGAATCGTGTTTACCACGACCATACGCTGGAATAATGTTTTGTACTGTTGGTGTGTTGCTTAGAAAATTGGAAGGTGGTTTACGCGGTGTGTCTCACGTTATTGTTGATGAAATTCACGAACGTGATGTTAATTCTGATTTTGTTATGGTAGTATTACGTGATATGATTCATATGTATCCTGATTTACGAGTTATTCTCATGTCAGCTACCATTGATACGACATTATTCAGTAATTATTTCAATAAATGTCCAGTTATTGAAGTGCCAGGTCGTTCATATCCAGTTCAACAGTATTTCCTTGAGGACTGCGTTCATTTAACGAATTTTGTACCACCAATGGATTCACGTAAACGTAAAAGTCGTGATGCTGATGAACTTAACGTTGATGCTGAGCCAGAAGAAAATTTAAATAGAATTGTGAGCAGTGATTATTCCGAGCATACGAAAAATTCTATGGCACAATTGTCTGAAAAGGAAATAAGTTTTGAATTAATTGAAGCATTATTGGAGTATATTAAACGACAGGGAATACCTGGTGCAGTATTAATATTTTTACCTGGGTGGAATTTAATTTTTGCATTGATGAAACATTTACAGCAGCATCCGGTGTTTGGTGGTTCGAATTATTTAATTATTCCATTACATTCACAATTGCCACGTGAGGATCAACGTAAAGTATTTGAACCAGTCTCGCCAAATGTTACTAAAGTTATTTTATCAACAAACATCGCTGAAACATCAATAACAATTAATGATGTTGTATACGTTATTGATTCGTGTAAAGCTAAAATGAAATTATTTACATCGCATAATAATATGACGAATTACGCAACTGTTTGGGCAAGTAAAACTAATTTAGAACAACGAATGGGTCGTGCTGGTCGTGTAAGACCAGGATTTTGCTTTCATTTATGTTCAAAGAGTCGTTATAATAAAATGGAACAGCATATGACACCAGAAATGTTTAGAACGCCATTACACGAACTGGCATTGAGCATAAAATTATTAAAATTAGGTAGTATTGGAAAATTTTTATCAAAAGCCATTGAACCACCGCCAATTGATGCTGTAATTGAAGCAGAAGTTATGCTACGTGAAATGAAATGTTTGGATTCAAATGATGAATTAACACCATTGGGAAAAATACTTGCACGTTTACCTATCGAACCACGTTTAGGTAAAATGATGATTTTAGGATGTATGTTCAGAGTGGGTGATGCATTATCAACGATGGCGGCAAATAGTACGACATTCCCAGAAGTATACAGTATTGGGCCAGATATGCGACGATTATCATCGCAACAAAAGTGGTTTGCTGGCGCTCGTTATAGCGATCATGTAGCAATGCTTCATGCATTTCAAGCATGGGAAGAAGCCAGAGGTGGTGGCGAATATGCCGAGCAAACATTTTGCGATTCAAAGGGCTTGAGTGTACCAACATTGCGTGTTACATGGGAGGCAAAAAATCAATTGCAGGGATTATTGCAGAGTGCAGGATTCCCTGAGGAAACACTATGTCCTGGACCGTTGAATTATCAAGCTGGCGCTGATGTAAGATTGGATACAATCACAGCATTGTTGTGTATGGGTCTTTATCCAAATGTTTGCTATCATAAAGACAAGCGTAAGGTACTGACTACTGAATCAAAGAACGCATTGATTCATAAAACATCAGTTAATTGCAGTAATTTTGAGCAAAATTTCCCATATCCATTCTTTGTATTTGGTGAAAAAATTCGTACCAGAGCTGTGTCCTGTAAACAACTTACTATGGTATCACCAATTCATTTATTACTATTTGGCTCGCGTAAAGTTGAATATATTGATAATGTTGTTCGATTGGATAATTGGATTAATTTGGATATTAATCCAGAACATGCAGCAGCTATTGTTGCTTTAAGACCAGCGTTAGAAAGTTTGGTTATTCGTGCGGCTAAGGATCCAGAAACAATTCTTGAATTGAATCCAGTTGAAGAAAAAGTATTGGCAACCATTAAAAAGCTGTGTGGAATGAATGCAGGTAGATTTGAAATGGAGCCAATTACTGGTGGTGGATTCCAATCGAGACGACCACCCAGAGGTCATTCAACTGGATTTTCATCAAGTCCACCATCAGTTCCACCAAAATTCTTCCGCGATAACGGTGGTTTTCGTGGTAGAGGATTTCGCGGTAGAAATAATGATTGGCGAGGTAGAGGTGGTGACCGTGGCCGGGGTGGACCAAATAATGGAGGTTATGGTCGATATTAATATTAACCTCTATGACTTCAAGTATTTTTTAATTATATATCTGATATACATTAGTAATATTATTTGAAAATTATTCACGAATAAAAAATAAATAAGAATTATGTGGATAACATAACCTGAAATTATCCGGTAGCATAATTTTTCAATTGATTATACAATTTTTATTTATTTTTCTTAAAAGCCCTCCAATACCAGACTCAACTTACATTTAACACTTCATACATTATATACAATTATACATAATAATTAGTTTGTTTTTATATAAAGAATAATTATTAATAATAATAATAATAGTAAAAATAATTGAGCATATATTTTCTTCTTTCTTCAGTATTTTAATTTAATTCAAACTTACCACCTGATATTATTCATAAAGCATTAATATAAAATAATCGTTGCTTATTAAAATTTCACTTCTATTCTGATCATGTCTGTTAAATTTCTGAATATAAAATAAATATAATTTATTGCATATTCTATATAGCAAAATGCTCCTTCTAACATTGGAAGGAACTTTTATACACTTATAATTATACCAGAAATATTAATTAAATATTTAATTCTGGTTGTTAAGAAGATGAAGAATATCCACGAGGATATGGCCAACAATAATGAGATGGAGGTGGCGGTGGTGGAGCTGGTGGTGGTTGATTATGTGATGATGTTGCAGTGGGTGAATAAAGATGATGATGTCCATGATGTGAAAGACGATTAGCAACACCACCACCACCACTGCCATCTAATGCAACTCCACTTTGTGCTTGGCAAGCCATCATCAATCCATGAAAATCAAATTTATACGCGTATCTCTTCCCATGTACTTTCGTCATAATATTTTTGTCATAATAATACCTAGAAAATAAAAAATAACATTTTAATATTCACAATCAACATCAATTGATAAACAATAATTATTATATATTTATATTATTGAAATTAATTAATCATAATATTTATAAATATTAATGAATATATTGGAGTACTTTTAATTAATATATGTTTCATTTATATACCTTAATGCACGTGAAAGCTTGTCATAATTCATATTGGGTTTACTTTTGCGTTCTCCCCATCTTCTTGCCACCTCGTCTGGATCAGTGAGTTTAAATTCGCCGTTAGTACCCTCCCACGCGATGCATGTAACATTGGACGAATCCGAGAGTAGCTCAAGTAAGAATTGCCACAGTTGAACTTGTCCACCACCGACCACCGCCCCTGATGTGGTACCGCCGCCAGCTCCACTTGAACCAATCAGCGAGCACGTACGTTGCAGGAGGCTGAACCTATCTGTCGAGATGAAGAAGAATAATAATATACATAATGAACATGAAATGTTTCACCACGCCTGTCGCAAAACATTTTTAACATTCAACATAACCTAACTTTTATAATAAATAATATTTATAATTTTTTTTTAATTCAATTCCCAACTTTATCAGCTATTAAACGATTGTTTAATTATTTAATTGAAATCCTGAGAGAGAATTTAATTGTTGAATGACATCTATATGTGTTAATTAACTAATTTAATATATAAATATAATTTTGGCGGTTATGTTTTAAAATTTAAAAATGGCGCTAGTTATGTAGGATTTTTATTTTTACGCGGGTAAATTGATGATTTTATTTTTTATTATAAGGATATTTGTCGCTAATTGAGTGTATGATGATGATGATGATGGGAATTTGACGAATATAATTGTGAGGTTATGTCCAGGTGAAATGAAAATAGTGGGATTATCAGTTATGAGCGACCACCCAGTTTCATAATGAAATTCATTGGCTTCGTGGAAGCGACAAATTTACCATCGAGATAAGATGACAACAAAGGTGACCGCCGATTTCGGTGTTCTTTCTATTCAACCACCATCTACATAAATATATGTATAATCATCTTCTTTCAGATACATATGTATGTATTAGACGCAAACGATACATAACTTTATTTGTGCTCAAAGAAGATTTCAGTCGGCGACAATTTTCTCACTTCTTGTGTGGCGCCACAACATGAATAAATCTTTCACACAACAATAATAAATTATTTGAGAACAAGTTTGAGAAAATCTTCCAGCTAATTCTATCTACATCCGAAATTATTCACAATTTCTAATGATTATATACATATGAAGGTATATATATTTTTCAAGTTTATAAATATATAATATTATTAATATTTATATACCATTATAAAAAATGGCTGCTGTTGATGGATGAATTCTTGTGTCCTGCTGAAAATGCAGATGAGCTTGGTGAGCTTGATGAATTCTCCACATAACGTTAACCATTCACATTGTTATTAAAAATATTTAACCTCAAAATAATCCACAATAAATTCCAATAATTATTCCACTTCATTTTCTATTATTTGTTCAATATAAAAACTTCAATTTCTAATCACATTTCAAAATGATCTGTAAAATATATTGTTTAAAATTTTTGTTTTATTACAGATTAATAATTCACATATCGCTGATGATTTATCACATTTTATATACATGAATTAAAATATATCTATTGGAAGATAATGAATAGAGATCGCAATCATTACATTGGAGAATTCATTCAACAAGAAATAGAAGAATGGAATAAAATAGTTAAACGTTTTGGTTCAAGGGGCAGAGAGTATCTGAAGCGACCTTTGGCCCGAGTGTGATTTTCAGCCCTTATCTCGCATCCTCCCCCCTCTATATACTCCCCCCTGAACACTATATATACACATATATATCCTCTCGATGGGGTTCCTTATACTTCACCTAAACCCCCCAAAATCTCTTGATTCTTAATTCTTTCAATAATTCTAAAAATATAATTCATATATTAATTCACTATATTAATTATTCATTTCTCTTAATGATCAAATATTTCTATTAATTCTCCTCCCAACCCCTCATTTCATTTATCTACAAAATTAAATATAAACACCTGAAAATTCCAAGTTTATATTATTCCATAAAAATAAAAAAAATGTAAAAATTATATTCCAATTTTCTATCAAAAATAATGTCTTAATTCCAATTTAATACGTTTGATTTAATTAATAATTAATAACAAACGTAAAAAACCAGTTCAATTAAACTCCTCAATTCTCCTGAACCATTTACAATAATTTATTTTCAATTCACATAATAAAATATGTCTTTTATAATAAACAAATGAAAATTATATTCAATAACGATATGACGATCTGTGAAATAATGTTTTGGACTCATCAAGAAAACAATATAGCTGCGCCCTGTGGTGAGTTTTACCACCCCCTTAAGTATACCTTTAGAATTTCCCCTAAGTTGAAAGAGGAAAACACGAAAATAGAGGATAGCATATATATGTAATAAATATACATATACATACGTATATATTACATCCTCTGCTCACTGTTCCTCACATTCACAACCCTCTTTGTCTCTCTCCTGTTATGTATATGAATGTATACATACATATATACACCAATGCGTTCTTATACCCACCCTAAACACTCAATGGTTTATTCATGAAGACTCTCACCGCGATAACACTGATTCGTTTAATAAACGACGTGAAAGTATGTGTGTAGTGTATGTACATGTACATACACTCTAACATTTATTATATATACATGTAGCATTTATTCATAAGGACTATATTTCAACTTAATGTTCAAATAAGACGTCTGCAATACGTATTGCCTCAAAAAAAAAAAATATAAACTGTTGATAAAAAAATGTGAAAATATTTAATGTCAAAAATTGAATAGTCTATTATTTTATGTATCATTTTTTTTAGGGAGGAAATAGTATGAAAAGCTTATTGATATAAATATGTATATACATACGTATATATATAATAAAAAATGATATAAAGAATAAATTTCAAAGTCTAATGTTTCTTGCTTGGTGAATGAAAAAGTTTGAGAAGAGATGAAGTTTCGTATATATACAGGGATTACCCAAGAAACGTCTTCTGTTCACAGGGATTTGAAAAATGTATATATATATATATATACAGAATGAGAGTGCAGAAAATGACATTGGAATAAATGTCTTTCATTACAAAAGAACAAAAATGAAAATATAAAAGAGTACACTATGCGCCATTTCGTCTTTTCTATTTTATGAAAATAAATAAAAAAAAAGTGTGATAGTTAATTGAAAAATCAATGTGGCTATTATATTATCTACACATATAGATTATTTATATATAGCTTTATATACTCTCGTTTTTTTATATGTATATATGTATATATATACGTATAACTCTTTGTTGAAACGTCGAGTTTATCGTTAATAGATCAAGATAACGTCATGAGATTCAGGGGAGAATTATATAGAAATCTAGTGTAAATGGTCCAATGGGAGCTGTTAACTTCTTCCGGTCATTTTGAAACTCTTTCCATTATTTCACTTCATTTTATGTCCACTGCACTCGAGATAGCAGCAGAAATTTTATTTTATTCCAATCAAAAAGTGGAGATGTATCCACAGATTTAATTTAGTTGGTTAATAATTTAATTTTTGGCTTTATATGATTGATATCTCACCAGTAATTTTTTCTTCCTGAAGAAGATTCGATGAATGAATGCCAGTAGCTTGAAGTTGGAGGTAACCAAGATGTCGAGCGAGAATACGCCCGCCAGAAATATTTTGCCATTGTTGAATGGTGAATTCTAATAATTTTTTACCATTATTAGGCAATTCATTGGGTGATGGTAATGGATTTATTGAAAAAACACGAGCACACCAGGCAACCCATGCATTCACATGCTGTGAATTCCACTCCGATGGATCTAAATCAATTGAGATTCAATATTATTCATCAAGAATAAAAAAATTTCAGACTTTTATTTTTAATATAAATAAAATTACAGTGTCAATTAAATTAATTAATAAATATACTTACTTGTAGGAACTATTACTTGATCATTTTGCTCTTTCACAAGACATTCATCAACATCGTCTTCATCCTCCGATATTTCCATTTGAAATAATTCTTGAGCATAACAACCAAACAATTCTAAATCATTTTGTCTTGACGAAAATGATTTTATTAAATTTGATCGCGATGATAATTCAACATAGTCCACATGATTTTCATCAATAAATTCACTTTCATTATCGTTTGTCACATTAGTATCAACATTATTATTAATCGGCCACGTTGAGAGTTCAATTTCGGACGACAATGACGAGCAACAACTAAAACCCAACTGACGATTCTCATCGCATTGAATAAAATCCTCGTTTGAGAGTTTCCAGCGATGATTCACAGACATTTTACACACAACCGTTGATCATGTAGTCATAAAAGAAAGCTCATGTAAATGTTCATGAATTTAAAAATTATTCCCACTTCAATTGACATTCAATTTCTCTTCAATAATAAATTGAACTATTTTTCATAATCCACATTCATAACTCGTAATCGTTCTATATAAAAAAAAAATTCAAGTTAGAATATTTGTATTTGTTGGATAGATATTTTTCCTCAATAGTAAAATAAAATTAACTTATAGATACCAATAATAATCTTTGTTTAATTGCGGAGACCGACGTATCGGCACGCGGGGCCTTATTAAAAGAGCTCTGTTTCTCCAGGCAAAGAATTATATACAGGTACTATGAAAAGTCGTTGCAGGTTCTCATATACAAGCCCACGTACTTCCCAGATGAAAGAAAAAAGAATAAAAAAAAGCGAAACATTTAATAGGAGAGGGAGATGTTAAAAATGAGGAGAAATAAAATAAAGCAAAAGGGTCCACATGGCATGTAAGGAGAAACGCAAACGTATTTATCCGTGCGGGTACGTTTGTATTTGTGATATATCGTGTCATCTTCTTGCCACCACTTAACTGTTTCATTCATCGATTTCATCCAGCAAGTTATAAGTTGGGAGATGTGTGGAAATAGGTGATTTCAATTGGTTGTTGAAAGAATTGATTCCAAGAAAAATCAGCAAAGAGATCCCAGCGGGATCTCTCACACATTCACACACACATATATGAATACCAAAGTGGGGAAACGCGTTGTATGCATGCATCGCCCACTGTTGAATCATACTCTCCAGTCCATCGCCATCTTCACCCACTTCTTCTTTTTTTTTTTTTACCGGCGCTATTCTCGCTCCGGTTATTTTTTTCATCTCTGGTTGCCGCCTAAGATGGAGAATGAATTTAAAATTTTATAAATTTGGATATGTAGTTTTTTTTTTTCTTTAAATGTTATGGATGATTTGAAAGTTGATGAATTGATTTGACGAAGAAGTAATGAACCTACCAGGGTTGTAATGATAATATAAATAATAAACCGGATGATCAAATCAGAGTTGACCTTCTTTGATATACGACAGCTGAAAGATTCGTAATACTTCTTGTTTTTTTATAAAGTAATGAGTCATTCTTCCGACTTCCGCCCGAGCAGTTGTTACACACTTAATTCAGCTTTTTACTTTTTTTTTTTTTTACTATCGTTTAGTCATTGATTTTTATATACGTACAAAATTAAATTAAATAATTATATAGCGTGTTGTACAATCGAATCTATCTGATTTAATGTGAGTACAAATATCAATTTGTTTATGCATATAATTAATAAATGAAATAAATATTTACATCTTGAGAGAAAAAAAATGAAATATTTTTTTTTTCCCTGTTTGTTTGTTTGTTTTATTTCAAGACTAGAGAAATAAATCTTGATGTGCTGAATAAAATGAAATTAATTAATTATTGCCGTTTTTTTGCGGCTTTAATGGCTTTTGGTTTTTGTTTTTCAGCACCAGGAAAATATTTTGTGAAAAATTCAGACATTTCTGGCATATTGTAACTAGTTAGATTATTCAATTGTTCCATTTCTTTACGTGTTTCTGGATCGTTCATTATTTTAGGTAAAATCATGATTAATATTAATGGTAAAATCATCATGAGAACCTGGAAAAAAATAAATAAATATAAATATACTTGATATCAAGTATTTTTAATTCTAATTTATTGAATAAAAAATTTTACCATTGGATTAAATAAGAAATCGGTAACTCTCCATTGTTCTCTCACTTGGAAATATCTGAATGGAGTAAATGGACGCATCTTTAATGGATATGATACTTGAATAACTTGCGATGTTTGAATTAAATTAACTTTTCGAGCTCTAAACTTTCCTTTGGAATTTATTTCCACCCTCACAGGTTCATAAACATAATTTGGATTAACAACTTCAACTATGTAAGATCCAGACGGTACGTTTGATATTGTAAATGCTCCATCTTCCCTGAAATAGAATTTAAATATTGTATATTCATTGAAATGAATATATTGCATTCATTTATATTTTGATGAATTGATTAAATTGAAAATTGTACCTGAGAAATCCATAATATTCACCACCATTGGCCATAACATGAGTCATTAATTGCCATCCAGGTGGAGCAACATTTTCCCATGGAAATACTTTTCCTTCAATTACATATAAATCTGTTGATGAATCATCATCATTTTCTCCGAATGTTCCATTTATTATTGCACTAAAAAATGCGAGAAATGCGAAAATAATTTTTACACGCATCGTCATTTTGATGCTTATTATTTTTTTATTTCTATGGTACAAGTAAATTATTTCTCTTTTTCTTTTGTCTGAATTGAGGTTATGTACAGATGATGAAACAGGTTATTCATTACTTTTACTAAGGAAAAAAAAAATCCCAGATATTATTTTCTGTTGCAAGACTGGTATACCTGAAAACTAGAATTTCAAAAATACAAAAAGTTTATAATCAATTAGTAATATAATAGAAGTAACAATCTTTGTATAAAAGTTTAAAAGTATAAAGAATATTCGATCAAACTCCTTTTTTATACTGAATAAAAAAATAAATAGCAATATGGAGAGTAGAATATATAAATGTATAATAAATTGAGACATGACTGCGCCATTCGCATCAAACATCACAAAAATAAAAAAACAATAATCTTGTCGGTAGTTTATCAACATCCAAAAAAACGAAAAATCATTTTACACAGTCGATAACAATATCAATAGAGTTCCAAGCTAACAAAATCAATCACTTGGTGTCACTAGCATCGCCATCTTCGTTAAGTGGCCATTTTGAAACAATCGAATGTGCCTATCAATCATTATTAATAATTAATTACATGAATATAATCCAAATGATTACGCATAAATTATATTTACAATAGCAATAGCACATACAATTAACATTATTATCCTGGACACCTGCACTGAGATTAAAAAGTTACTTATTAAAATCAATTTTCAGCCTAAAAAACTGATGTAAAAATTACAGAATGGAAACGACTTGGAACATTTATTTCAATGAATAAAGGTATGCAATATTTATATACATATGGATAAAATTCGATTATTTATTTAATATCAATAATCTCATTTATATATTATTTTAATATGAACAGTTGATATATATATATACATGTATATAGATAATGATTCAAGACAATATTACGTATTATGTATAGCAACATTCTTGGTAATGTATGTAATCATATCCTATAATTTTTCAAAGGTTCATTATAATATTGTAGTTTCAATATTTTTTTTTATTACTATAATTTTATACACACACAGATATACATGATTAAATTCTAACTTGCAGCAATAAAAGTATGCACACATCTGATGCAGTGTGTTGTTGGTCCAGAAGTCACGACTTTACAAATTTGAACAAAGAAAAAATAATGAAAAATGAAAAAAGTACCAAAATATCCATATATAAAAGATAAAAATATGAATAGAGAAGGGCACAAAGAAAGGTGGATCGATGATAGTGCGTCCGGTAATTGGAGCCCAAAAGCAAATATGCAATTACTGTATTTGGCTTGGGCAAATATGATAATAACGAAATGAGTTGGAAGAACGACGAGTTAACTAGAGGGGACGAGAGATATATAGATGGAGAGTGATCAGTCGTGGTTCAAACGCCTTTAATGCTATTAAAAACCGGCACCAAAAAATCCTATATATATTTACGTATATACACGATTACATGGAGGATATTATACACTCCTCCTTAATATAAAGGCGCTTCCTCGATCCTTCCGCCCTTCTTTTTTCCTCAATATACATATATACACCTAAACTAATATATTTATATTGAGTAAATAACAGCGGATATATGAAAATAAGTTGAAGTTGTTTCACATCGAAATTATTTTTCGATAAAGAGGACGAAAAAAAATATGTATCATGTATACATATTTAATTGATTTATTGTTTTGATCCTTTCATATATTTCGTAGTTTACTTTTTTTACTATCTAAGGAAAGAAGCCTTGGCCAGGTCACTTAAGGAACTTCATATGATTGAGCTCGTGTCCTTTGATATATAATGAACGCGATATCCTCATTATATTATATATCCTGGTGCGAAGCACTTCCTCTTTTTTTTTTTTTCTTAAATATATGTGGCCATACAAGCTTCTATTAAATGTGTAGATACTACACATCCTATTTTAGTAATATAACGTACAGATATTCTGGTAGAAATCATTATATTATATTGCATAAATATATTAAATATAAATTGATTGCTTTAATCTATAAAAGACATTAACTGAAATTATTAATTTGTTATATGTGCAGTATATTAAAGCGTTTATGTTTAATATTATAGAAATGCATTTATCGTGTTGTACGTTTCCGGGAGACTGATCGATTTTACCTATATAATTCGTTAGTAATTCATGGGGATTGGTTCCAATGTAGAGAAGAACCAAAAAACTCTCTCACCCTCGCTAACCAACTGGTTCCCCAGGTGCGCACGTTCACGGTGAAGCGTGGCTGACGCGTGCGCATCTCCCCACCTTTTTTCAAGTGAGCGTGTCTGTCCGCATTATTATATTTCTCTCATTCGCTTATTTTCTCTTGCATATAGAATCTAAGTAATAACAAATAATAATATTTTTATTTAGATTTATGTGGAATTATTTCAATATAAATTAAATATTCTAAGCAAGTTCTAGTTTTCATTATTTTTTTTTTTTATGAAAATAAATAGGGGATTTTAAATCACAAAGAAATTAAACTGCAAATTTTGGGGAAAAGTTAGACATAGAAGTTGTATGTAGCATAATTTTATTTGTTTATTTATCAATCACGATGATAAATTCAATCTTTTATAGAAGTATAAAATTTTGATTTTTGAAATAAATTTGTATATATAGTTGGAATAATAATATTTACGCATACTTTTTGCCTAAATATACACAGAGTATATGGGAATCAAACTGAATTGAATGATAATAACGATGGGTATATTCCATCCATCATGATAGGTAGGAGAATGCGAATAAAAAAAAAAAATTAAAAACAGTAGAAAAAAAACATTGTTCGAAACTCATCCATTGGGTGGATATAATTATCCCCCGTATTTTACCCGAAAGGTAGTTATTACAGTTCACGAATTGATGCAATTATCAAATTAAATCCTGCACTCCCACACGCACGTTAAACTCATTTAAATAAAATATTTTATACACAATTTTTTTATTTTCATAACAATTTGAACAATCAATTCTTTCACTTTTTAGAAATAACAAGTATATCTTTGAATATAAAATAGAACAACAATATTTTTATTTAGATTTATATCTATAATTATTCCAATATAATAATAAAATATTTAAAGAAAGATTTTTCATTATATTTTCTTTTATAAAAATAAAATAACAAAGAAATATCAAACTGCAAATTTTGGGGATAAAAATAGCCTGAATATCTGAATATAAAACATGATTCAGATGAATTAATATATATTTATCTAATCAAATATGGATATTTATATCCTAATCCTCACTGAATATATAAAACGTCACTTAATGAACCAGATATTTCATATTTTTCTATTCGCACAATCTATATACTCACAGCTTTATATATACCCATGTGTACTTATATAATCATTAAATATATGTATATATATACATATAAATATATATATTGGCATTTTTTGAGAATTATTATAAGAGAAAAAATTTTAATTTCCGTTGAGGGATTCGTCTGATCTAAACTTTAAAAAATAATGGTATACAACTCTGATAGTAATTAGTTATTTCTTAAGTAATATATATACATACAAGTATATATATATGCTCTACATAATATATTTTATAAGATACCTTTTAAAATATATACAATATACCTGATGAAATATCAAAAATATATATTACAAGAATCCGCTTTTGTAGAATATTTCTCAACATCTAATTATTCTTGAATATTTTGCCGTGTGAAATTTTCGTCAGTGGATCCACTTAGATATGGGGGCTTAAATCCAACAGTATAATAGATGGGATCTCTCTTCTTCATCCCCCTCCTATCTTCCTCTTCTTCCGACTCAACTCTCCCATTCCCAAGGGTTTACATATAGAGAATTATGAAAAGATATACACAGACACATGCACACACACAGGCCTCTACATTTCAGAGGCAAGGAAGAAAAAAAAAAAAAGGGAGCCTGCATGTGTGTGTAGCTGGTGAATAGTTCATGTAGTAACCCACAATAAACTGCAAGACAAAAATATTTTTAATACTCACATATAAAGAGGTAGTAAAATAAAAATAAAATAAAAAGGGGTGAAGTTTTTTTATATAAACCCCTTCAGTTTGTCAATGACACTTTACTATTAAGTGTACTATTTGTTTAAGGGTTTACATGAATTTAATCGATTGCATAAATGATATAAAAAATTGTACTGTAGCTCACTACTTTTAAAAGATTAATCAAAAATTATTTATTGTTCCAATTTTAAATTGAAATTTATTATTTATATATTTATTTTATTTAATGTAACAATTTGCTAAACAAATGATATTATTATTATTATTATTATTATTATTATTATTGTTAAACTACCTGTTTTCACATCACAAATAAATTTATTTGTTTATTTGTTTATAATATTATATAAAGTATGTTTTTTAGTTTGAATTAATTACACATGACACGTTAGCTATTTGTAAAACTCTATGACACTATTATGTATCTTATTTTTAATTATATGTATAAAAATACATAGAGTATATATATATTTAAAATATAAATTTATAAACAATTATAAAAATATATTAACATGTCATAGTGCATTTTTTGTTGGCAAGTATATTTAAAATGTTCTCAAGGATTTAACACATTCTTGAAGCCATTTAAGGGTATTATGGACCCCTCAAACAGGTCAGGTTCCTGCATGATATATGTATGTGCAGGTATATGTATTTATATAAATACATTCACACATATATGAAGGCAATCGAATATTTTTTTCATCTAAATCTTTTATTTTTAATTTAACATTCTTCTTTTATTATTCTTCTCTCGCATTTACTTTATCTTCTATTGAGTGCTCCCTGCATATTATTCGCTGGTAAAATAACATCCTCTGTCAATCTTATAATAGACATGTTAAATATACGCAGGTTATATATACATGACGTTTTCAAAGATCAATAATTTGAATCAATTCTTAAGATTGTATGTTTAATAATAATGAAAATAAGAAGAGGATATCATAATGTTTTTATTTCTATGTATTTATATATGTAGAATTTATAGTATATAATATACTAAAAAATATTATGATTGTATGTGCAGCACACAAAAAAAAAAAATGACACGCGTGTAAATTCTTAAATGCATTTCAATTAAGCTGCACGTGCACTTCATCAGCAGCCAATCGTCCTAGGTACATAAATTTATTTATTAAAAAAATACAGCTGTATCAATCAGTAAAATATATATCCAACAATTTATAAAAAATATATATCAAGCAAATTATAAAAACTGAATAGTTAATTTATAAATTTATAAATTTACACTTATTTTAATCGATGAAACAATATATAAAAGCCTCAACCCACATGATTGACCCTCATAATATAAAGGGATAATGAGACAGCCCTTCAGAGTCCCCTATATACATACATATATTGCAATATCCCCGATATTCTCACATTAAGTTAATTACTTTATTAGATTAGATTCATTGTTGCGAAAATTAAGGTGAAACTGACATATGCTATAACATATTATTCGCATGAAAGATAAAATATGAGAATATATATGGGATATGAAATTTATATTTATATTCATATATACATATATGTATATGTAATGGGAGGGGGGTTATAAAATTTTTTTGTGGGTGCTAACAACACTTACTTGATGATAGGGTCAAGTTATGAGAGAAAAGAGCACGTCACTTGGCGATTTTTTCGCAGTTGACTGGACAATTACTGAAATATTAGCTTATACATTTATGGTGAAGATGGTGCAACTGCATGGCAAAGGTCGACCCATCTTTTCCCCTCAAGTGTATATAAACTGCCCATCAACACATATCCAACTCAAATTTTGGCGCAATAACAAGCTCGCGTCAACATCAATGTGCAAACTAACACGAATTAGTATATGTATTTGATGAAACTTTTAGCAGGAGGACAGAACAGATATAATTATGTACATAATCCATGGTACATATACATAGTATAAATATAGATATTACTATGCCAATACAAAAGAAGTGGAGGATTAATAAAAGCAAAGGAAGAATCAAGAATAAAAACATAATTTATAGTTGTATAACTTTGATAAAGTGTGATATCATTATTAGTAATAATTAAATATTGAAGTGTCTTAATTTGCAGTCCAATCATCTCTTTTATATGTATATATATACCTTATTATACATGGTAAATAAAAGAGATGATGGAACAGATCACGAATTGAGACGTTTAAAAAAATAGTTATATGTACATGGATATGTTGCAAACAAATGATTTATGTTTTTGAACACACTTTGGGTGGCCCTTAGTTATAAATGTTTTTTGGGCGCCCAATAATAATAATAATATGACCAAGGTGTTGATTTATATTCAGTTGATATCGGATGATATGTTGATGAACTTAAATGTCATCTAGTAAAAATGAAATTTTCATCTGCAGACTGGTGTGATGAATACAAGTACAGTAATGGATTTATGCAATAATGCGCTTCAAAGCCACATCATATGATTTGTAGTTAAAAAAGGCTCAAGCTAAACCACATGGTGCTTACAAATACCCACACACACACACAGATACACTGGTGGATTTGGATATAATGAGTAACACGCCTCTTCCTCAATATCTGTCTCCCATTCTTGACATCCCATTTTTTAACTTTATCTTTTTTTTTTTTTTCCATTCTCTTTTTTTTGCATTCATCGCCATCATCATCACCATTATCATGATAATCATCGTTCCCAAATAAAATGTTTATATACACGTGCCCCCTTTCATTTCTGATGATTTATTTATTCATTGCTAATACTTTTTATGTATATAAATAAATAATTGTGCTTGGGTAGATATTGTAATCGCTAGCAGATTCAGCATAAAAATCTTATATACCCAACATTATTAGCACAATATTAAGCCTGGAAATGATAGAAATTCATGACGTTATATACTGAGTCGAAATTTTTATGCTACAAATTAGGTTAATTGTTTAGAAATATTTTAATAGAAAATACAATACCTCTAAGTTGTGTTGAGTGGTAAAAAGCACCAAATTAGGTTCAATCCTAAATTTTTAGAAGTTCCTCAGCTTCAAAGTAGAATTGATAGACCAAAGTCTGCCATAGAATGTTTAATCAACTTCTAGAAGACCTAAAAAAGAACAAAAATTTAGCTTTGGATCATATTGAGTTGATATTATAAGTTTATTACATTTAAAATTTTCTAGATAGTTCACACATTTATCCAGGACTTTTTATATTATGACTACAAATTAACTAATAATATTCACCTATACATAATGCATATATTAGTACAACTATTTTAGTCTAACGGTAAGTACAATAAACATATTTAGAATTTTACGGAATTTCATAGAATTTTCCAGTAGTAGTAATGCATACGTATATGTAGATAAATAATATTCTTCTTGTTTTTAATAGTTGGTGCTTGGCAATGAAACTGCAGTAATCATTGGCACGCGTGGTGGATAGTATTCTACCAGGAAGAATAGAATGCAGCGCATAGTGTTTCACATTAAAAGAAGAACAAATGGAAAATTATACAGCATATATATGAGGATGATAATAATGATGATGACGAATGGAAAAAACATAAACGCCAGAAATAATATCTCATAACCGGTGTGGACGTTCAGGCGTCTGCGCTTTGCAATTTACGGCGCAACATTCACCTCGATCATCCAGCATAAGCGCGCCTTTGTCGGTTTTTCATGCTTATTGTTGGACTATTAAAGAATAAGCCATGTCGACTGCAAGTGAAGTGAATTAACAGCGTACAGTAGCAATATTAGTAGCATATAGCAATGGTAACATATTTCAATCTGAGTTTTACTCACTATTTTTGTTGATATATTTGGAGGTTAAGATTATATATTTCCGGAGCTGAATTGTTGCAGTTTTGTTGGACAGTATTTGTTTCAAAGACAATTATGATGGCCACAGGGTGGTCGGCACTGAAATTAGGTTTAAATAACACAAATTGGAGGTTATGATTAGTCGACATAAGCCGAGATCTATTGTTTTTATATAATTATTTTCAGAAGTAATTAATATTAGGAAAATAAATTAAGAAAATAGTAAATCTGATATGCCATCGGTTCTATTGGACACTTTATAGACATTTTGATACTTTAAGAGTTGTCTTCAAAATATTTATAGACATAATGCATAATTTTAGGGCCATTTTTCTTTTATTTTCCATGTTTTTTTTTCATAGATTCATATAGATAAAATTATTTTTCTTTTCATTTATATATATTGTTGACATTTGTATGTCAGGTTATTTAACGAATGAATAAACTAAAACTAAGGAGCTAGAGAATTTCAATGGAGATGGCGTTGTACTGGTGATAAAATATCAAAAATGGTGATTAAATCTAGACAAAATGAGGACCGCGATACTCAACACCGATTGTGCGGCCATCAGAATCAAGATCGTGTACAGATAAATACTCACAGGAGTTTTAGGTATACGGTAACCTAATGTATGTACGTTAGGACCACCCGGACTAAATTTGGATCCACGTGGTGTCATATGTCAAGTTTAAAATATACTACAGCACCATGCCTGCAGATATTGTACATGATAGAATATTGGAATTTCGTCAACACCTGATGATGCTCATATATTATACATTTACCTACATATGTATATGATCTAGAAACAGCAATTTTCTATTATTCATTTACTATATAATACATACATTTAAATATTTATATTTAAATGTGCGATATTTTATTTTTAAATTTTTTTATTCAATTTTTTTTATTACCTGTTTATGCATTTAGGTAAACTTAATAGATAACTGTGCTATATTTCATTAGATTTTATATATTCCTTCTGTATATACATCTTCGACATGCAGACATAGCAGTAATGCTGGATAAAATAAGATTAATGACGGTCGATGATAATAATTTTAAGAAAATCTACACTCTAAAAATCTTAAACTACAGCTTTTCCAACTTTGTATTCTCTTGTAATCTGATGAGATAATCGGACAAGTGGTGATGACACTAAAACAAGATAAAAAAAAAATTATACTTTCGCTTCTATTCCACTATGATAACACACTTATTTTTATTTTCAAATCAGATACACACCATTTACATGAAT
Organism: Microctonus aethiopoides; assembly: GCA_030347275.1. Lineage (NCBI taxonomy): Eukaryota > Metazoa > Arthropoda > Insecta > Hymenoptera > Braconidae > Microctonus > Microctonus aethiopoides. Next base: position 5,518,692 of record JAQQBS010001425.1, read on the forward strand.
ACACCTGCATGTACAATTGTACATACATGCATAGAACAAGATAATATATATTGTCTTAGAAAATTGATAGAATATATTTAATGACAATATGTATATGCAGATGACAATTGATATATTACATATTATATACAAACACACAAGAAAGACTACATATATATAATACAATTAATTAATTTTAATTCATGAAATAATTGTACATAATATCAACTATACATATAAACATGCCTGCTAATTAATTTTTGATTAATTAAATAATCAAAAATAATTAACAATAATTTTTCTTATCTGCAAATTATGATAAAAAATTTTAGCACTAGTTTTATATTATATAATATATATAATATATTATATATATACCTACTAAATAATTATTGATTAATTAAATAATCAAATTTGATTATTTTTAATTATTATTAATTATTCTAAAATAATTAACAATAATTTTTTTATCTGAAAATGATGATAAAAAATTTTAGCAATAGTTTTATATTATATAATATATATAATATATTATATATATACCTACTAAATAATTATTGATTAATTAAATAATCAAATTTGATTATTTTTAATTATTATTAATTATTCTAAAATAATTAATAATAATTTTTTTTATCTGCAAATGATGATAAAAAATTTTAGCACTTGTTTTATATTATATTTTATATATATATAGAAGTATATATATATATATATATATATACTTCCGGTTCTAATTTGTATTCGGTTACTTCCCCTTGGGTAATTTATTAAGCCAAGCAATAATATCGGAATGACGATATATACGCATGTATACGTACATATATATAAATATTTTCGAAACAATAAAAAAAAAATATCGCTTCAAAATGAAATTAAAAAAAAAAAAGAAACGGAAACGAAACTAACAATAAATACACACAAGATACAGGTAAGAGCGCGCCCCATCAAATATATTTGTAGATGAAAGTCGATATATATCAAAGCGGCTTAATCGCACGCGAACGGTATATATATACAAACATATATATAGTGATGGGCCCATTTGTCGTATAGTAGTAGGAGGCCTTATATATACATATACATGGTTTATAAGGCCCATCGAAACATCGGACGTGGCCGCCCACATCCGCTGTCCATCACTCAATAATGTTGGTTTCTCATAACCTCCAACGCATATTATATACACCCATTATCGTACGTATTATATACACATATATGGAACTAAAGTCTCGCTGTGCACCAGTTGAATGAGAAAAGAAAAAATAAAACAAAAGATGAGAGCAAAAGAAAGGTAGTGTGATGTATGTTGACACGTATGTGCGAGTGAGAAGAGAATTTTTTTTTCCTGCATGTAATCTTTATTTATATTGTTTCGGTTATTTGCCCAACATTTTATTATTCAAATAAGGTGTAAATATAATTTTATATACATTAATTTCCTGCACTTGATGTTATGGGAATTCAATAAAGCTTTTTATACGTTATAAATTTTATTAAATCGACATTTAGATGAGTATGCTTAATTTGAAGGTTATGTTATGTAGACTAATTTTGTTGCACGTGCAGAATGACATGGCAAATGTATAGTAGAATGTTTAGAGATATCTATATACTTGGATGTATATGTAGATATTTCTACCTAACTTGTACTCACAAGGTAGAATATATAATATAAGGTGGTAATATTTATAAAAGTGTGGAAGTGGTAATATAAATGAAAGAACCAAAAATAAATTCTTCACTCTTTCTTCGAGGATTCGTCGTTACTCTGCGAGGGCGATCAGTATTGGACTCTGCCATATGGGTAACATACGGCCAGCAGAGCACGCGTCTTTCTCACTCATTCTTTGTTGTATGTCGCACTTTGAGCTTGTGGTTTTATAATCTACTACCAAACTACCTGCAATGAGCGTTGAAAGGGACAAGATATAGAAAAACAGTTTCTTTAACTGATGAAAAATATTTTAATTGTGTCTATAACTACCATTATAAAAATTCATATGATATGATTCCATGTCTTCCATCCGAATATCAAATATATATCCCAGAGGCAGGATAAGTTACAACCAAAAGATCTTTGGAAAAACAAAAATAAATAAAAATTTATCAATTCTTTTTTTTTATTGTCACGTTTAAATGCGTAAATAAATTTTTTTTATGATCATTTAAAAGTGGCAAATAGATGTGTTGATAAAAATCCTGAGAATTTACATAAATAATTTTTTTACTCGTTCATTTCAGGAGGAAAAATCGTCATCAAAATCGAAGAGGCGCGAGGACCAGCTGCAGAGTGATTAGCCATGGAATGCCTCATATATATACATATATACTTGCCGCTTGCCAACTGTCCCACATGAGTATGTATATATATATATCTATTAACCATGTAATGCATATATATATGTATATATAAACATATATACATAATTTACACTGTCTGAGGCGTGTGGCTGGCGCGTGCTGACACTTATCTTCCATACACTTGTATCAATATTGTATGTATATATGTATATATCCCCATATATACATGTATATAAGTACCATATAATAACAGTACAGTACACTTATATTTTGTAATTTTTTTTTGTTACAATCGTGATATTATTTTTAAGTAAATTAAACAAAAAAATTTTACATTAATTGCAATAAATAAAAAAATTAATAAATTTATATGTTAACCATCGGTGTTTATATATATACATATATATATGCATATAATTTTTATTAAATATTTAAATATTAACTGAATATGAAATTGATGAATTTGATTTAATTTAAAAAAAATTAATTTGCTATAAAATTTATTTATCATTTTATTTTATAAACTCATCTCAATTATTCCATTATTATATAGAGTATATAATCTATAATATATATAGATAGGAATTATATATTTAATTTTTGATTTGTTTATTCATTTATTTATAGCTGTAATATATATAAAAATATATTTGTATATAAACGTGGACCACACAGAACGTTGTGCCATTAAATTTTGCATATACGCGTTGGACGATGAACAACCATGGTAACACTATATTCAATTTTGATATTGAATATTAAACAAGCGATTGAGAATGCAATGAATGAATGAATGAATGAATTTTCAAGGGTTATATAATATTCATCCAAGAATGACGACCAGAAAAGTATGTATATAAGTACCTACTGTATTTAAATCCACTCACGAAACCCTTTATATTTATAGTATCCAAGCATTTTAACCCCTTTGTATCACATACGTCCCACGTTATATATTATATTAAATATTTATTATTTTCTTCATGTACCATGCACCCCCAACCCAAAAAAAAAATTAATTTAAAAATAATTATTGACAATAATAAAAATTTTTTCGTATTCATTTTTTTAGCTTCTACAATTTCTAATATAATTATATATTTTTATATTTATATATTTATATATGTATAATTCTTGATGCAAGCCGCTACCGCGTGACTTCTGTAATATAATTACATCTCGGTCACGTCTATGCACATATATATATCCCGTTTCGTCTGACCATGTACCGGTGAAGATGATTTTTTGATGACCGGACCTTCTCATTGGAAGTAATTGGAAATGTGGTAGCGGAACCGCATAATGTGATGATCGTCTTCTCCGAAAAATTTGCCTTGGTTCTGGTTCGAGGTCTACTTGTTCGTTTCTTTCATCTCAAACTCAAACACTGTGCGGTCATGTATATACATATATATATCCAGAAAGATTCTTCTGCTTTTTAAAAAGTCGCCTCCGGCTAAAATTTACCAAAAACTTTTCTACCCAATTCGACAGCATTTATAAATCTAGCATATATATTTATATACTGAGAGAATTTTCGAGTAAATATTACCCTGTAACTCATAGTAATAGGGACATTATGACAATATTTGATAGAAATTCACACATTTTTTCAGTATAAATATTACGTGAATTAAAAATATATTTTTCTCTGCTAAAGAATAATTTTTTTATCAAATATTGTTACAGGGTAAAAACGATATTTATTTAATTTTATATAAGAATAAAATCAATGAAATAAAATATTATATATATATAGGTAATGAATATTATTTACCGTCATGGAAAAGATTTAAACTAAATGAGTTCACTTTGTATTTAATTATTCAACTCACGCCCCTTCGATATGTGGGGTCTGAAAAACCGACCACCCTCAAAGAATTAGTAACATATATGTATTAAATATTATACTCTTCTCGCGATCTATATATATATACCTTCATTTTTTCCTTCTCATTTGGTGTGTATATATACCAATAGATAAATGTGTATATATAAAATCCTATTTCCTAATTTCTTTTTCATTCTTCTTTTAAATTCTCTTTTCATATATATTTAGTTCAATTCATCTTTCGGTCTTTTGGGTTTAACTTTCTGGTAGATCCAACCTGCATCCCTGTCAATATCCTCAGAATTATATACATGGACTGTACCTAAAAATATTATATAAAATATTAGAACTTTGATTTTCACCGCAAACAACAGTTTGAATATAAATTTATATAAAATAAATATATAAAAATAGATAACTCGTCAATGCAGCTGTATTAATCGTTCTAATTACTCACGGTAATTTACAAGAATCCAATCAATGTCAGAAAATAAAATTCACAAATATATATTTATATATTTGCGTCCTCGATACTGTAAAATAATAAAGAAAAAAATTTTTTTTTTATAACAAAATTATTGAAGAAACAAAATAAATAATGAGAATGTATATTCGTGTGTGTGGTCAATAATGTGCAATTGTATATTCAGGTTTAAGTGTGAGAGTGAGAGTAGGAAAAAAAAAATTAAAAAAAAAATAAAAAAAACACAGAGACTGAGAGAGCAAAAACGAGCTACGAAATATCAGGTTGCCTCAAACTGAACTGGATTCAGACCACCTTAGCGGTCACCGCAAACTTTAGCCTGTCTGTTTTCGCTAATTGAGCGAGAAAAGATGTAACTGGAGCTCACGCCCCTGCAATATTTGCAGCACCCTTTTTTTTCGCAAGCCGCTAAACTATATATCTTTGCGTATATACACAAACAAAAATACATATGAATCATTATAAGTGTCTGTATATATACCTTCGAATTACATATATATGTATACGTTTTGATCTAAAACATTTAGACAAAGGGAAAAGGGAAATTAATTATTGAAAAAAGTGGAAAGAAAAATGTATAATCCATATCGAATTGAAAATGAGTAGAACAAAACTAAAAATAAGCAAATTAAATTGAATTTTTATATTCATTCTACACTGATTTATCTATGTATATAAATTTATATATAAATATTATATATATATTGTGATTATTTAAAATATTGAGACGAAATAGAAATGAGATCTCTAAACATATACACATGCACATCAAAAATAGGCGCCGTATATGAATCGTTACCTGTTGCCGATCCGTTGGACGACCAGTCTGGAGCATTAAAAAAAATTGGTGGGGTTCTATCCTGCTTTATTATTGGTCAGAAGGCACGTGCTGCACGATAATGCTTCGCTTTCGAAGCGCATAAATCCTCGTGCATGGTAGCTCCTCGCCTCATAATCTTTTTGACTCTCCAACTAGACTTTTCACCACAATATACAACATAACAAACATATATGTATGTATCTGTCTATCTGTATTTTATTAATTCATATATAAATATAATAATTATTATTGAGTACTTGTCCAATAAAACGTGGTGGAACTTTGATTAAAGCTAGATTTATTGTCAAAGTGTTTTGAATTAATTATTAAAAAAAATAGTGAAACATTATCTAAAGAGAGTGTGTCATTGTGATTTTAACTAAAAGAATTTGAATATATAAAATAATAAAAACGAATGGAACTTCAGGAGATGTTTCGTTACGGTTATATGTTTCCATCACATGATGAAAATCAACCGACTTATTTGGAACTCTCGGATTACACTTATCTGAAAGAAAAAAGTGCATTATTACCGCCAGTTAATTCAGTTCTTACAATACAACCGCGTTGTATTTTGTATAATAATAATACTTACGAAAATTGGGAAGCACCAAGTGAGCCAGAAAATCATCGATCAATAAGTCTATCCACCAAGACATCAGTCAATTCAGGAATCACTCGGCCAGTGCTGATGGCAATAAATAAAACTATTAAACAACGTCATAATCAAAATCAACGTACTCTTCATCATTATGAGCGGCAATTAATAAGACGAAGAAATACGAGGAATAATCCAACGAGAAATCGACAAAGTATTTTGCAAGTTCATGTTAAATTGAGTGAAGTAGACAATGTCCATAATGGTGATAACGATTATAATGTAGAGGATGGTAATGCTGGTAATAATAATAATGAAAACGATGTTACTGATGATGAGGATGATGCTGACGATGATGATGATGATGATGATGAGGACAATGATATTGAAGTGGAAGGTTCTGTAAATGATGAAGGGGATGACAATAGGATTGATGAAAAATTATCAAGTCGTCGCAGTGTTACGAGTAATTCTAGTTCATTAATATCTGATCGCACTGAGATGGATTTGGAAAGCGATGGTGGCAGTGGAGGTGTTAGTGGTGATGGTATCAGTGATAATGGAGATCCAAGACGACGTGGAAAATATGTGAGTTCAACAGTGGTGAAAAAAAGAAGACTTGCTGCTAATGCACGTGAACGTAGACGAATGCAAAATCTTAATAAAGCTTTTGATAGACTACGTACATATTTGCCATCACTAGGCAATGATAGACAACTATCTAAATATGAAACGTTACAAATGGCGCAGTCTTATATTACAGCACTTTACGATTTACTTCAATGACTATTTTACTGTTTTTTAAATTAAATATTTCAAGGACTGTAGAAATATTATTTTTTATATATGCTAGACAATAACATGATGATGAATTATTAGGTAGATATAACTCGATTAAATTCTTCATGTACATTTTGTATATTTTATATATAGAATAGAATATATTTATAGTTTTTAAATATTATTATTGTATTGAAAATTAATTGTAAAACATTTTGTGCATCATCATCATGTCAAGTATTTATTGAATAATATTAAGAGACTGTTAATTTTACTCTGAATAAATATAATTGATGGAGCAAATTACCTGATGTAAATTTTTATTTATTCGCTACTTGTTTGTATTTACAGCTTTGATGATATTGATTGTGATCCAGAAGAATTTTATTTCAAGCTCTCTGAGTAAAAGGTTTAATAGTGGCAACAAATTTGAACGTCATCGCGGTGGTCCTGCATATATATTGTGTCATTTGAGAACTGCCTGCTGGGTATAACATCAAACATTGAGTCGCGTCGGTGCTCGGTTTCATTTCATGTCGAGGTATAGGGCCACCTACAAAATAAAATAGTGTATATAGTAGTAGGTCTAAAAATTCAACACAAACTATAAAATGAGATGAAATAATAAATAACATAATAGATAAACGAATGAAAAAATAAATAAATAAATAAAAAAAGAATAATTTGTCATGCTTGAATTTTTTGGCAATTGTTTTTTTATCTTTGGGACATAAATAAACAATGGTGCATATTTCCGCACATCGAGGTATGATGATTTTTTTTTTATTACAATGATTATGTGAAATTCAAGTGAACAGGTGCAACAGCTGATTGTATTTATCGAGCTGATTCCCATTTCAAGATTACATTATTGCCATGTCGTATAAAATAGGGATATGGAACTGGCATTGAAAGCAGAATGGTGAGCTTAAACATATTTAAATAAACCAATCTCACAATCAGAAAACAAAAACATGAGAAAAACAATAGTTCTTTCTAATGAAAAAAAATATTATCTTGCAATTTTATTTCCATTTTAAATAATTCGGATTGTGTTTTTCCTTGATTGTTATTTATCAGTTCTCTATTTTGTTTGAAGTTGCAATAAAAAAATTTATTGACTTGACAGATATAAATTTAATTAATTATGATATTTGATAATGAAGGGAAATTTTGTCTTATTTTATTTTTTCTTCATCGTTTAAACATGAAAAATAATTTCTAAACTCGATTTTTACAATCAGCAAATTGAAATACCGCCAAAGAATATATTTTCGTTGCCAACAATCATGTGAACAATGTTTTCGTCGCAACATACCTCTGCTTGAGAATGGAATTTTGCGATAAAAATCTTGCCACAAATCTTAAAAGGTATTTAAAACTGCTTATAATTTCAACACACTCGCGTACCTCACGACTGTATATCCAAAAATGAAGAATCAACTATAAAAAAACACATATAAATAAATAATACACAGAAAACAAATAATATTAATTTGTTATCAAATTAATTTTTCAAAGAAGAAAATTTTACCAAATTAATGTGCATGTTTATTCCGGCATTGGAGCCTTGGTAAAATCCCTAATTGGTAACGCGATGATAGTTACTCCTGCCAATTAAATTCAATGATAATCTATGTGATAAAATTATATTAAAAAAAATTAACTTGAATTATTAATGATAATGATAAAATTAAACCTATTAAAAGACCAGATAAAATGTAGAGAATTTTGGGCAATGTGACTTGTACAAATAATTTAATAAAAAATGACAAAAAGTGCGGAAGAACGGACGTCAAGCCAACTATTGTCCCTCTGTAAACACAAAATAATAATTATTAATTGTACAAATGAATAAATTAATAAACAAAGTATTCGTAAACAAATAAACCTGACAGATGTTGGATAACTTTCAAGTTGAATGATGTTTGTTACAGTATTCATGATTGAGTAAGAGGCAAGAAAAAATATAGAAAGAACAATACTAATATGAAAAGAATTAGTAAATGCTAATGCCAAAATTGAAGTTGCACCAACAAGTCCAGATGTGACTATAAAACATAAAAAAAAATTATACATTTAATTATACATCCGTATTTATATAAATGTATTAAAAGTATAACTTACTTAATGACAATCTTCTACCGATAATGTCAATTACAATTACAAGTAGAACTTCGCCAATAATAAAACTAGATGAGAATATGAGCAAATATTTAAAGTAATTATCACTAATTTTATGACAATTAGTTAGGAAATTCATGGTGATATCACTAAAGTCACTGGTACAATATGTTTGGTTATTAATTGATACCAAGTCACCATCTTTAATGGTGCAATGAATGAACTTATGAGTAATCCAAAGAGCAAGCCAAATGCATCTAAAATTATAGTAAATTAAATATAAATATAATTATAGTAAATTAAAATAATTATAGAAATTAATATTGATGAATTTGTGTTAGTTTCACCCAGGAAATAAAAATAGTCGCATAGCAATAAGCAACAGTGTATGTCCTATGAAATTAAATGAGACTACAAAAACGATGCGACGCCAAGTTTTCAAAAACAAGAGTTTGACTGAATCTATAAAATTGTCATTGGATGTTTCTTCATCATCTACCGCTCTCGAATAATCATTTAAATTGATTGACTAATGAAAACAAATAATTAATATAAATTTTTATGTCAAGAAAAAATATCTGTAAATAACATTAATGATAATGATGGGCTTAGAGAAAGAAGATAACGTACCGGAATATTTGCCATATGCTGAGAATTATTAATAGCAAACATTTGCTGTAATACAAACATTGCTTGTTCTAAACGTCGATGAGAAATTAAATATCGCGGACTGGCTGGTAATAGACTAGCACCACATGCCATTATTAAATTCGGTGTGCCTGCCACACCAACAAGTACACGCCATGAGCTCGGTCGAAATTCATTACCGAGCATTCGAATTATTGACGGCGCCAATGACCAGGAAATCCCAAGTGCAAATATCAATCCAATAATCCAAATCAGATCAATTAATGCTAAGCATGTGCCATGTTTCCTGGTTGGCAAACATTCAATCAAATAAATACGCAATACTGCATTATTACCGGCAGCTCTGAAATAATTAAATTATTTATTTAAAATATTGTTTGTAATATTTATACATTTTTCAATTGATTATTTATATGCTTACCCAAATCCAAGAATAAATATTGAGAAACTGATAAGGAAATAAGTATGCGAAAACGATAGGCCAATAGAGGCACAAAAAATGATGATCATTGATGCCGGAATTAATCTTTTCCGGCCATCATAATCAGCGACAATTCCAAATATTAAACTACCTACAGCCATTCCTGTCAATATAATTTAAATAATACATAAATTCTTTTTATTACATGTATTATGAATACATAAATGAGCTTTTTCTTTTATTAACCCAGTGATGAGATTGCGTTTAACATTATTACATCTTTGTTGCTGTAGTTTAAATCACAGGCTAATAATGTCATCGCAACGAGAACTATCAGGGAAGCAGTGGCCTCTGACACCGTGCACATTGCGCATAATCCGATAATTATATAATGACAAGGCCCCCATCCTAATATTTTTTTTAATTATTAGTTTGAAATACATATAATTTTATGAATTAATCTGTTTGTTGTAATTAAATGAATTAGATAATATTATTAAAGACTTTGTTAATTATAAATATACACACCTATTTTCATTATTATATTTTCTTCAACTTGTATACTCATGATGATTGGATTTTCTTGATTATTAATTCGTACATTTGAATTATGAATTTTAAATATTCTTAAATAATTTAAACAGAAAAACCTATGATAAATATGTATTCCAGTTGTCAATAATTCCTTGTCTATAGTAATAAAACAAAAAAAAAGCTTTCTTCAATGCTCATATAATGAAACAAATGAAAAAAAAAAATATCTGACGTTTTGATTAATTAATTAATGATTATAAAAAATAATATTTAATGATACAAAGTTTTTCAAATTGTAAAAATGAATTTTATTTCGAATGCTAACATTTATTTGTTTCTCAATACTCTTATTTAATTGTTTAAGAAGAGGAGAAATATTCCTTAGAGCCAACAGGATCAGCTTTCATTGTTTTCTTTCCTGGTTTCCATCCAGCTGGACAGACTTCTCCATATTGATCAGTATACTGGAATGCTTGGACCAATCTCAAGGCTTCTTCGACAGACCTAGCAAATAAAAATTTATTTGTTTAATATAACATTTTTTTTATTCATCTTCAAATCGATCTAATTAAAAACACCACAAGTCCTCATACTTTAATCATCATATTTATTTATTCATTTATATATCTATTAGTCTCTAGATTACTTACCGACCAACTGGTAAATCATTGATGGTAATTTGACGTAAATTTTGTTTATCATCAATAATAAAAAGACCTCGGAAAGGTATTCCTGATTCTTCATCTAAAACTCCATAGTCTCGAGCAATTTTGCCACTCTTATCAGCAAGTAATGGTATTGACATATCACCAAGACCTCCTTGCTTGCGTGGTGTATTTATCCAAGCAAGATGGCTGAAATGCGAGTCGCAAGACGCCGCAATCAATTCACAGTTGATGGCACGAAATTCATTGGCATGATCCGAAAATGCAACAATTTCTGTTGGACATACAAATGTGCTGGAAAAAGAAAATAGAAATAAAATTAGAAAAATAAATTGGATATTTAGTTTACAGATGAATAATAATAATATAGACTCACAAATCTAGAGGATAGAAAAAAAGAATCACATATTTTCCTTTGTAGTCAGACAATGAAATGTCCTTGAATTGGCCGTTAACAACAGCAGTGCCTTTGAAGGCCGGTGCGGGTTTTTGTAATGCTGGTACTGGCATGATTAATCAAGTAGAACTGAAAATTTTTCAGAAAAAAAATAATAGTTTTATATAATCATTTATTTTATTATAATTACTCCATCTTTATATGATTCATACGTAATGTGTGAATGCAAGAGGAAAACTCATTGTTGAAATATTCTGAATTTCATAACAATTTTTTTACATTATTTAATTACAAATAATTACAAGAATGACTCGCACAAATTCTTGCATTCATTAATATTGAAGATTAATTACATTTATTTTGAATTCGAATAATAATATGCATATTCATAAAGAGATGAAAAGAAATGTCGTTTTCAGGATGTGAAACAAAACCGCTAAATATATTATTTAATATTTTAATCATCATAAAATTATTCTTTATGTTGTTAATAACTTTATCAATGAAAAAAGAATGCAGGTATTGTGATTGAATTTTTTATGAATAAAAAAATAATATTTAAATTATAATTATTCGAATTTTTTTCTTACCTTGTCGGACGTGCGAAAATCGCTGAGATATTTAACAATATATTTGGAAAATGTCGGAAGTTCTAGAAAAGACTTGCGCGTACCTAGCAGCTGAATGAAAAACGTTACAAAACTGAAAGCAAGTAATCGCAGGTATGAAATAACTGGCAACCACCAACAATAACCGGTTTGGGGCTTGGGCGTTTAGTTGTGTACGTGGTTTTATACTATATAAAGGTAAATTCACAATTTGCAAACGAATTTTTAGGTTAGTGTATACAAGTGGACGTACATATATATATGACTTGTAGTAGCGGCAAAATTTGAATTCATATATTTCAGACATTTTAGATTCGAAACAAAATTGATTGTGAAAGCCGCATGAAAATTATAGGTTATATCACGACTACAGTTCTAGTATAAATAAAATATAAATTTTCTTATATTTACAATATTCTATATATATGAAAGATAATTATAGTTTGAAAATTTCATCAAATTTTTCAACTAAAAATGAGCATTTACAAGATTAAGGTATGAATAATGAGATTATTCCTTTTTTTTGAATTTTAACACACGTGCGATTCATAATTTTATTTATTCTATTGAACAAATAATTAATTATTAACGAATTATTAAAGGTTGGAATAATTGGTGGTTCAGGATTAGAAAATTTAGCAAATCATATTCTAAAAAGTCGTACAGAAATTTTACCTCAGGACATCAAGAGTGATTTTGGACTTCCAAGTGGGAAAATTTTCCTTGGAACTATTTCTGGAGTCGAAGTTGCACTCCTGTCGAGGTAATAAATTTATTTAATATGTTTTCAATATCATTAATTAATTTTATCATCAGATTTCGTAATTTTTTAATAACAAAATTGGATTATAATTACAGACATGGACCAGATCATAAAATTTGTCCAACAAATGTAAATTATAGAGCAAATATTGATGCATTAAAATCAATTGGATGCACACATATTTTAGCATCAACTGCTTGTGGATCATTATCAGAATCAATTAACAGAGGACAATTGGTTATTCCTGATAGTTTTTTAGATCGTACACATAGTCGAATAGGAACATTATTCGATGGCACATCAGAAAAATATCCTGGTTAAACAAAATTATTCAACAAAGTTATTCCAAATAAAAAAAAAATAATAATATATGTAGATATATTTATTGTTTTATTTTTTATTTTTAAGGAGTTTGTCATGTACCAATGGAACCAGCATTTCATCCAGCAATGATTGAAGTTTTGACGCAAGCTCATAAAGAACTTGGATTGGATGTCAAAAATGGTGGGACAATTGCGGTGATTGAAGGTCCAAGGTTTTCTTCAAAAGCTGAAAGTAAAGCTCTACGTTTATTAGGAGGAGATTTAGTTAATATGACGACGTGTCCTGAGGTAAGAAAAAAAAAGCATATATGTTGAGAAATCATTTGTTTATAAATAAAATGATTTATATATTTTTTTTTTTTTAAATCAGGTGTGCATTGCAAAGGAAGCAGGTATTCTTTATGCAGCAATAGCAATGGCAACTGATTATGATAGTTGGCGTGAATCTGATGATAATGTTTGTGTCACTGATGTTATGACAGTTTTTAAAAAAAACATTAACAAAGTTACCGATATGATTGTTAAAGCTGTGGAAATTATTGGACGGCGGCAAGATTGGGATAAAGATATTGATGAGCTCAAGGTAAATTTAATAACGATTGGAGTTTTAATTGAAATAAATAATTCGAAAGATAAATTAATTTAACTTGCATGCATTTAATGTGTATTTTTTATTTGCAGGATTTAATTGTGAGCAGTAATTGCTCAAATTTTAATCTTCATGAAAAAACACAGAATTAATAAATTGACAATAATATACTCATGAAATCAGTTTGTATATTTGTCATCAGCTGAAACAAAAAAAAAAATTGATAAATAAAAAAAAATAAAAATGAAACACAAATATATATAAAATGACTGGGAAAAGTATTATTTAATTATTTTATTTCAAATTTCAACAAACCAAAAATACTGTCATAATATACATTGCTCTAATGCAAAATAATTCATTCATCTGATAACTGGAATACTCGGAAAAAATTGCACAATTGTGTTTGTTCAATATTCATTATGGCTTTTTCATTTTTATAAGCTTAAGATTAAGATTCTATCCCGTCTTCTCAATCAATATACATTATAATATTATCTATTACATATTCCATAATAATTATGCTATGCATTTGTTTTCTAACATAAAACAACGTATCATTCAATCATAGATAACATTAAAAATTCATAATATTCAGAATTGGATTTTTTTCTACTGATCAAATGTATGCTGTAAATTATTTACTTGTACATACGTATAGAGTAGTGTATGTTTATATATCAAAGTAGATGTATCAGCCAACTCAAGATTTTTTTTCCAACAGAAATCAGTAATAATAATAATAATAATAATAATAATAATAAACCGCGAAATATATTCGACACTTAATTTATTTTTAGAATACCGTGAATAGAGGATGGGAATATTAATTATCAAGTAGCTTCGTTTTGCGCATGTTTTTTTTTTCTGTTTTATATCATTTTGGATCGTTATTTGAGCGCTTGATACAATTTTATAATCCGTAATTGTTTTCAACTTTAATTTCGAATATATATTTGCATTAAACTTTATTGTCAACCATATCAACATTTATTTTGTAATAAACATAAGGAAAATAATCATTCTGTCCAAATCCTAAGCCTGGGATATCCACACTCTGCGATAAAAAAATGTAGAGTTATTATTCAATTTGTTCAATAACTTATACAAAAAATTATTTTCAGATTAAACAGATTTTTTTTTTTTTTATAATTGTTTGATTATACTTTCATTACTTACATCTTGATTTCCAGAATGTCCACCTGCAGAAGAATCTAAGTGTGCATAGAGTTGATTTAAAACATCCCTTAATCGTTTGGAACTTTTTTTATGCGGATGTAGCAAAATAGCTTGAAAATTGACTGGCAATCCATATCTAAAAAGTGAAAACAAAATATAATTTATAGTATTTTAATTTTATTTGTGGTATTATAATGAAAAAGGAAATTACCTCAATACTGACTCAACAAAAACTCGCAGAGCTTTAACGTGAATCCAGGCACAAAAGCATTCACTAAAATTCACCTTTAGCCAACGAACCAAAGGACCAAATTGCTTTTTTTTGTCCGTTACCAATTTTGTTATTTCATTTTTACCTGCTGCCAATTCTTCTTCATTATATATAAAATCACGTACAATAAATTTTTTCTCACGCGCATGAAGTTTAAATTCTTCAACAACTTTTTTAAATAATGTAACAGTAAATAAACCATATTCAGAATCTTGAGTTATTAATTGTGTACTGCGTGGTACTATCATGTCTGTTAACTTTTCATAAATTGAATGCCACTCTTGAAAACTTGATTTTGGTACAATAACGAGTAATGTTGATAGATACTCACTATCAAGAATAAAATGTTCTTTTTTCACTAAATCAGCCAAATTGCGAGTCAATAAACTTCCACTGAAATATAAAAAAAAAATTAATTATATAAACATATACATAAATAATTAGTTTCAATGATAACTAATCACAAACTTATTCTTGAATAGTATACTTACGTTTGCTTTTTCTCGAGATTTTGAAGACTGCCCTTCAAATTATTATAAGTCGTTGATTTTGTTTTTAAATCAGCATCAATTTGACCAACTTGTTTGCTGATTATATCCGCAATGTTTCTCAATGATTGTTTAATCGGATATTTTGCCATGTCCCATTGGAAGCGCGTTATGTATGTTGGCAAATCACCTATTATATAAAAAAATAAATAAATAAATAAATATATAATAAATATATAAACCTGAATTCGCTATAATTATCTTTATAATAATATATAAAAAAAAAATCTAATATTGTTGGTTATTTAATTATTTATTTCCGAAATAAGAAGAGGTTTAATGATAAATAATAAAAATAAGGTTGTCATCATGCAGGATAATAATTTGTAAAACATTTGACCATACAATTTTTCCGTTTTAATAAAATTAATTTAATTTCTAAATTATGTGAATAATAATCTCGAATACTATTGGATTCGAATATTTTTTTTTCTCGAGGTTAAGCAGTAAATTACATATCCATAATAAGCCAGGCCAGATCTGAGCAGTTTGAGGGTAAATAATTAAATTTTTTGGCTGACAATTTGAATCTCATAATAAAATAAGCATTCATGTAAAATTAATTTTCAATTAATTCTAGTGGTTCGTTAGTAACTTTGTATTATTTAATATTTTTAATCGTGCATCATTCAATTGCATTATAAGTAAATATATAATATATAGATATATTTATATATATATATATATATTTCTTTGCAAATATTCCACTGATTTTTAAACCATGCAAAACATTCCATTAAATTGTGTTTAAACTTGTATATATATTCTGATATGTATACATCATTTGTTTGTAAGTGTATGAATGCAAAGTTTTTCGATCAGTTTTTTATTTGTGTTTTTGTGGTTTTTTGTTATTTTATTCTGAAAAAATTTCAAATTAATCAATCTGAGATTTTTATTTTAACGTAGATGTAAAAGACCATGTACAACATTTGCCAAAATGTTTATAAAGAATTTTTTTTTTTTGTTGAAAAGTTAATTTGTTTGCATTGTAAAATTTTTCCGTTTATGAAAGTTCGAAAAAAAAAAAAAGAGAAAACTGAATGAGATAATTATATTTTTCTTTTGTGGCAGAAGATAAATAGATATAAAGTATCCATGAAAGTATTATTTTTGGTTTATAATTCAATACGTTCAATATGTTTATGCATAGTATAATCAATTGTCAATAATAAATAACTAGCCACTGTCAAAGGGATTCGGTATTATAATTCAATGTCAATTATCAGCATTGAAATTTTTTTTGTATGCAATTTTGTTCAACGTTGAATAACTAAAAAATGATAAAGAATGAATGAAATTAATATTTTTTATTTTACCACTAATATTAAATATTTTTTTTTTCAAATAATACTCGTTTTATTTATTTTTTTATCTGTCCTCAAACTATTTCGAAAATGAATGGAGGATGCCTATATTGATTTCTCGAGTGGTCTGAAAGGACTAAACAATAAAAAATTAAAATTAAACAAAAAAAAATTTACGAGAGATATTTTGAAAAGAAATCAAAATTAGAAAGAACAAAAAAAAGAAAAAGTGATGCAGAAGCATTGTGGGACAATAAAATGAAAATCAACGTGAAAATTAATTTGAATTATTATTAAAAGACTAAACATATTAATCTTGACTTGAAAAAAAAAAAAATAAAATAAAATTTAATCATTACTTGTTTTTTCAGTGCCTACATGTAAATAAAAAATAAAAAGTGATGCTATCGAGTGAGAAAAAAAAACCCTGAATATAATTTAATTACGCGTCTGTCAAAAAAAAAAAAAAGACTTGAGATAAATAAATAAAAAGAAATAAAATAAAAATGTGATGATGAATAAAAATAAATCGTCTATACTCAATTGAAAAATGCAAATCAAGATACAAAGATAGAAAGAGAAACAGAAAGAAAAAAAAAATTAAGAGTAGGATCCAATCGGTTGTTGAAGCGGTTGGTGGTTGGGAAACGGGTACCTGGATTAGGCGGATTTCCACAATCGTCATCATCTTCATCTTGTTCATCATTATTATCCAAATTATCATCATGGTAAACCTCATTATTAACAATTGTCATTTCATCCAGTTGCTGTTGTTGTTTGTGATGTTGCTGTGTTTGTAGATGATCGGACAATAATTGACCATTAGCCATTGATTTAAAATAATTTGATGGCATTTTCGTTGATTTGCATCGTAAATTACGTTTTAATTTGGCTCCTCCTGTTGTTAATTTTGTTGTTACATCACAATTATCATCATCATCATCATCATCACTGCTGTTGCATTCTGACGAAAAGGAAGGACACGGACTTGTGGTCGTAGGAGTCGATGTGGTAGTAGCAGATGTAAGATATGATGATGATGAAGAAGCAGTTGTTGCACACCAATGATGCACTTGATAATATGATGTATTTATTGATAAATCATTTGGATTTTTTCCGCGAACTTTAGAATTTACGCCATGGCATGTGGATAATAGTTTTTCAATATTTAAATTATGATAATTATGATTATGATTATGAAAAGGATTTTGTTGATGATTATGGTGTTGATGCTGACCTAACAGAGATGCAGCATCTTGATCCAACTTCTTCCATTCTTTTCGTTGGTTGTTGTGATGATGTTGACAATGATAATGGTGATGGTGATGATGATGATTATTATCATCATCATCATCATCATGACGTTTATCCTTGTTGATCTTTTGAGATGATGGCGTCACGGGGGTGCTTAGTGGGTTGGCCGGACCCACAGAACCAGAAATTGAATTCTCATCATCCATTGATGTTTGACCTATCCATTTTTTACACCAAATTTGCTAATTTTCAAAAATATATTTCTACGCGATATTTTTTTATTTTTATTTTTCCTTCTTTTCACCTAATTTGTGTGAACTTTTTTTTTTTTTTTTTCAAAATTATTATTATTACTGCCTTCTATGTTTGAAAATAACATATAAATAATATTAAATGATAATAATAACTATAATAATAATACTTTAAATTATTATCATACAATAAAATGAAAATAACAAGTAATTTTTGTTTCGACAAGCAAACGATATTTGCAAAATAAATAAATATAAATTGATGAAACGTGATATATTTTTGTGATTCAACGTAAAGTGCAAAAAAAAATTTCCATTCTTATTTATCATCTCTTTTTTTTTTTTTTAAAAAAAAAAAAAAAGGAAAAGGAATAAATACCTATAACAGTGGCTGCTGCTACTTCGCTTATGTTGATGACCACAGTAACCCAAATGCAACGTTTAAACGGCTGATTTTTATTTTTCCTTGCAACTGTATGGTCTCGACTTTATTGTTAAACAAATTATGCATATGTACTTTGTGTTTGTAACAGTTTACTTATACTGTTGTGTCGGTTGAATATTTATTAATGACGTTGATGTACGCGATGATTTGTGGACTTGATTAAAATAAAAAATAGTAATAGAAAAAGTGTACGAATATTATAAATATATGGAAAGTTAAAAGCTCATTAATGTTAAAAAAAAAATTAATAAATAAATAAATAAGGGGGTTATTGTGGTCAAGAAGAATGGTGAAGTATAGATAATAAAACGAAATATAAAGAATAATAAATTGAAGCAAGCAAAGCAAAGAACACATAAAAATGCATATTAGTGTTAAAAATTGAGAGAAAAAAATTATGACTTGTGTATTTAAAATCAAATGAACAATTCAGCAGAATAATAATTACGCCCTACTATTATATTTAATTCTCAAAGTACTATTAATCGCGTGGATATTTTGTGTGCTCACAAATTAGTGTTATTTTGTTTTCAACTTATTGAAAAAATTGTTTCTTTCCCGATAAACTAGAAAAATATATAGAAAAATTAATTATATTTCATTATCTTTTAATAAATTAACTTTTGTTATTTATTTGGAATAACTGTAATCAACTGAATATATAAAAATATATTTATACTTAAACTTAACATGAAAAAATGAATTCATTTTTGAATACATGCAATTTGATGAATAATTTAGATAAATAGTAAAATTTCTTCGAGGGCTTTCTTTCGAATTCGTTAATTTATTTATTAGCATATGCAAATAAATCATGAATTGAAAGTGAAATAACTTTACTCATTTAGTTTACGATGATTATGTATCTGTGTAGGTGCGTGTTATCATGTATTAAATATCATTGCGTGTATATATATAAATATATAATAATAATGTATGTATGTGTGTTTAATATTTCACTAATTTCACTGATTCATAATATAAATTAAAATTTTTCTCTCGACAAAACACCATACAAAATTGTAATAAATATATCAATCTATTAAAAATCTTTTGTTGAAAAAAAGGCCTGAAAAAAAAAAATTACTCTTGTATTCATTTGTTTAATAACTGATTCATTAAATTTTGATGTGAATTAAATAATTAGTAAAATTAATATAAATTAAAAACATCATTTGTTTAATTGATTTCATTCTGCAATTTCTAAATTAAGTTTATTTTTCAGACCTCTTTTTTTTTTGTGTCAAATACTATAAAATACTCAGAACAGAAAGGAGGAAGGGGGCGGTAATTTATGAAAGGAATTAAAATAATAAAGATATTATATGTAATACTTTGCTTCTGTTCATTTACTCACTGTTATTCGCCATCAGATTTTCATGAAGTTTGTCTCTTTGATCTTCCAATACTTCGCCCAAATATGCAGCAACTTTACGTGTTACTTGTTCAACAAATGCATCAAGTTTACCAAGGTCATCAGAAAGACCTACCAATTGATCCAATGTACCAACTTTTAAATCCGGTATATGAAATTTATAATTCGATGACAATGAATTTTGCTTTGACGTTAAATTATTCATTGTTTCCCATGTTTGTTGGCATGTTTTATCACCTGGCGCTGATATCAACCAATATTCCGTCATTTTTAAAGATTTAAATTTCTCCTTTTCCACCAATTAATGTAAAACAACCTGAAAAAAAAAAAATCAAAACCATTAATATAAAACACATTTAAAAATTAAAAATTATTTCAAACAAAACACATAACTTAATACAATTAATTCATAAATATTAATTGAAAATCAATGCCAAATTACATGGCATTATGCATTATCATATATAAATCAAAATATCAAAGTATAAATTTAATTTGAAAAAATATATAATTAATATTGTGTGGGGGTGTGGCAAATAACTCTTCATATATTATTACATAACTCTTCATTTTGCTCCACGTGATAAAAGATACTATGGTTAACAAACAAAAGTTAAACCGCGGACGTTCATAAAAGGAATCTATAATTGCCGCGCAGAAGTCAGGCTGTTAACAACGTAATATTCAATTGAAAAATATTTTAAAATATCTAAAAAGATACCTCTGACGTCTACAATATAAAAACGCAATTTGTATAAGACACGCCCTTGAATTATAATAATAAATAATATATTATAAGCAATATGTTTCATGGGAGCTAATAACAAAATCAAATGCTATACATAAAGTCCTTCCAATGTGGAACCCATCAACACTAATAATGGTTCAGAGTAAATACAGTCATCAGCATACGTAACAAAATCAATACATTATACATACCATCAAAATGGAGCATGCATTAAACTGTAAAGATTGAATACTGATATAATAAATTATTTAAATATTAAACAAATATTTTCTTTGACTATAATAACGAAAAAATCAATACTTAATTTCTTGTATATTATAAAGAAAATTTTGATTTAATTCTGTTTCTTTTTTTTTTATCATTATTTGAATATGATTCTTCACTACTGTCAATGGAATCAACATGTTTAACTTATTATACCATCTCGAATAGAAGCAACTGTGTTAATTATAATAAGTTCAATAATACCTATCAATTAAGTAATTATTAATATACAATGGGATTCCTTGTTACTATTGTATGTAGTTATTACAAAGTGAATTAAAATAGAATAATACCTGATAAATTTGTTTCACTCGTATGTCCACTTGTTTGCCTACTTGCTTGTCGTTTCAATCATTGTTAGGACTCACGTGATGTAGTGATGCTTATTGCTTGGTGCTATTACTTTACTTGTCTTTCGATTTTGACCCGCCCCGTTTCGACAACTAGCAAGAGCAAAACCGAACAGCTGACTGCCACACCAATCATTGTCGCCAACGCAAGAAATTAAAATGAACAAAAAAAATACGATGAGAATCGAATTTTATAAAGATATTTGTATGTGTGATGACTAAAATGTAAACGAATAACTTTATTTTCAAGTATTTTCAACGATTTTTGGGTATAAATGATGCGGTAAAACTAAATAAAGATAATGAATTAGATATAACTTACCTCACTACATACTATATGCATTATTAAACAAGGACAGTTTACCCGCTATGATCGTTTCTCTCTCTTTCTCTGTCGTATCGAAACGACATCTGTGTTTAAAAATAGGCGGCTGTTTTATAGTTATACTTTTATGGTAACTGAGTAACTCTATGCTTCTACATTATCTATGATAAGAATTAAATTCCACTCATCTAATATATTTAATTATTATACTTTGATGATGTGTACACTGGTAATTACTACTGTGTGATTGAAATAAGGAATAAATATGTTGAAAGCAGTGATATTGATTGGCGGGCCTTTAAAAGGTTAGTTTTTATTATCCATTTAATCATGTAAAATTATATAATTATTGTTTATTTATTAATATATGAAATTTGTTTTTTTTATCTATTATTATTTTGATATTTAGGCACACGCTTTCGTCCACTTTCATTGGACATACCGAAACCGCTATTTCCAATAGCCGGATTGCCCATGATCCAGCATCATATAGAGGCTTGTGTGAAAATTCCAAATTTAAATGAAATATTAATTATTGGATCTTATAATACGAATGAGTTGCAAAATTTTGTGCAAGAAATGATGAGCATTTATGGTATAATTATAAGATATTTACAAGAGTTTACGGCATTGGGTACCGCTGGTGGAATGTATCACTTTCGTGATCAAATAAGAGCTGGTAGTCCAGAAGCATTTTTTATAATGAATGGTGATGTTTGTGCGGATTTTCCACTTGAAGAAATGTTAAAGACACATAAAAATTCATCGGCAATGCTGACAATCATGTCAACTGAAGCAACTAGACAACAATCATTGAATTATGGCTGTTTAGTTTTGGGTAAAAATAATAGTGTTGTTCATTACGTTGAAAAACCATCGACATTTGTTTCAACTTTGATCAATTGCGGTATTTATGTTGCATCACTTGATATTTTTCAAATAATGGCTGATAAATTTTATGCAAAACACGTACAAGAAACATTTATGTAAGTATTTTTCTTCCTAAACGTAATTAATATTTTGAAATAATGAGAAATTTTTGTTTTAGGCATTCAAATTTCAACGGCAAAGACCCAGCACATATTGCATTGGAAGAAGATATATTAATAAATTTAGCAGGGTCTGGAAAATTATTTGCATTGCACACGTCGAATTGGTGGTCTCAGGTCAAAACAGCTGGATCAGCAATTTATGCTAATCGTCATTATCTTGAATTGTATCGAATGAAAATGCCAGAACGATTAGTACCAAGTTCAAATGGAAAATGTAATATCATTGGAGATGTTCATATTCATCCGACAGCATCTGTTGATTCAACGGCCCTGGTAATATAGAAAAAAAGACCTATTATTATTTTATTAATTCAATTAAACTAATTTACAATTTTTTTTTTTTAGTTGGGACCCAATGTTGCTGTTGGACCAAATGCGCGTATAAACTCAGGTGTGAGAATACGTGATTCTATTGTATTAGCTGACGCACAAATTCACGCACATTCTATGATATTACACAGTATAATTGGCCGTGGAAGTATTGTTGGTGAATGGTCGCGTGTTGAAGGCACACCCTGTGATCCTAATCCAAATAAACCATTTGCCAAAATGGAAAATCCACCATTATTTAATGCAAATGGCAAATTAAATCCTGCAATATCAATTCTTGGTACACGTGTGAATTTGGCATCAGAAAAAATTTTATTAAATTCAATCGTGTTACCTCATAAAGAATTGACAAGAAATTTTAAAAATGAAATTATCTTATAACAAACGTATGATATTTATATTTCTCTTTCATACATAAATAAGTGCAATAAATTATCAATTAGTTATCAAAAAATAACATTTAATAATTTCATAGAATTTTACGGGATATGGAAGAAGAAAGAAGCGCGCAAATTGTTACAAAAAATTGACGCGAGTTGGCGCCACTCGACTTGCACGACTTGGTTATTTTATTCTGCATTATTTGTTTATAAAATGAATAATTATTGCGTTCCCCAATCGCGACGATGTATTCTGTAGCATTCTTCATATTACATATTACAATCATCCCAGCCAAAAAGTCATCTTCGGGAAACATCGGTTATTGGAAGTGCTGGAACTACCATAATCTTTTTCGTTCATGGCGCGCGTTGAAGTGCTACAACTACTTGATTGTCACACAAAATATAGTAGTCCAGTACATACTCCCAGCCAAAATGAAGACTTCGGCTATCCTCGCCGAGGTCCAGCAGTATATTATTTGCCTCTTCTAAGGGCTCTAGGTAATTTTCCCCACCATGGAAAAATACCCTATATGTTAAGATGAGAAATCCGGAGATATCCGAAGCTCTCTGTTTGGCTGCGATGATTATATATGTATAATGTACTCTCGCTTTGTTTTCACGTATGTATAGGTGTGCACAGTGTGTTGTACTATGTAGAATTGTAGATACGTGTAGAAATTTTATATATATTTATCTCATATAAAATATAGCCTTGAATCAACAGGTCTGTGTGCAAATTTGGATTTATAATTTGCAGTGTATTAACAAATTTCAATTTAAATCATTTATTTAATTCTTTTTTTTTTTTTTTTCACGTTCAATTCATAATCTATATACTTTTCATTTTTTTTTTCTTCTCTCAAGACGTTTATAATATATGTATAAAATTAAATTCCATAAAAGATTGTACGTGCATATAGTATCAATCTGTTTGTGTGTGGGTGCGTGCATTTGCAATTTACATTTAAACGCGGATTGAATTATATATCACAATAAAATCATTATGAAAAATTTAATAAAATACACCCGTTAAAATTTTTATATACACATAGAATTTTTTTGATTTTGTCATTAGGTTTATTAATAAATTATACAATTGATATAAATTATTTTGATTCCATATTCTAGATTTAACCCACGTTGAAAATTGCTCAACATCATCAAAGTTCAGAATGCCGCTTCTTTAATCAGTCGTCAATGACACGCCAGGAATGTGATATGTATATGTATATATAAACGCTTATATGCCTCTCTCCTCCATTTGCACTTCCTACATATATGTATACAAATCAAAGAAGAATTGTTTTTAATCTTCAAAGGTAAATATTGATTAATTTACAACTTTAAATCATTTAATTTAAATAAGATAAAAATTTAATTTATTATATTTGTTTTAAAATTGAAATTGATGGCATTTATTAAGTATTAATGTTTATTATACTTTGTGTGTTATAGGATGTTTATTAGAAATTGATTGATGATTCAGTGAATCGATACTGGATGATCCAAATGGACAGCGGCGGCCCATTATGGCCCACCGTCACCAATCACAACAGCAAAATGAATTTTTGCCATTATGTGATGTATTATTTAACATAATATCATTGGCATCATATTTTTGTGATGTTGTATTTGATTTGGCAATGGGTTATGCCCTAGCCAATCATCCAACTGTACCACCAATACTATATCCTCTCAGTGTTTTCCTCATAATCTCATCATTATTAATATCACAGGTAATGAATGATAAATAGTAAAAAAAAAATATAAAGTATGGTTTTTTATTATGTTTTTTTTTGCTTGATGAATTTGCAGCTCGTTAGTGTAAGATGGTATTTATGGGGTGCAAGGGGCAAATTGAAATCTACAACAGATAATTCAAATTCATCAACTGTAAAGAAAAAATTTAGCAACTGGGCAATATGGGGCGTTTTGTTGTTTCATGCAACTCAAGTAGGAGTACTGTGGCGTTACTTCAAACTATTTATTCCAGTAGACTTGACTTACGTAAAACACGAGGTAAAATAATGACGTACTATTAATTATCTATTAAATAATTATAATGAAATAAATAATATTAACTTGATAGTTTAATTAAGATGATTATTTTCAAGTTTAAAAATTAATTTCAGGTACGAGAACTCTGTGTGCTGCGTTTAATTCACGCATTTTGTGAGGCAGCACCAATGTTACTTCTCCAATTATATTTATTATCAATCGGAATAGTCGGTGAACAAACAATAAAAGATGGTAAACGTGAATCAATATTAATTGATGACAAATTAGCTGAATTGACAGCAGTATCAGCTGGACTATCATTGTGGAGTGTTTGTTGGGCAGTTGCAAGTTTTAGTAAAGGTGCAGCCCGTTTGCGCAATCTTGAAAGACTTGTGTTAACTTGGCTGGGAGTATTAGCGCAATTAGCATGGCGAATCGGTACAGTTAGTGCACGTATTGGTGCATTAGTTGCATACGCATCGCTTTACGGTGGTCAATGGTTGTTAATAGTACTCGCACTTCATTGGTTATCAATGTTGACATGGTTACTTTTAACTCCTGACGGTTTATTTCATGGAAATGAACGTTTATCAATTGCACAAAAAACCTCTCTTGCATCATTGCTTGCGTTTATTTATATTTTCACTTATTTAAATCTTCATGAAACAAATCATCGGCAAAAAATGATAATATTCTACGTCGTTATGTTTTTAGAAAATAGTTTATTAATTGGTGTATGGGCTGTGGGAAGTAATGGATACAATATGTCAATAATGGATAAACAATTTGATAATTTAAAAAGTCAACCAACGCCAATTACTGTTATATGCATATTATTGGCCTTATTTTTTGGTGGTTTATCATTTATGGGATTGTATTATCGTTTCTTTCACGTTAGACGACTGAGATATGAATCTGGTGGTCGTATGAATGCCAGTAATGCCATTAATAATACTATAAATGATATTACCGATGAAAAAAATTCAGAGTTTAATTTAGGTGATAAAAAAGTTCGCAATGATGTTAATATTCCAATGCGAAAAGTTAAATTAAGTAATAATAGTATACCAGGTGTATTCAATTGTCGTTTTACAAATTCTAATGTTGTTAATCCAAATAGAAAAAAAAAGAAACCAACAACTTTCGTTCCACCACCGCCACCAGCAACTGCTACACAATTTTGTGAAAATAAATTGTGGTCAAATACTGCCGGTGATAATTCTATTTATAACAACAACCATAATAATAATAATACGCGACAATTAATACCATTTTGGAAACGTCCAATAAGTGTAGCAGAATCTAATGACGATTTATCAACGTGGGAGCATAAAAACCATGATAATGATATTCAAGTTGGGGCGCTGAATGTTCATTTAATACGTGAAAAATTACGTGAAAAAAAACAACAACAATTGCGTGAATTGCGTGCAATTCAAGAAGAAATAAAGGAAGGAAAATTAGTCCCACCACCATCAGCTTCAACATCATCATTTTCATCATCATTATCACAAACAAATCAACAACCACCGCCAAATACAAAATTACATACGTCACCAACGAATTCACAGCAAGATCAACTGCAGCAAAAAAAATCATCAGGTGTAATGACACCGCAATTAATTGCATTTAATGAAAGTAATATTTCCATTACATCATGGCCGCCAATAAAGATGCATTGTTTATTACCACCAACGACATCGTCACCGTATCATCCTACGATTAATTATTCTACTAATGTATGGATGAAAACATCAGGAAAAACAAATGACAAGCCTAAGTCGCCAGAAATTGTATTGGCCCCTCGCTGTTTACCGCATCATTATCCACATTGGACTAATTTGGGTATTCATCGACTGCGATCAAATGAAAATAATGACGAGAATGACAATTCGAAAGACAAACATTGCGAAGATGAAGATGATAGGGTTGAAATTAGTGATATAGAAGGAAGTCAAATTTCATTGCCAAGAAGTTATACATTGCCACGAGAATTTAAATATAATAATTCAAATAATTTTAGAGATAGCAGGATTGATGAAATTAAAATGCAGTCTTCCAGATTTTATTTACCATCAACAAATAGTTCAGATGGTGAGTTTTTAAAATTTTTATATTAAAATTAATAATCTCTTTATTCATTTGTTTATATTTATGTCTATTATTATGTATGAATTTATTCATATTTTTGTATTCATTTTGTTAGGAGACGTTGATAGTCCAGATAATGAAGACGAAACTGATTGTGAATTGGAAAGGATTGGTGATATGAAGCACTACATACATCGTTTGTATGACAATCAAGACGAGAGTGTGTCACGAAAATTTAATTTAATGAATACCAGCAATGCTGATAATGCTGATCGTGGAACGACCTCTGATCCTGATAATATTACAAGAACAACAACAGTGGACAGCAGTATTTTGGGCTATTATTCAAATAATTTCCATGGACCACGGGTTAATCATTTGGTTAAAGCCAAGGTAAAGCACGAAACAAAATTGTGACGAAAAAAAAAAAAAAAAGTAAAAGAGACAATCAATCAAATAAACCGAAATTCATGTTTAATATAACATTCAAATAGTGTACAAGTGTGATAATAAAAAATTTTTCTCTACTTGTATGTTTTTTCATGTACTTATATTTAATAAAATGAGAAATTGTAAGACTGGATTATATTAAAAGAAAACGAAAAAAAAATAAAAACGGAAATAAAAAAGTATATTAATAAAATGGCAATAAGATAAAGTCACATGTAAAATTATTAGGAAAATATAATTTTGTTAATTTATTTTTATACTAATCACCGTAAGAAGTATGTAATTACTTAAGCCGAAAAATTTGACTAATCAATTTTTTTTTATACAGATACTTATTAATATAACAAAACAATTTACTGAAATATTGTAACATGAAATTTAATATTTTTTTTTCCTTAAAAAATAAATGAGGAAGAAATTAAGTGTGCTAATATTTTAATTCTTTTTACTATGAATTACAAAAAGTGATTGATGCATACACATAGTAAATTAAGTACTATGTAACATCTACATTCTACAATGCAGAAAATAGTAAAAAAATGCGATTTGGCCAAACGTTGGTACTATAGTGGGTGCGATAATGATTACGGTGGGGGAACAAATAGTAACGGTGGGGAAGTAGTAGGTCCAGGTTAAGCACAGCCGGCCTAACTGCTGTAGTTGCAAAGTGGCAGTTGTATTGTTCCGGAAGTTAATTATCATTATATTATGCCAACAATGAAATAACTAAAAAAAATTCGAAAAAACTCTAAAAAAAAAAAATATATTTATCTACATCACTATAACATTATCGTGGGCGTCAATAATAAATGTCTGTATAGAAAAAAAAAAAAAGATAAAATAATTACTATTGTGAATATAAAAAAAAAAAAGCAGAGCTTAAATAATCTACAGTTGTGAAGGAATGTGAATTAATAATTGAATAAAGAAAAAAATAAAAAAGATAATACAATGAAATTATTAGAATGCAAGTGCGTGGTGTAAGGAACAACAAAATGGAAGTGAAAAAAACAGATGAGGGAAATATTGATGAGGAAGTGAAAGGCTCAGTAAATGCGAGTGAGTTTATTTAGTGTGTGTGTGTATTTATGTAAGTAAATGTGCAGCGTGGAGAATAAAGAGGGCAAAAATCGTGATGAGGATTGTGTCACAACGTGAAAACGAGTACTACAAGTACCGTGAGTGTACTTATGGATATCACCATTATGATCATGATGAACTTGTTATATTTGGATTATTGTTAAGAAAAATTATTGCACAGTGGTGGCACGACGGCTGGACAGGCAAAATTGGACTTGCAAGTCGAAAAAAAACAACGTTATTGTCATTGTTGTGGTGGTGGTGGTGGTGGTGGTTAGCCGGCACTCAAAGATATCTAATTATAACTTAAAAATCATTTGTTTATTGATTTTTTTAAATTTTTCGAGTTGAAATTTTGTTTTTTTCTTTCGTTACTTAATTCAATTGGAAAATTATTAATATTATTAGTTTTTGATGTAAGCAAATAGGATGGAGAATTGTATGTGAGAAGTTTATATATTGATTTACGTTCGCTTTGTGTGAGAATGTAGTCTACATACATTTTATGATGCACAAAACATTCGAGACGAATGAAATAACGATATAGAGTTTATTGAATATATAAAATAAAAAAATGTTTTAATTAAATGAGAATACATAACATTTTAATTAATATAAAACGGAATGGAATAATATTACATGAAGAATTGAAGATTGTTTTGCTTAAAAGAATATGTTTGATAAATGGGATGATGTGGGCAAAGCATGACTGATTCTTTGGATAGAAAATGATAACTAAAGAAAATAAATAGACATGTGAATTATTACTACAGAAAATTTCAATGAATTATTATTCATTGGAATGAGATAAAAGTAAAGTTAAAAAAAAATGTGTCTGGATATAGCGTTAATTGTCAAAATGATACAAATAAAAAATGTGTATGTGCGTGTATTTGGGGACTACTGTATCAACTGGGTTTTGAACGTGGAAACTTGTGGATAATAATAAAAAATAAAGTGTCGAAAAAATTTTAATAATTTTTTTCGAGACTAAAGAACAAATTTTTTTTAATCCAATTTATTTATTTCATAGTTATTACATATTTCATTGGTATGATATGCCGGATGATATTCCAGTTCAAGTATAAATAGAGTGAGATTTTGTATCATGTGTTGATGATCTTTGGATATTAATATATGAGATAAAATTCATTTGTATATTTAATTAAGGCCCTAATTATAAAGAAATAAGGGGAAAAAATATAAATACATTAGCTCACTTTTCAAATTTGTGAAAATAAATAATTTAGATTTATTGGAATTCAAGAAATAAATATTAAATTGTGGACAAATGATAAAAGTGGACAGTGAAAGCAATAAATCTAAAGTGGTGGGAACTATGCTCAAGTTTTTAACACACAAATTGAGGACTCACTCGATCAATGAAGATCCAAATCAAGAAAAAGTAATTCAAACTTAATTTTACATCTATGAAAACAAATAAAAATTTTATTTGTGTTTATCATTCAGAATTAACAATGGTTTTAGAGTATAAAATTAAAAAATCTAACAGATATACATATAACTTTATGTTTAAAACAATTATATTATTTCAAATCCCAATTTACAACTAAATCAACTGTTAACAATCACTATTTATTTTTATTTCATTCAAAAAACTACACGTGCCATTTTTCGTATAAATAATTTCTTCTAAAAGGCTCAATGATCTTCCCACATTTTATTTTCTTTTCCCGTTCGTTAATGCTTTCAATAAAGTACACCCCCTTCTTGCAAAAATATATCCAAGAGCTTTTTCATGTTCATAAAACAGTTACTGAACAAACTCATTAAAAAAAATAATATTTGTATCGAAATTCAATATTTATTCACTCGGAATTTTGGATTTTTTACCAAATCCATATCTCTTCAACCAACTAGATGTTCCTTCTATTTCCTTATAGATGCAGTCTTTCAACATCCCCAAATAAATTCAGTGTCCTTCTACGATATATATTTAATAAATTATTTTTTTATTTCATTAATTTTACAGACAGACGATGATCATGATTCAGGAACAGAGTCCGATGACGAGTTTCAAAATGACACGATTACAAATTTGTCAACCAGTGGTGAGTATTAGTAAAATCACATTCTATCATTAATATAATTAAATCTTCAGAGATTTATATTAAAATAAAATCTCTTTGTCGTCATCTCTCATCTGACGCCAACTCACATTTTATTTAGTTACATCTAAAACATTCCTAACGAGACGTGTAGAAACTTGATGTTTTCCAAGTGGCTCATATGCGCGGATGACGTGTATCGATCAGCTGATGGCTGGGCCATCATGCGTAGTACACGAAACGAACTAAAAATGAGGAATAAAATCTCTATCTATAAAAGAGAATTTATAATAAATCGGATTTATCATTTCATGATTGGATTTCCCTTCAAGACAAGTTTATTATCATCAGCGCATGAGAGCAATAGCAAACAATTATGCAGGAAATAAGATAGAAATGTTTCAGGAATGATCATGCTTTCACTATTTTTATTTTTTAATATAAAATTAATATACAGGATTTGTCATTTAAATATTTAATTGTTTGTCTGCATATCTCTCTGATGATTGTGCTTTTATCAGCTCTTGATTTTAATTATTTATTTTGTATCATTTTAACATTATCACTGACACTTTTTGTTCTTTATCTTGACCCATGTGAATGATAATATGTATTTATATTCACCATTCAATAGTTCTTTGATAAATATAATATTTTATTTGCTAAATTTATTGTTGATGATTCAACGCTACAATTAACAATTATTTCTTATTTTCAGAAATGGAAAATTCATCCAACACAGCAGCCACAGAGTTGGCATTGCCGTCCGAAACAGAATTTTCATTTTTACGAACGTCAAATGAAGAAAAATTGAAAAATTTGAATTTTAATTCAAATGAATCATTACTAGTAATGAAAAAAATGACAATATGTCAATCATCAGAACCAAAAATATTGTTATCGAATTATAACAACGATCATCACAGCTCGGAAGAAGAATTGGAAGTGATAAATAGTCCAAAAATAATTGCATCGCATGGACGCAGACCTGCAACAGCACCAGAAAAACGTAAATGGTCACAAATAAGTAATGGAGATATCAGACAACAACATTGTAATCAAACACAAAAACAAAAACAGGAACAACTCACTCAACAATCACAAAGGATAGCCAGTAGTGTTGACATAATTGCTACTTGTTCTGCTCCAGTCAGCAGAGCTGGAACCGAAGCTCCCGGATCTGGTTCCAGTGATGAAGAGGTAACTAAAAGCATAAATGATTTTTTTATTAATTAAATAAATAAAATAATTAAAAATAATTATTTGTAAATCAACTAAAAAATCAATTTATTTCCCTAGGTCCAAGGCCTTTTAAATTGCAACGATATTAATTTAGAAACTCGATCTCAGCCAGTAAAATTTCATACATCACCACCAATAAATGCACACAAACCTGGCCGAACTCTGTCACCACCGCCAAAGCTTTTCCACGCATCAATGCGTGATCCTAGACCACGATCAAGACCACGACATCATTCACATCTTTATCATCATCACCACCATCACCATCATCATCATCATCATCATCACCATCATCATCACCACCATCACCATCATCCAATTGAAACAGATATCGACTCATTAAGTACCTGCAGTCCACGTAAACGTCATCGACCACCACATCGACCACCTCATCGACAACCTAGACCTTGTTTGGACTTTGAAAAAATGCAGCAGGTAAATAATATTTTAATTAATATTATTTGTATAAATATATTATTTCTTTTTTAATAATAAATATTAAAGTTTATGTTTACATATGCAGCTATTTTAAACGTGAAATAAATATAGAATAAACTTTAAGATAACAAGATTATAAAATATATTAGATAGATATAGAGTAGAGGACGTGCATGTTTTTCGGATTAAGGGTACAACTTGTAGTACGCTATCGTACTATCCGTAGTATGTATTCCC
This sequence comes from Microctonus aethiopoides, assembly GCA_030347275.1. Classification (NCBI taxonomy): domain Eukaryota; kingdom Metazoa; phylum Arthropoda; class Insecta; order Hymenoptera; family Braconidae; genus Microctonus; species Microctonus aethiopoides. The sequence goes on from JAQQBS010001425.1 coordinate 5,552,247, forward strand.
TCTTCACTTCTCTTCATTACATCCCTCTTTGAACCACTATCACACTTTTCACCCTCTAGTTTCACCTCACCGCTACACCCTCAATGATTGTTTTCTCTGTCACTCTATCAAGCTCAATGCAGGCCACGCCTCCATGCAACTAGTCAACCATCTTGGCATCATATGAACCTCTCTAAAATCTCGCCCCCGACGTCACTCAATATTATTGTCTGTTATGTATATTCACAAACTTCCCTCCAATGATCCAATAAATAAAAAAATAGCCAACGTATTAATTATAAATTAAATCTTTTTTCTATTTGTTATTTATTTTTTTTTTTTATTGAATTTCGAGATGATTTTATATATAATCTTTGTTTATGATTTTATTTCAGTTGAAAGCAAGGGCATTGACTACATGGAGACATAGTGGCGAACATGGAAGTGAACTTTCAGTATTTTGTTGGTGAGAATAGTGAGCCGTGAGCTGGCTGATTGATTAAATAATTAATGGATTTAGCTAGCGATCGGTTCGAATAAAATATGTAAATTAATTATGCTATATGTAAATCTGTCTCGTCTTGTGATGAAAAGGGTAAAAATTTGTCTTCATTGAAGGAAATTAAGGGAAAACATAAAGAATAATGAAAATATTCATTATTAATTTGGAGAATTAATTTTGTTTCTTTTGTTATTATATTGTTGGAATTAATTATGGGCTTGTTACGATTCGTGAATATTGATAGAGTAGTTGGTAATTAAAAATGTGAATGAAAGAAAAAAATAAAAGGGAATACAAGTGACTTGAAGAAAAAAAGAAACACATAAAAATATGGATTATCACATTATAAACGCGTGCGCAATGTCTCTCTAAACTCGCAATTAAACTGAGAAAATTGTAAATACCAATGAAAAAAAAAAAAATTATTTTATATGCGATTGAATAGAAAAAAAAAGCCTAACGCATTTTTAATTTGTAAAATAAAAGTTCAGAAATTCAGATGAAAAATTAATGAAAAAAATTTTTTTGATGGTTTCAAAAACATAAAGAGAAATTTTTTTTTTCTCTTTTAATACATAATTCAAGACCGAGAAAGAATATGATGATAGTGATGATAAATATCATCCTTTTTTTTTTGTTATTAAATTTAATATTAAATAAAAATTACTTTCCTACATTATTTAAGAATATTCATTCGAATAAATATCGTATTATAAATTTGTAATGAAATAATATTGAATTTGATAAATCGAAATACCATGTAATCATAAATAATAATGTACACTCGATGAACTTTAAAGTGAAAGAAGTAGGCACAAAAATAATCATGAAATTAATCAAGTATACATGTGTGTAGTGGATAATAGAAGAAAATAATGAATAATAAAATGGTGTTTGTACTTGATATCTATAAAATATAGAGAATGTATTTATAAAATTTGTCCGTATCCAAATGTATGAGCAATATTTATTTTTTTTTTATATTCTAAAAATTTTTCTGTTCATTCATTTCAATAATTTCACTTATATATATTTTAAAATATTTCGTTTCTTTATGTGAAGTTACTTCTACTCATTTACCTATATCCACATGTTTTATTTGATAATCAAGTGATGCCCAAAAATATTTTCACTTAATTCTCTCATTTGAAATAAACAAAAAGAACAAAAAATACATGAAAAATTAAACATATATTGAAGCTGTCATTCAACGCTTTCAGTGTGTCAATATATACGTACATTCTCGTGATTGTAGAAATAAAAATTTAAATATAAGTAGAAAACGATCAATATTAAATAAATAAAAGTGAGAAAGTATCGTATGTGTTTATATATAAAACAAATGTCCTTAAAGATTTTTTACCTTATTTATTTTCACTATTTTCACATTGCTGTACCCAGCACAATAATAAAATTCTAAATTGTATTAATTTCGAATAAAAATTAAGTTTTATTATTAAGTAACTGAAATATTATCTGAGTTGAAAATGCGCACGTCTGCATATACTAATACTTCCTCCAAAGTATACGATTATAAATAGACAATGAGAGTTGAACGAACTGAAATTAGTTGTAACCATCAGTAACTTTAAGACCATCTCTTTACAATCAGCATCACACCACTGTGCATAGATCATTATAATATCTCAAAAAGAATTTTTAATTACATTAAATAGTTACATAGTATAGCAGTTACATTATACATGTTAATTTATTTTTATTTGTTTATATGGGTAATATATATAATAAACAAATGATGGAAGAGGTGAATGTTTCGAGTCAAGAAGAAGTTTGTGGTGTATGTTACGAAACGGCTCAATTAAAATGTGGTGCATGTAAAGCCGTTTTTTATTGCAGTAGAAAACACCAAAAAATTCATTGGAAACAACACATCAAAGATTGCACACCCTTCAAGGTACTTTATTAATTTATTCATTCACAAATAAAGAAAATTTCATTGTACCTTTAACAATCATTTTGTTATCTCTTTATTATAATGTATTGTATTTTAAATTTGTTAAAAAATCTATTACAGATGTCTGAAAATTCAATTTTAGGACGTCATTATATTGCAACGAGAAAAATTGATATTGGGGAAATAATACTTGAAGAAATTAAACCACTTGTTTCAGCGCCTTTAAATGACACGTGTCCACTTTGTTTAAATTGTTTTTCTATACTAAATATTTTCAATGCACAACCGTGTGAAAAATGTGGCTGGCCATTGTGTAAAATATGTACTACTCACGGAAGTGAATGTGAATTTACAATTAAGCATCGAGGAATCAAAGTAATTTTTTAAGTCATTATTCCTTTGCATCTTTAAATTAATTATTTTCTTTCGATAATAATTAATAATTTATAAATTTAAAATAATTATTACTATGTAGTTGAGGAGAGTAGAACAAAAAAAAAATATTTTTATAGGTTCACATAAATAATTTTGAAGTTCCTCATCCAACTTATAAGTGCATTGGAGTGGTGAGAGCTTTAGCACTTCGTGAAATTGATCCTGATAATTATAAAAAATTTTTAAGTCTCCAAAGTCATTGGGATGATAATGATGAAGAAAAACATTTGGATAATCGAGAAACTGAATTCGTTGAAATCGCACGTTTCGTAAAAGGATTCTTCAAACTGAAAGATAATGAAATAACGTTAAAAGAAATTATTAAAATACTTGGAATATATCAGGTAAAATTATAAATCAATACAAACCATTCCTGCCATCGATTTTCATTTTGTTACTTACTATAATTATCATATAGATCAATGGACATGAAGTTCCAACGACAGAAAATCCACATGTAGCAGTTTATGATATTGCATCCTATTTTGAGCATAATTGTCGTGCAAATTGTTCAAAAAGCTTTACGGAAAATGGAGGCATTATTATTCGTGCAGCTACAACAATATTAAAAGGTACAGAAGATTGTTATAAAACATTCATTGCAACTATAAATATGGTAGATTATTGTTGAAAATTAATATTGAAGTAGACAATATATTTTTTGCATTTCTTTGCAAAAATTTATTTTCAACTATTATCTGTCTTGCATTAACTTCATGTGTATTAAATAAATATGTTTCTAACGATTATAGGACAGCATATAACATTGTGTTATACTGATCCACTATGGGGAACAACAAACAGACGCCATCATTTATTAAAAACAAAATTTTTTGATTGTATGTGCAATAGATGCCGCGATCCAACTGAATTTGGAACAATGTTTAATGCTCTAAAGTGCACAAGGGGGTAAGGAAACTTTGTACAATAAATATGTATATGATAGTAATTATTATCTAATATGATACAAATCCATATAGTGAATGTGATGGATTTTTATTACCATCAAGTTTCATAATAAAGACAAGTATCTGTAGCTTCAGTGTAAATGAGAAACTTCCAGATTATACTTGTACAAAATGCCATGAGGCAGTTATGTCATGGAAAAATGCTGAAATAATTTTGGAAAATATTGGAATTGAGTTAGCAACAATGACGAAAAATAGTACTGAAGCTTGTCGTAAATTCATCAAACGTTATTGTAAAATAATACATGAAAATCATTTTTATATGGTTGATGTTAAATTGGCTTTAGTGCAATTGATTGGTCAACAAAGTGGTGGATTATCCATGGTTGATGATGATATTTTAGATGAGAAAATTACATTATGCAAAACATTAAATCATTTATTGTGCACTATTGTTCCCGGTAATATTTTGTATTAATTTTATCCAGCAAAATAATCATTTTTTTAATTAAATTAATTAATTTATCCTTTTTTTTAAGCTGAAAATCGGATACGAGGTTTGATTTTATTCGAGATGCATGCTGGATTAGCAGAGTATGGTAGACGCCAAGGGAAAAATAAATTATACGAAATTCTAACGGTAAAACAAATATTAGAAAGAAAAAAATACTTCAATATTCTAATGATTTTTATGTTTATATATTTATATATTCACGTATATATCATGTCATATACATTCGTGCATAGAAAAATCAAATATATATTCAAGCAAGATGAGAATTGTGGATAAAATTTCTGTGCACAATTGTACATGTACAAAATAATAATATATACATTTTTTTTTCTCTCCCTGGTCCTCCTATTTTATCTCTACTTTAAATTATTTTATAAATTAATAATGTATTCATATGCATGTCATTTATAAACAGCTATCACGAGATGCATTGACTGAAGCCCACCAGCTATTACATCATGAGTCTGAAATATTACCTGAGGGAAAAATAGCACAGATTGCGCAGCAAAATATTCATGAAATTAACGCCATCATGAATAAAATTGATCAAAATTGAATTAACCTCAAAATAAAAAAATTATAACATACGCATATTTGAAAATAGAGAACTTGTGTCTGTGTTTGAAACTTATGTTCCTGTCTCACTCTTTACATAGTAATTAATATAAATTAATCCAACCATGAAGATCATGTAATTCACACTGTAATTACAGAGATATAGGTGTTATAGGTTTTTGTGTGTATATTTGCAGTTTAATTCAAGAGTTATATCATGGATCGAGTGTTGATAATGCAAATATTTGCAACAGAAAAGGTTAAGTTTCATGTGTCGGTAAAGTAGATTACAGAGTTTTATCTAAATCCATAGTGCATAAAATAAAATTGACCAATCAGAAATATCTATTTTCGTTCGGCAAATCTTATTGGTCGATTTTTTTATGCACTATGCGTTATGTGAAAGTATGTGTTGTGGGCTTTGGGCGGATTTGGTATTTTATACGAAAATAATAATAAATAAGGAAGACGAAGATTAGCGTAAAGAGAACGGTTAAAACCACGGTTTTACTTACATATGTAATACTCAAAAGAATTCGCTGGGGACTGTGTGCAGGTACATATATGTTGCGTGTGTATTATTTTTTTTTCCATAACAGAAAATGGAAGTCACAAGTGAAAATGAAATAATTAATAGATTTATTGATACATTTGAATTACATGGTAATGAATGTCGTTTGTGTTTGAAAAAAGCAAACCAAATATGGGAATTATTTGAAAACGATGATGAATTACCAAAAAAAATTATGGCTTGCGCTCATGTTCAGGTTAGAGAACTTTATAAAATATTTTTCATTTTAAACAAAAATTGTACAAATAATTTTAATAATGTTCATTGACAAAAGATGTTTTGCATAATGTTATTCGTTTTTTAGATTAATCAAGGTGACGGACTTCCAACAATAATATGTTTAACATGCCGACAGCTATTGGATGTGTCATACAATTTTAAATTTCAAGTTGAAAAATCAGATGAAAAGTTACGACAAATGTATCATTTAAAAACATCATCATTTATGGAATACCAGCAGAAAGAAATTGGAGTAAATGATTCAGTAATACAATCAGTAAATCAAGTGGCAGCCCAAACAATAAACGATGTAAAAAAAATGAATGAAAATGAATCAATAACAGATAACCTCAAAAATAGCGTTGAATTGACAAAATTTACAGCTTCAGGGGAAACTATTGACAACAGAGAAAACTGTATCAGCATGGTAAATAGATTGGACAACCATAATTTTGATAATAATCATCAGGAAAAAACTTCATTTAATGTTGATATCAATCATGGTAATTATAGCAAAAATAAACATTGTTACCATAATAATGATAATGTGATAAAAGAAAAAAAGAATGCGAATGAAAAAATAATTGATATTTCACTTGTTGAGGGACCGAAAAGTGATTTAATTGAAAAAATGGATCATTTTGATATTATAAAAGACAAAAATTGTGTTTTAGCTGATGAAGAAAATGAGCTATCTAATGGTGATGACAATGATAATGATGATGAAAATGAAAATGATAATCAAATTTATCATAATAATGAAATGTTTGTTGAACAAGAGGAAAAAGTTGATTTTATTGAAAGAATTAATGAAGAGAATAAAAAAAAGCATAACGATAAAGACAATGCCAGTCTCGATAATGATAATGATGAAGATGATGAAGACGATGAAGACGATAATGATGAAGATGATGATGGCGATAATGATGATGATGAAAATGATGATGATGATGATGGCGATAATGATGATGAGGATGATGATGATGATGATGATGATGATGATAAAAAGGATCATGATGATGATGATAAGCTGCTGACATCAAAGCATAAATGTTTACATTGTGTAAAAGAATTTACATCAACATCAGAATTGCGTCGGCATGTAGTAATAGTTCACAATAACAATAAAACAAAATTACGTTATGTTTGCTATATGTGTGATAAACAATTCGCCACCGTAATTAAATTAAAAAACCATGTTTTGCGCAGTCATGATAGTTTGAAAAATGATGAAATGAATAAAGAAGAAGTAAATAAGAATGAATATAATGAGGAGTCAGGTGAAAAAATGAATGAGAAAAATTCAATGACCGATGAAACAATCGATAGAAAAAATTCTAAATTTTCATGCAAACATTGTCCGAAACAATTTACATATGAAAAACCATTTTTAACACATGCAAAACGTCACCCAGAATATATGAATCAACAAAAAAATAAATCAATGAGAACGGATGCGGAATTAATGTCACGTAATATTGAACGTGAGCGTTTATGCGAATCTGAAGATGATGATATGCCTTTAGAAGGATTACAATGTACACAATGTGGCAAATTATTTGCAACCAAACGAAATTTAACAAGACATCTATCAACACATACCGGTTTGAAATTCAATTGTAAAACATGTACAAAAGAGTTTTCACGTTTAGATAAACTCAAGGAACATGAACAAATTAAACATAAAAATGAATTCTTCGGACAATCGGATGATTATGATGACGACGATTCGGATAATGAAATGAAAGCCAATGGCGCAGAAAGTCCAAAAAAGGTATTGAAATAATTTTTCTTTTCAAATAACTCTGCACGAGTGAATAAAATTGATAATTCATATAGAATAAAAAAAAATTATGTAATATAAAACACAAAATTATCATTGTATAATTTTTTCTTTGTCATTTCCTTTTGTTACAGGACAAACACAATCGTCCACATAAATGTTCAATGTGTCCAAAGGCATTTGCTCAAGCTCAATCATTAACTAATCATATGGAACGTCATAAGCGTGTAAAAGATACACAAAAACGTTTTTTGTGTGAAGTATGCAGCAAATGTTTTGCGCAAAGCGGCTCTTTAGTTGCGCATATGCGAACTCATACAGGCGTTAAACCATATGTATGTAATGTTTGCAATCGGGCATTTACAAAATCAACATATTTACAGTTACATTTGCGAACACATAGCGGTGAAAAACCTTATATTTGTCAGTATTGCAGTCGGGCGTTTGCGCGGGCAAATACATTGGCACGACATATAACGATGCACACAGGCGAAGCAAAATATCATTGTCAAATATGTATGAAATCATTCAGACGTTTAACATCACTTAATGAGCATACTTACACGCATACTGGTCAACGACCTTACGCATGTAAAATTTGTACTAAACGATACAATAATGCAGGCTCATTATATGCACACACAAAAAAATGTAAAGCCCAACAATTGAATACCAGCACAAGTAGTACACCGTATCACAATATTACCGTACATGAAGATGTTAATAATCAAAATGTTGATAATACAACGTCTGCTATGTTGATTTATTCTCAAAGAAAAATTCCGGATGACGTGACAAATGTTACTAATGCTGTTGGTGGTCAATCAATAACAGCATCGTCACCATCATTTACGATTGCAAATAATGTTCACAATCAAAAATCATCATTGCCGACAAATATTATTCAGCAATATACAATTGACCATTCAAATGTCTACACACTTGACGCTAAACAATATAAAAATCCGTACTACACTATTTATCCAGGGATATAAAATATGAGAATTTTTATTTTTATTTTTATATAGAAAAATTAACATTATTGCTTTGGTTTATAAAGCAATTCATCAATGATATTAAATTAATTATCATGCATGAAAATATTACATACTTTTACTTATAATCATAATTGAAGATTAATGTTGATAAGGAAATTAATTTGAGGTCCAAAATAATTTTCTTACTTTCCATTTTTCAAAGTGGGTTCAAGTAGAATTATAACATTTAACAAAAAATGAAAATATTTGTAAATATTAAAATCGAAGAGAGGGGTTTAATATTTTGTGATTTTTCAAGAAAAAAAAAAATAATAAATTGAGTGATATCTGTATTAACAAAGATTAATTTGATTAACTAAAAGGGACATAAAGTTAAATAAAATACAAACGAGAAAATTTATATAAATTTAAATGATAGACTATTTTATAATGAATTTTTGTAAATTATTCATAAGTTGGCATGAGAATTATTTTTTTATATACTAGAATTTCTCATTGCTTTTAAATAAAAAAAATTATCAAGTAATTGAAATTTATTTCATAAATTGGTAAAGAATGATACTGCGTATTCAAAAATATTAGACTGGAAAAAACTGGTTTGCCTTGACAATATAAATTTATTCCCCATTTCTCATTGATATTCATCAAGCTCAAAGGTTAAATGTATCACGCATTTCAATACGTTTTTCAGTGAATTAATTATCAACACTTAATAATATTTTCAATCAGTCGCTAAGTTGCTTTAATCAATTTATCAAAAAATTTATTGAAGCCTGTTAAACAAATTTATGAACATTAAAAAAAAATAAGCAGTTAATTTTCATCAAAAAATAGGAGTACATGCGAGAAATAATCAAAAAAAAAAATGCAGTAAATAAACAAAGTCGCATCACGACCCTTAGATAATATCGGGTGCATAATGAAAAATAATAATTCATTATATAAATTAGGGGTAAATTCTACACGTACATATGATGAGACGCGATAGTGGCGCACTCCACAATCACGGAGAAAGTAAACGTCACGTAACATACTTATCCATATAATTGCTGATACTGGACTTCAGACGTTCCGGACTATTTGTACGATAAAGTCAGGATTTGAGGTTTCTCAAAGGAAATAATGGAGGTAAGCGAATAAAGATAAAATATCAATAAATTATTCATTCTATTTAAGTTTCAATTAACTCATGCAATACAACTAAAAAAATCAATTAATATTGTTTTTTTTTTCCTGACAGATTCAAATAATTGGAGTCAGCGGTTCCAAACATATAGCTAAAGTTCATGTGAGTTGAAAACAATTTAATAAATCCTGTAAAGATTAAAGCTTGAATAGCAGAAAAAAGTAAAATAAATTATAATAAGTTAATATCATAATAAAATGATACGATATTTCGTAACCTCAAATTCACTGAGAAAAGTAAAAAATAATTAAGTTGCATTTCTTAAATAAATATTTTTATGTATAGGTTACAGAGAATACCACTATAGAAGACATAAAAAAGGACTTGTATAAACAGAAAAAAGCTCCTTATGTACAGCGACAAAGTTTACGAGCAGAAATAAAAGGCAAGTCATTATCTGACTCGCTAACAATTAAATCACTTGGATTAAAATCCGGCTCTACAATTTACTACAAGGATTTGGGACCACAAATTGATTGGCAAACAGTTTTTCTTGTTGAATATGCAGGACCATTGGTGGTTTATCTTTGGCTTTACATGCGACCATGGCTATTCTATGGTAATGCAGGAAAAGAAATGCACTCTGTTGTTCAGTAAGTAATAATATTTGTTAAAGCATGTGGCGTTAATGTACTCGAAATTATTCATTTGTACCGACTAATAAATATACATATAATTATATAATATTTTTTTTTTTCAGTACGGCAGCTATTTGTTGGTCAATCCACTATGCAAAACGTCTGTTGGAAACATTATTAGTCCATCGTTTTAGTCATGCAACAATGCCAATAAGGAATCTATTTAAAAATTGCTCATATTATTGGCTGTTTACAATGTATGTTGCCTATCATGTGAATCATCCATCTTATACAGCACCAAATCATTTTTATTATGCTATTGGTTTGGTAATTTTTATAATATGCGAATTGGGAAATTTGAGTATTCATATAGCGTTGAGGAATTTAAGGCCAGCTGGCACAAATATTAGACAAGTTCCAGTAGCTAATGGCAATCCATTGACATTATTATTCAACTTTGTCTCATGTCCTAATTACACGTATGAAATTGGCAGTTGGATTGGATTTACATTGATGACTAAGTGCTTTCCAGCTGGACTTTTCATGTTTGCTGGCGCATATCAGATGACTATGTGGGCACTTGGAAAACATCGTGCATACAAAAAAGAATTCTCCAACTATCCTAAATGCCGTAAAGCCATTATTCCATGTCTTCTATAATTCAATCATAATAATTATGGGTAAAAAAAATTTTTTTTTGTTTTAATAAATGCAAAAACTGGTTATTGTTTTCTTAGTTTATTCGTATATTTATTTTTTTTTTTATAACTTCATTGTCCATTTACATAATAAATGAATAATAAAATAATGAATTAGTTTTTTTTTCTCAATCTTTCAGTGTGATATTTTCGGGTTTCTTCATCAATGTCATAATTTCATTATGCAATGCGATAATTATCCGTTGACATTCCTCAAAGGGCATTTTAAATTCATTAAATGTTTCAAATATTTCATTAAATTTTTCTCCACCATTATTCATTTTTATTTCTTTGATATATTTATCCGCACGTATTAATAAATCCTTCACCAAATAAATGTCTTGCATTGTCATTGGTTTTTCAATATTTTCATTGAGCAATTGCAAATTATTAGTATCAGATTTACGATTTGATGAAGTCTTTCGATGAATATGTTTTTTTAATGACTCAACAGTTCGTTCCAATTGATCTCTTTGTCGAGCAAATTCACATTGAGCTTCCAAATCTGCACGTCGATGCTGCGAAAATTCTTTATTAGTGCTATAATTTTGATAAAGATGTTTAACAATTGATTTCAATGCTACTGGATCGTGAATAACTGTTATGGCATCAGCCAATCCTGCCTGAACTTTTTTCATTATTATATCATCATTTTGATTTTTCTTTATCTCTAAATGAAGTTCACGTTTAATAGCCGACTTTTTTTCACGTGTTTCATTTAATTGTAACTCTAATATGCCATTCATTTTGTGTAAATTAACCAATTCCATTTCAATATACTGAATTTTCTTCTTTAAATCTTTAATTTCACTATCACGCGGTTCAATTTGATTTTTTAATTCGCGGATTTTATAGTTTAAAACAAATTTATGTTTCTCCAAGTCTTGATTATTACGTTGAATATTATTTATATATTTTTCTTTTTCTTGTATTGTCGTATCGCGTTCACTAACTTCATTTTTTAAATCTAATACATTATTCTCAAATTGCTGGATTATTTTTTGATATTGTTTACATTCATTTTTTAGTTGAACTATTTGCCTTTTAATATCATCAATTGTTTTTTGACTAGCGGTATAACGATTACTTAATACACCAGCTTCTCCTCTAAGTTTCAAATTAATTTGACGCTCCTCGTGTAATTGATTTTCATAATTTGATCGCATTTCAATAATCTCACGATCAGCATCGTCTTCAATTTGAGTTTTTATTTCATCATGAAGACGCATTTGATAAGACATTTCTTCCTCCAATTCCTCAAATTTAATATTTTTCTCATGAATTTGATCAGTGAATTTTTTTATAATTCTTTCCAATTCACGTTGATTATTCATATTAATTTCTTCTAACTTTGTTTCATTATTCTTTTTCATTGTATAACTAGATTTTTCAAATGCCATAAATTTATCATATTCATTAATTAATTTGGCATCGTAATTCATCATCAATTCTTGCATCGACTTTTCATGTGATGCTTTTAATTTAACAATTTCAACATTAATATTATTTAATTCATTTGTACGGTCCTCTTGAAGTTTATCAATACGTATTTTTAATTCTTCAATAGCGTCACAATAACCCTGATGTACTAGTCGCATTTTTTCATTATGCATAACTTCAATTTGTCGTATTTTATATTCCTGTTCAGTTTCCAATTCACTTATACGTAAATTTAATTCTTGAATTAAACGAATTTTATCCTCAAGATCATTTTTACTTATTAATATTTCATTTGTATAAGTAATATCACGTAAATTCAAATTTTTTTCAGTTATAATAACACGCCAAAGGCATAAATTTCCATCTTCATCAGATGTTACGACAATTTGTTCATGAAATGATATTGTCATACAATTAATATTTGTAGAATGAATGTGAAAGTGTTTGGACTCGAGTGGCTCTTGAAATGGATATTTAAATGACATTATTGCACCATTAGGAGATGAAATAAATGCCAAACAATCACTATTACCCATTAATAATAAATTCATAGTGACATTATCAATATTAAATTCACGTAATATTACACTATCACGTATTTCGCGTATTTTATTATCATCAGCAATGCAATAAATAATTTCACCATCAGCTGTAACAGCTACACTCTTTAATAATACATGTTTCAATATAATTTCTCCTATTCGTGAACCATTACTCATATCCCATACATAAATTGTACTTTCCGAACCAACTGTTATCAATTTCATATCATTTTGTGACCAAATCATTTTTTCAATCTTACTCGTATGTCCTTTCAATAGAAAACAATTATTAAATCCAATTGTTCTATAAATTTGTATAATATTGCCATTAACAGCACCAAATAAATGGCCACCATGACTAAATTCAGCTGACCGACAGTTTCTTATTGAAAATTCTTCAGTTGGCAATAGATCATCAATTAAAATAGTCAAAAAACGTAATTTATCACTGAATCCAATCAAACAAAACAGACCAATAGGATGTAATGAAATGGAAAATATTTCTTCATTATATTGTTTAATCATAATTAAACTTTCATTTTCATAATCCCATATTCTTACACTCTGATCAGTTATACCATAAGTCATAAATATTGACTTCCATGTGCACATTGATATTCCACCAATGGGTCCATTATGAAGTGAGTAGCCCAAAATTTTTAATGGTTCAGGTTCAAGTAATGAATCAATATCAAAAATTTTTGCATAAAATAATTGTGACCAGCCAGTTGTCACTAATAAACTATCATAACTCAAATTTATACTAATACTATTTATTTTATAATGATCCGATATTAATTCACATGATACTTGAGTTGGTACAATAAAAATATGTTTTTTTAAATATTTATGTTGACCATCACGTTCGAAAACCATAAGAGTTTTTAAACCAAATCCAAATGCAAAACCTTTTGGAAATGAAATTAAACAACGTATGTCATTAACAGAAAATTCATTGTCTTCTATATTATTTTTTTCAATTGATTTCGAAGCAATTACTGTCGGTTGGATAATAAAATCTTCACGTATTTTAAAATTTATCATTGTTATTTCCGATATATTGTAAATACTTTTTAGATCGCCATTTTCAATAATTAAAATACGTCCATCACGTGTGCCAGCTAATAAACGATCTGTAGTTAACCATACAATTGAACTAATTAATAAATTTTCAGCTTTTGAAAATCCATAAGGTCGCCAAATTGTTTCTGATACAGTTAATAATTTAAAATAATAATCCCCAGCAATCGAAATAATTCCCACATCATTTGGATTACATGCAATTAAATTTATAATTGCAGCATGATTTTGTTGATTTATTAATTTTATACTTGATTCAACTTTGCCTTTTTCCCATAAATAATAAATCATTGTTTGATCTGGTTCGCCAGTTACAGCTGCTATGTAACAACTATCATAACTGAATGAAATACAAGAAAATCCTGTTACACCTGGAGCTTCATAAGGTATTCCTAATGTTTTTTTCCGTTTCAATGAATGTGTATCGTAAACAGAGATTGTTGGTTTTTCATTGATCTCACACAAGGCAACATATTTCCTGTCCAAAAAATAACATAATAAAATTAAATTAATTCATTGATAGATTCCATAATTGTTTTTATTTTATTATTATATATTGACATACTTATTTGGTGAAATTGCAATGATGTTGATATTATTTTTGTCTGGTAGTGGAAGTAACCTTTGGCGACGTTGGGCAAAATTATGGATGGCCAATGCATTACCAACTGGATATAAAATGTCATTATCCGTAATAAAATGTGCATTACCAATCACATTTGTCTTTAAACCATAAAGAACTTTTGTCTCGAGTGTTGCTACAGACATATTTTATCTCTCAATTGAGATTCCGTCAAACTCATATAATATTATTACATGCATGGGTATTGGCGAGAAATACAATAAATCACATATAATTCCGAGGTTGCTACAGTAACCGTAGTTGTAATCAACAGTCAATTGTAACATAAAATTTTATATTACAAAGAAAATAAATAATAATGAATCTTAAAATAATTAATAGACATTGTTGAAGAAATCATCGATGAAAAAATGGAGCAAAATAATGTTGATGAGATAAATATTCACTATAATAAAAATGATTTTGTATCAGGACCATTGCGAGTTGAAAATGGAACAATTCCTATTAACATATTGGAATTTGAGTATCCTTTTAAATTCATTCATGATCAATGCTTAGTTATTATATAAATTATTATAATAATTGATAATCGAGGATTAAAAATATAAAAATTAATTTGTAAATTAAACTATAAAAATTTTCTTATAATATAATTAATTAGTCACTCCTATGGTTATAATTGTCAACGATATTTTAATTTTTGCGTAGCAGATCCAAATACTATAATATTTCCTTCAGGATGTTTAATTCATATTTTTGATGTAACCAACAAAACAATGCAATTTAGACGTGGATCAACAGGAAAAGGAATCGGCCACATTACAGTAATTATTATATTCAACAATAATATTAATAATAATAAAAGTAATAATTATATTTATAATTGTTAATAACTGATCATTAGAAAAATCCGATGATGGCACAAATAGCAGTGGGTGAAAATGGAATAAATCCACCAATTATAATTTATGAATGGCCAAGTTTTGAAATTGTAACCATTTTATATGAAGGAACATCTCAATTTTATTCTCATCTATCTTATAGTCCAAACGGTGATTTATTAGTATCACAAGGTGATCATCCTGATTATTTAATAACCGTTTGGAATTGGAAAGAATCATCAATTATGTTACGCTGTAAATCACATAGTCAAGAAGTTTACAATGTAATGTTTTCATCATCATTATCGGGGCATATAATAACTGGTGGTGCTGGACACATAAAATTCTGGAAAATGACATCGACATTCACTGGATTAAAATTGAAAAGTCAACTTGGCCGATTTGGCAGAACTGAAATTTCTGATATTATTGGAATATTAGGAATGCCTGATGGTAAAGTCGTTTCTGGTTGTGAATGGGGAAATATTTTATTGTGGGATAATGGTTTAATCAAATTAGAGGTTTATCGAAAAAATAAGCAATCATGTCATGACAAAATGATTACTCAATTTGAATATAACAATGGTGAATTAATGTCAATTGGTAAGAAATTAATTTTCAAATAATTAATATGTGTTTTTAAAATAAGAATAAATAATCAATTTATAATATTTATTTTGATCTTTGAAGGAATGGATGGATGGATTAGAGTGTGGTATTATGAAACGATTGATCAAGCAGATCCACCAGATGATGATCGTTTTATTTGTATCGAACCAATTTTTGAATTCAAAATTAGCGAATATCAAAAAATGAAGAATGACTATTCTGATGAGAGTTCTATGTTGATGAGTATTCAAAAAAAACATCCCGATAATATTGACGATACTTTCTGGTATGCACAAGTAAGTATTTAAAAATATTAATACTTATGATAACAACAACAAAATATTAGTAATACAAATTAAGTCGTTATTTAATTTTTAGGATGCTAATGGCGGTTTTTGGTTGGTTGATTTAAATACATTTCAACCTTCTATGGTTATTCCACCCAACAAATTATTTACATGCCATGCTGGCAAAGTGAATGACATTGCCTCGTGTCCATGGGCTGAATTTTTTGCTACTTGTGGCGACGATGGTCGTCTGAATATCTATAATTATTTAAAAAAAAAAATTATAATTTCACACAAATTTCGTGATTGTGGAACTTGTCTTATTTGGCTTCCATGCACTGTGGAGTCATCTGGTTCTACGATTATTTGTGCATTTCACAGTGGAATTTTACGGATGGTTACAATTTCAATTAAAAAAACTGATGAAGTGCAAAAAAATGATGATGAATTTTTGCGACTCATTAACGTGATTAAGCCACATGCAAAATCAATAACTAATATGTCTGTTAATTCTCTACATAAGTATGATTTATTTCAATGTATATAACTAAATCCATATGTAAATTGGTCATGTAATAATTTTTATTTCTTCATTTCTTCTATAGTTTGTTGGTGACTGGCAGCGAGGATTCGACAATTTTTATTTTCTCTATTAAAGTAACGGAGAAATATCCATTATTAATACCAATTGGATTTATCAACACACCATCAGTTGTTACATGCATGACATGGAAACCTCAATATGTAAAATCCATTTTTATTAAATTCACTGAAAGTATTTTTATATTTTTTATTTATACATGAAAAAACTTTCTTTCTTTCATTTTTTCAGTCAACAACAATACTTGTTGGTTGTTTATATGGCGATTGTGTTGAGATTGATTTACCTGATGCACCGCAATCCTACACAACTGTATCGTATGAATTAATTAATTGCGAAACTAAAATATTTAAGTTTCATTCAGTTAAATCGCGAATTCATCGTGAAAATGTCCGATTAGAAATTGAAGAAAATAAAGTAGTTATGAAACAAGATCTTTATGGAAAAATGAAAGATCTAGAAGCAAATAATCCTTCAATTGAAATTGATGAACAAACATTTCTTCGTAATAAATTAAAATATTTATTGAAAATTTATATTCGTAAATATTTCACATGGAAACTTGATAATTTTCTCATTATTTTTTTTGCAGTAAATGTTAATGAAGATCCACAATTGCCAGATATTTACATTCCTGAAACTCCCAATCGTGTTTTGACAATAAACTATTCCAATGTGGGAACAATTCTTTTAACAATGGCAGGATTTGATGCAGGATTTATTTACGAATATTCTGCTTTAGAAAAGGGCGCAGACATGTATAAAGAGCCTATCAAATGTACTCCAGTACCCGATGGAATTGATTTAGAAATACGTAGTTGTTTATTTTAGTAAGTAAATTTTTACTTCGATTCTAATTAAAAAAGTTTTGAAATTTATACAATCTAGAAAAGTTTTTATTTATTAATATTGTTTGTTTTTGCCTGTAAATAGTGAGGATAAATATTTAATTATCGGAATGGAGCAAGGAGAAATTCGCGTATGTCGTTTGAAGCATTTGGATTTAACTGATTTATCTGATTATTGGATTCTTCCAATGCACGACACATTAACTGGCTATATTCCAAAAATAATATTCAGTTACAATTATAAAATGTTATTTACGTGTGGTCATGATGGAAACATTTTCTCATTCATTTTTAATGACGATAGTGTACAGCACAAAGTGAATGAAGAGCCTGTTGTCACGTCGTATTCATTAGTAATTTTCAAACAAAAAAAAAATAATTTTAATATTTTATCAAAAATATTTCTAATTATTCCATTTTATTTTTATTATTATTTTGTATTTTTATTTAGCCAAGTAGTGATGTTGATGATATTGAAGATGCGGATCATTTGAATTTACAACAAATTATTACGAAAAATGAAGAAAATAGAATTATGCTTGAGGCAAAAAAAAAAAAGGACTATGTATTGATGGTGTTACGAGATATGAGGGAAAAATATCGCACAATTATTGAAGAGAATAGTACACTCTTAAAATCCCAACAAATTTCTGAAGCGGAATTGGAATTAGATCCGAGAATTACAAGTGATTTAAATAATCAGCTGAAATCAGAAATAGATTTAGTACATAAAAAAATGAAATTTAAAGTGGAAAAATGTCGCTTGGCATTAGAAAAACTTACTAATCAGTTTATTAAACCAATGACATGTGTTCCATTTGCAGTATGTAAAATATCGTAAGTTCAAATTCGGAGAAAAAATAAAAGTAATTAATTAAATATTTTTCTAACGAAATAATTTTTTTTTTCTTCGTATAGAAATCCGAATCAAATGGTACATTCATTACGAGAAGAAGTGTTGGATGAGAATTTTTTAAAAAATTATGCAGAGATCTTGGAACAAACAAACAAAAAAAAATCTGCAATTAATAAGTGAGTTGACTTATCAGAATTAATTAATAGTTTGATAAATGTCTCGTTCTTAAATTATTTATTTTTACATGCTGCTCAATCAATAGTGATTCATTAGAAAAAGAAAAATTGGATATAGAGTATGTAGAAAAAATAAATAAATAAATGTAAACATGATTAAATTTATTAATATAAATTTTTCACTATAGATCGTTTTGTGAAAATATTTTGACACAAATTGAAAGTAAGATGGAGGATCAAACAATGAAGAATGTTGGAGGATTTTTCAAGAGTCTTAGTCCATCAATAATTCAATCCAAATTAGGCAGTCAAGTGAACCATTTGTTAAAAAAATATCAGGCCAGACGAGATAAAATGGAAAAAAGAGACCAAGAGGTATTTATAAATTAAATAAATTAAAAATTTTTTTGTAATTGAAATATAAATGAATTTCAGTGGAAAATACTGAATGCAAGTAAACCCGACTCCAATATGGACTATCAAAAAGACATTGAAACAATTAAAATAGCAGAACAGACGATTGGCGATTATAAACTAAAAATATTAACTGATTTGAGCTTAAATAAAAAATTAACGAGCGAAACAATTCAATCTAAATATAGAAAACTATTAGATTGTCGAAAAATGGTTATAAATTAAATTAATATTATACAATCATTGAATATTTTTCACATCCATTATTTAATCATTTTCATTCATTACTTTTCAGACTCATAATATTAAGGTTCGATTTAACGAAGAATTAAAGGCAATGCGGGAAAAAAAAATAAATTTGCAACGTGAAATATTAAATTTGGTTGAAGAACTCAAGTCAATTCATGCAGAAATACCGGACGAATATAAGCAACCATTACCAGAAATATTTGAAATAAACGATTCAATCGAATGTCCTGAAAAAAATTTAGAGGTTTTTAAGAGAAAAAAAATTCATAATTAAATAAAATTTAGAAAATTAATTTAATGCAGTTTATTTTAGTTAGATAAATATAGTACGATTGCGTACAAGGTGGAAGAAGCACGACGCATACGAAAATCTTCCCTGGGTAAGATTAAAATACCGTTAATGGAGAAAGAATACGAAGTTCTTTTGTTAGATGAAAAATTAATTCGGGAAAAAATAAAAAACAATAATAAAAAAATATTTCCCGCTAATGCTGTCATTCATGCGACAAAAATCAACATTCCTGATAATGTAATGGCATCATTGAACTTGAATGATAGTGTTAAGAGTGCAAGAGAAGAAGAAATGAAATTAATTCGTATGGAGAAAAAAATTTACGAACAACATCGAATCAATGATTATATAAATCAAAATTGCAAAATGATCGATGATAAATTGAGTGAACTTGAACGAGAAAGGCTCTTTATTCAGACAGAGAGCTGTTATTCTGAGTTGTATCAATTGACAGTTCATCAGGAGTTAATCATATTACGTGATTGTGAGATGAAAGAAAATTATTTAAATGAAAAAGTCAGTGAAAATTTGATGGCTCAATCAATTATGAAACAGAATGTAAGAAGATTAGACATTAGTTTTTTATCAAAATTAAATTATGATAATAAAAAATAATAAGCTATGCATAAACAAACAGTAACAAAATTATTATTTGATTTAAAACAGATTCAACTTACAACAGGGGATATTAATAATAAAAGCAGAGAAATTGAAAAATTTCATGAAAAAATTAAAGAATTGTCATCGCAATTTTCCACTATGATTAGTAAAAATAAATTCAAAAAATTTCTCCGAAGAATTTTTAGGAAGAAATATAAGCGATTGAGAGCAACTGAAGTTTAGTGATGAAAAAAAATAATTATTGATTAATATGATATTGAATCTTTGATTTTAATTTTTATTTATCTATTTCTTTGTTTTTGTTTTCCAGACTCATCAACAGATACATCGAGCAGCGATTTAACTAGTGAAGATGATGATATTAGTATTGACAGCCAAGAATTTGAATTATATCATTTAAATGAAAATGTTTGTCCAACTGGTTGCGATGAAGAATTGTACAATATGGCATTTTCAATGCGTAATGAAAGACACGAGTATGAATGTCAAATAAAAGATCATTTAAAAATTCTAGACTCTTTGAGACGTGACCTGGAACAAAATTCGAAAAAACTAAAAATTATTGACAATTCATTGAATACATCACAACAAGAATTATTAGAATTTCTGGTAATTATCAACTACACCAATCAAAGATGTATACAAATGATGTTCGATAATAGTTTTTTAACTTGAATTTATTCATAAAAAATATTAAAAAATTCTTTTTTATGAGTTATAGCAAGAAAAACAAAAAAAATTGAATAAAATTGAAGCCACAGTGATATTAAATCTTGATCAAATGCAACATTCTATTGACAACGATTCATTAGCAAAAATACAAGATTGCGTTGTATTTAATAAAGGAGAATTATCACGATTGTATACGAGAGTCGGTCAACTCCAGCAGGAGACAACGGATCAAATCATTCAACACAAGTACCTATACTAATAAAAATTAGTTGAATTAAATAAAAATAATAATTTTTTATGATATTTTATGGTTAATTAGGAAGACACAAGTACATTTATCTCGAATGGAAATGGATTGTAAATACATGGAGGGTGATATAAATCGATTGAGTAAAAAAATCAATGAGGTAATGTTAGATAAATTTGGAAGACAAATTTCTTTAGAGGATTTATATGAAG
Source organism: Microctonus aethiopoides (assembly GCA_030347275.1). Classification (NCBI taxonomy): domain Eukaryota; kingdom Metazoa; phylum Arthropoda; class Insecta; order Hymenoptera; family Braconidae; genus Microctonus; species Microctonus aethiopoides. The sequence continues at coordinate 5,573,698 of JAQQBS010001425.1, forward strand.
CTGTTCTAAGACGATTAGTTATTGATGTGAAATCCGATATGAAGAATATAACGGAATTTTATGATAAACAAATTCATTGTGAGTTTTAGGATTAATTTGTAAATGAAAAAAAAAAAACAAATTAATAAATAATGGATATTTTTATATCTTATATTGATTTTTGCAGGTGTCAAAGAAAAGTCAAATGAACAAATGGATGTTTTGAAAAATTTCATTCAGGAAAATACGGAAAAATTAGGTTTTCTTAAAATTTTGTTTGAAGAACACGCAAAACTTTGGAAAACTCTAAAAAACGCCCACAAATCAGAAGTAAGTTTTCTATTTTTGAAATAATAAATAATACAAAATAAATATAAATTTTAAGGAATCAATATCAAAAATCGAAAATGATAGTGAAAAGGAATTGGAAAAGCTCGAAACAATATTGAAGAATCAATGTCAACAAAAGAAACTACTTCACAATGAGATACGTAATTTAAAATTAAAATCTCGTTTCTTGCCACCAACTTATGCGAGAAACAAGTCGGAGAAGTTATACAATAAATTGTTGAAATTTGATGAAGAAACGAAATTTGATGGAATTAACAAAAATAACGCATTGTTAATTCATCAATCCCGAATAGCTTCTAATGATAAAATTACATTGCAAACGTTTACAAAGGTACACGATGAAACGAAAAAAATGGTAATTATATTTTCATTTATAAATTAATCAATGTTGGTAATCATATAGACAAAATAGTTTTTATTGCAAAAATCGGGCATTAATTGAGTTATTAACATTAAAATTTTTATTCATTTAAAAAATGAATAATTTGATAAAAATAAAAAAATACTTGTTAATAAATCAACAAAGTAATTTTTTGACAAGAAAAAAATAATAAAAAATAAAGATAGCTATTTTGTTTATATTCTCTTTTTGTATCGAGAATAAATATTCGAATTATGATCACTAATTATTTGACCTTGTTTATTGCAGGAAGAAAAGATTGATGCAAATAAGGCACTTTTGTAATCCGTCTCATTTATATTTATACTGATTGAATAATTTTGTAGTTTTTGTTTGCAAAAAATATTTTCAAAATTCTTAAAAATATCAGGAAGTAAAAACTCACTATTTTAAAACACCGATCAGCCTCTTGATAACTGCACGTGATCCCAAGTTAAATATTAATTTTAACGTCATAACTTGAGCAATAACAACAAAAACATAAATGTTGATGAAAAAATTATGTCAATGTTTTTTGAAACTCTTCAAAATCGGATAAATATTGTCAAATGCTTCATAAATTTCTTGCCGAACTTTGGCACCTGTGGAAATAAATTTAAATTAATTTAAGAACATTTATATTTTAGTATAATTATAAATTTTATGGCATTATTACCTGTAAGTACGATTTTTCCTGATACAAATATCAACAATACAATTCTTGGTTTAACCATGCGATATATTAAGCCGGGAAATAATTCCGGTTCATATGACGAAAACTGTCCGTGTGTTAATACTAAACCCTCTAATCGTATTGGAAATTTGACATCACAACTGCCAACCATATTTTGTATTTTAAAATCTAAAAATTTCGCCTATAAACGTAAATATAGTAAGAATTATTAATATAAAATAAAAAAATAAATAACATATCAATATTCAATAAATAATTCATGTTCTATTAATATATTTAGTATAAATATTATTACCGGAAATCCAAGTTTTTGAATAATTCGGGCATATTTTCTCGCAGCAAGTCGTGAATCCTCTTCACTTTTAGCGCCAGTACATACCATTTTTCCACTACTAAATATAAGTGCTGTTGTACGTGGTTCACGAATTCGCATTATAACAGCAGCAAAACGTTTAGGATTATATTCTGCATTTCTCGCGTGTAAAGCTATTTTTTTTAGATCCAATTTACAATTTAAATTCACTGTCGAAACAATATTCCTGCAACATTAATTCAAATTCATTAACATCAATTAAATCATTAGATTTTAATATTATTATTTAATAGCCCACTGTAATTGAGGTAGAATTCCTGGATCTGCTGATGCAGGTGTCATTGGTGTCATTGGGCCAGGTGTTGATGGACCAATTGACATCGGAGCTATTTGACTTGATGGTTGAATTATTGGAGACATCATATTTTGCTAGAAAAAATTTAGCAGAAAATTAATCATATGAAAATGTATTCTACTGTTGGTAGAAAAAAAAAAAATATTTCGTTAACAACTAACTGGCGTTTGTGGCTGCATAAGACTTTGTGGTGTTGCAAATGCCGGTGTTGGTGCATATGTATGCATTGCTTTTTGTGGTGTTGATATCATCATCATTCCACTTTGAAGATTTGGACTCATGGTATGTACTTGTTGCAATTGATATTGCTGCTGTTGTTGATTATGCTGTTGTTGTTGTTGCTGTTGCTGCTGTTGTAATGCATTTGGTAATATTTGTTGATCTTCTTCAGGTTGATGTAATGGTGTTCCAATACTGGGAATGGAAAACCCAGGGCTGGGCAACATTTGGTCCATTTTGGTTTTTATATTTTCTCATCAAACTATATCCTAACCTATTTTATCCAAACTTGAAGATGTATAAGATGAAATTTGAAATATTAACGAGGAAGACATTTATTTCATTGACGAGTCTTTCGTTTTCATTTTGCATTCATATTGTTATATAAAGAAAGTAACAACAATCATCGATATATAAAAAGTTTTCTACCATGAAATGTAAATTAAATTACATTCAATATTAATATTATTAATGAATTAAATAAATAAAACTTTAGATAAATAGAAAATCAAAATAAATTATATATATCAAGACACACTGTAGATGTTGTTGTTTTTTCCTCTTCACTTGACTTTTTTCAATTGTAATATTTTATAATATATAATTGTTCAAACTGTAGTCAAAATACCGGTCGCACCACCGTTTTATTGTATTTACCGGTTCTATTTATAAAAAGTAAAATTAATATAGAATGTAGATTGTCACTTGTGGTAGTTTTTAAAATTAATAACTAAACCTAAATTTTCGACAGAGTGAAAACATTAATTAAATAATATCAAAGAGTAGAGTAATGACAAAATTAAAGTGCAGCTCATCACCACTGCTCTCTCAACCATTTTCGGCGCAGTAGACGATTGTTTAAAAACACATGACGCATAAGGAAATAAGCCAATCAAAATAGCCTATTTGCATCGCCATCTATACTTATCGCTATTCTGATTGGTCGTGATGTGCGACACTATTAGAGACTCGACAATATAAATTTTCCCACCGAGAGAGTGCGCTGTTGTTTAGTGAATATTTTTAGAATTCAAAATTAGAGTTGGAGTCCGATCTCATGAATCATAACTCATGACTTTGAACTCAACTGTACATCATTTTTAGGTACAAATACATATGTAAATGATATATATACAATGTATATAATACATATAATTTATGAAAGCTAATTTATAGTCTATAAATAATTTATAATTGATATTAGTAAATAATAGGCACTTGACCCCAAGGATCAGACCAGTTTAAGTTAATAGTGACGATAAAGGTTAGAGGATTTGATACATTTAATATACATTCAATACTTGATTAATTAATAATTATATTTTTAAATAGCAAATTGTTTATCTATCAGATAAAGTAATCCATATTGAACATTATATTATTGGGAATGTCTATCGCTTCATCAGACAAAGTTAATAATTAATATCCATATGCAATACGATAAATGTCAATGAAGGAATCTACGAAAAGTAGAAAATAAAATAATAAATAAAAAGAATCATTGGCTGACATTACAAACAACAATGGATGACGTAAATGACAAATTTTTTTATGTATACAGTTCATCATTGGAAACTCGAATCCAAATAAAAATGTAAGTAGAACATAATGATGATAAAATAAAAAAATTAATAAACCAATTAAATATATGCATGTTATTTTTTATTTGATAGTGGAACTTTGGAGGGAAAACGACAAAGACCTGAGTACGATAAATTACTGCTGGATCCGATGATAAAATATTCAGGGTTGTATGGTGGTGGTGGCGGTAGTGGTCGTGGTGATTTATCAGCATCATTACAAGTATGGGGTGGTGGTAGACCATTAGCATTACCAGTTTATACATCCTATAAATATTTTGGGACAAGATGGAATTGGAATCAATGGGTAGTTTTACCAATATCATACTCTGATTTACCACGTGATGCACAATTATGTATAACAATATTTGATTGCGGTGGAGCGGGTCGTCAAATACCTGTTGGCGGCACAACAATAACATTATTTGGTAAACATGGTGTGTTTCGTCAAGGTATGTTAGATTTGAGAGTTTGGCCTGGTGTTGAAGCTGATGGAAAGAATATACCGACAACTACCCCGGGCAAAGCTCGTGATTATGGGAAAGAACAAATGCAACGCTTAGCTAAATTAGCTAAAAAACGTCGGAATGGACAAATGAATCGTGTAGATTGGTTGGATCGTTTAACATTTCGTGAAATTGAATTGATAAATGAACGTGAAAAGCGTGCAAGTGAATATTTATATTTAACAGTAGAATTTCCTGAAGCATCAATGAATGGTGTTTTATATTCAATTGTTTATTATGAGAAAGATGGAGATGAAGTTGCACAACATCGATCACAGCCAGATATTGTTACATTGCCAGACTATGAAATATTGCAGGAAAATTTAGTTGAAGCTAAACATCATAAGTTGGCTCGTAGTTTACGTAGCGGTGGCAACACAAGAGAAGTTAAACCAACATCGAGTGTTAGAGACGCTTTGAATACAATTGTTAGTTATCCACCAACTACTGCACTTTCAACTGAGGAGCAAGATTTAATTTGGAAATTTCGGTATTATTTGTCAACGCAAAAAAAAGCTTTAACAAAATTTGTCAAGTGCGTTAATTGGAAGGTGGCTGGTGAGGAACGTCAAGCGCTGGAGATGCTATCAATGTGGGCTCCACCTGATCCCGAAGATGCTTTGGAACTTTTAGGGCCAGCTTTTAATCATCCAAGTGTTCGTCGATATGCAATAAGCCGATTAAATCAGGCATTGGATGATGATTTAATGCTTTATTTATTACAATTAGTTCAAGCATTGAAATATGAAAATTTTGAGAGTATTAAAGCGGCTAATCAGAAAATTTTACATGAAAATGAAAAACCCATTGCCGATAAATTGGATAAGGACAATAATAGAAATAATGAACATTTTAACGCAACTCCAATTTTATCGGTAAATTCTTAATATTCAAATAAATGTATGCAATTTACTATTTAGTAATTTTTAATTGTTATATCGCAATAAGTATGATGTAATTTTTTGAAAAATTTTAATTTACAGTGTGGTAATTCAGAAATAGATCAATCATCCAACCATGAATCACCCATGGATCTTGCATCGTTTTTAATAACTCGAGCATGCCAAAACTCAACATTAGCAAATTATTTTTATTGGTATTTATCAATAGAGTGTGAAGACCAACCAGAACCGTCAGTTGCAATTAAACAGGACACTCGTATACGTGAAATGTACGTAACAGTTATGAAAATGTTTTCCATGGCATTATCACAAGGTAACGCAGGATGGCAAAAGCGCCGTGCATTTTTAGCTCGACAAAAAATATTTATCGATCAATTAGTAGCATTGGTAAAAACTGTTGCGTGTGAAAGTGGTAATCGTAAACGAAAAACTGACAGGCTAAAAGCTCTTTTAGCTGAACCCGATCCAGCATATAAAATAAATTTTTCCAACTTTGAACCAATTCCATTTCCACTGGATCCTGAAATTAGCATCAAAGGCATCATACCAGATAAGTAAGTATAAAATAAAGTGCATTATTTTATATATTGAATATATTTTTGTTACTTTTACATTTTAATTAAAAAAAATTTGACTTTAATATTATATTTTTTGTTTTTTTAGAGCAAGCCTTTTCAAGTCTGCTTTGATGCCATCTAAACTCACATTCTTGACCACTGACAACACCGAGTATATTGCAATTTTTAAACATGGCGATGATTTACGACAAGATCAATTGATTTTACAAACAATCGCATTAATGGACAAACTTTTACGACGAGAAAATTTAGATTTAAAATTAACACCTTATAGAGTTTTAGCAACAAGTACTAGACATGGATTTTTACAATTCATTGAATCTGTAACTGTTGCAGAAGTTCTAGCAAGTGAAGGTTCTATTTTAAATTTTTTTCGAAAACATCATCCATCAGAAACTGCACCATATGGTGTAACACCTGAAGTTATGGATACTTATGTTCGTAGTTGTGCTGGCTATTGTATAATAACTTATGTTTTGGGCGTGGGTGATCGTCATTTGGATAATTTATTGTTAACAACATCGGGAAAATTATTTCACATTGATTTTGGTTATATTTTGGGTCGTGATCCAAAACCCCTGCCACCGCCGATGAAATTAAGCAAAGAAATGGTTGAAGCAATGGGTGGTGTTGGCTCTGAGCATTATCATGAATTTCGTAAACAATGTTACACGGCCTTTTTACATTTACGCAGACACGCCAATCTCATGTTGAATTTATTTTCGTTGATGGTAGACGCAAGTGTTCCTGATATTGCTTTGGAACCGGATAAAGCCGTAAAAAAAGTCCAAGATAAATTACGGTTAGATTTGAGCGATGAGGAAGCCGTACATTATGTACAGAATCTTTTAGATTTGTCAGTTACAGCTGTTATGGCAGCATTAGTTGAACAATTACATAAATTCGCTCAATATTGGAGAAAATAATTTTTTTATTCTTTTTTTTTTTTTTTTTGAATGTGTAAAAATATTTCATTTTCCTCCTGATAGACTCATACATATTAATATCGATTTATGTACGTTATTTATACTGCTATATGTGTACATTTTTGTTTTGTAAATAAATCTAGGCATTGTGATTTTTATTTTTTTATAAAAATTGCAATTAAAATAATAAAGTAATAGGAAAATGAGATGAAATCTATTTTTTTTTTTTGTAAATATTCACATATTTATTTTTGTTTTCTCAAGTTATTATAGCTTACATATTTGTATGTGGGTTGCACATGGTAGAAATTAAGTTCATAAATGTGAATGATTTTTTGTAAAATATGAAATTATATTTTTATAACGCGCGCATTATTTTAATAATCATTACGTATCAATATGATTATAATTACATACTGCAGTGTACAACACGACATAATTTTTCTATTCATTTACCTATTATATTTGTGACAATTACATTTAATATTTAATATTGATTTCTGCGTCAAATATTATTTCATACAATAGGGGAAATTTATTAAATCTTGAAAATTTTTCCTGTTTCATTTCACGATGTATTATTTATTTATGACGAAGGGATATCGATTTTAATGCCATAACGAAAAAAAAGAAAATATATTATCTGCCAGTAAAATAATATGTATGTTTAACTTGATATATTTCAGAAAATTATAATTAATTATTGATATTTTTTTCTTTTATTTCACCAAATTGTACTATATGATCTATTCCCCCTTACACTTATTTAAAATTATTACCTCCTTCTTCCCATTATTATTTGCATAATATATTAATGTACATGACCATAATTAATAACGTCACAAAAAAATAAAAACATATTTTTTTTTTATTTTGAATAACATGAGACTATAAAGAATATAATATATAATTATGAATATTATAATTATGAGAAGTCTGCCTATGCAAATTCTGTAATTTTTCTTGTCATATCAAATATTTTACTCGTTGTATCGTCACATTGTAATTTAAATAAGTGTATATTTTTTTGGGTAGAAAAAATTTCAAACAAATCCATATCACATTAAGAATAAAAATAAAATTTATATTTAGTGAAAACACTAATCATTATTTCGTAGATATCTGATAGTTTTCGCAATTAATTCAACAATCATTAATTCTAGCATCCTACGCACATATATCCAATTGTTATTAGCACTCAAATGGCGCAATGAAAAGTGAGAAAAAAAAACTGAATAGACTTTTTTTTTTATAGGTACTTACAAATTCTGGGAAATTATGTCTAACAAATTTGTTGGAGGGAAGAAAGGCTCTTTTTTTTTTCCCTCCTATCCCTCTTTGTTCTTAATGTATTTAAACAATCATCTCGTGGAAAATCACAAGAAATTCTTTATTATCAAAATTTTTGTCTATCTTTCATATTTAAAGAAATATCATCTCATTGTAGTTCAATTAATTCCAATATTCTCAACACCACAATTCTAATTGAAAACTAATGTATTGCCAAAAAATTATATAAAAAGAAACTTCCTGTTTTAATGATAAAAAAAAACGGTGGAGAAAAATTATTACAAATAAATTGGATTACAATATTTATTTATAAATTTATACGATTTTTATAACAAGAAAAAAATAAGCACGCTTGGTTATCAAGGAATATGCGTTGTGCGAATTTTAAATTCATTGATTTTTTTTGATAATTTTTTATCAATCTAAATTTTTTCTCTCCTTTTTTATTTCTCTCTCATATCATTAATATTAATTAAACTATTGTATATTTCTTATATTTACTTATATTATATTAGTGGAAAAGTATATTTTCCAGAGAAAACAAAAAAGAGCAAATAATAGATCTGATAAAATGTGATTAACCTTACACACAACAATATATCCCACAATTATTAGTTATTTGTTTGTTTATTTATTTTTATGTAAAATAAGAAGTTTTATCCTTAAAATATGTATATTTGTGAAACAAGATGTATGTATTTATGTTATATAGCAATAAGATTAAATCAATGTTCCACATTCTTACAAATACAGTCTTACAAACCACACAGATGTTATGCACACGATCGTACTTTAATAAATTTTTATTTGTTCTGTTATTTTTTTTTCATTTATATATTTGCGAAATGAAAAAAAAAGTACACATCGAATTTTCTTTATATTAAAGAGTATCGAAGTATGCAAGGTTGAAATAAAATATTCCTTAAACTGTTTATTTTTCTCTTCAACTAATTATTTCGTTAGAATTTGTAGATCCGTGTCTCAATATTATACTTTTCAATTATAATGAATCAAACCCAAATAATTGAGCATAAATTTTCTAATCAATAACGATGTAATTTAGACAAATCGCAGTTTACTTTTTAGACCATAAGCATCTCTTATTTTTTGATATTATCATGGTTTTTTATTTCATCAGAGAATTCATTACTGTTTGAGTCGGTTATTGATGCAATTTTTTCTCATTATCCTTTCATTCTATCTTATTATTTACATGTGTGTATGTATAAATATTTTATGTCTTTATTGACAATAATTTTTGCTCAGTAATAAAATACCCCACATTACAAGGAATAACACGCAAAATCGCACAAATATACTGACATACTAACATACTAACATACATACATACATACATACATACATACATACATACATACCAACAATAATCCCGCATTCTCAAATAAATTTTTTTAAGACAAATTAAAATTGTCTTTCCCTTTAAGCAATATATTACCTCTCAGCGGGTTGTATAGTTGCTGGTACAGAGCTCTCAACCAAATCGTGCCTATCAATTGGTGAATTTTCAAGTGCATAGTCAACAGGATAAGGTTCATTGTATGTTGGCGTTGCTTCCCCTTGTTGTTGTCGTAATTTTAATTCATCATTTGTTTCTTGGTAAAAGCTTTGCGATGCCACTTCAACTATATTATTAGTATTGCCTGTAGTTGATGCGGATGATGATGATGTTGATAATGAGGACGGTTGTGTACGTTCAATATCATGTGAATAAAAACTCTGACTTGCTTCACTTTCAGTTGGTGGTGTTTCATAATAACTCGGCGAAACATTTTGATTTGTGTAACTTGGAGCTGGGCCTTCCGGCACGAAATAACTTTGACTTGCCTCGGACGTCACATCCTACATAATAAATAAACAAATTTAAAATTAATTATACATACTATTACTTAGGAAGAAGCAAAAATAAGATAATATATATATTAGCAAACCTCTTGACGCTCTGTATAATAACTTGAAGGCTGATTGGTATGATCGGTACTTTCACTAACAAAATTTTGTGAAGAATTTCTTTCTTCTAATCCAGGCATTGATATTGGAACTTCATACGAAGTCGAAACATTTTGTTCAACAACAATTTGATCTTCATAACTTGAAGTTGGTACTGCATCAACATGTTGATGAGTTGAACTACTACTGTCTGGATTTAAATTATATGAAGATGTTGGAATTTCGGGTACACCATTGTCATGAATACTGTGAGTGTGTTCTGTTCCCACTGATGTATCAGGAATGACACTTGACGATGCAATATTTATATCTTCACATGTCGGTATTTCATATGATGATGTGCTAATTGCACTTTCTTGATCTTGATCACGTTCTTGTGTTTCTGGTGTTTCAGGTACATAAGATGAACTAGCAGTTTCATCTTCATTTAATCCCGAATTATTTGTTGAAAATGCTGACGATGTACCAATACCACCATCGTCATTATCAATAATATCATTCGATTGTGACGGTATATTACCTTCTTGGTTCATTTCACAATCAGTTTCTAAATTTTCTGGTAAATTATCTATCGTTCCAATATCATAACTTTGAGTTGGAAAACTCGTATCATCAATTACTTCATCTTCTTTATTTGATTTTAATCTCTCATCTGGACACTGTGAAATTATTTCATTAAATGATTGAGTTGGTGTATTTGTATTATTTGTTTCATAAGATTGTGATGCTTTATTTGTTTTAATATCTTCAAATGATTGTGTCGGTGGTTCATCACCGCTAACAGATACACGTTCATCAATTTCCATTGGATTGTAATTAATTGATTGTGTTGCTTCTCGTGAATTTTCGGATTTTGTTGCAGCTGATTGTGTTGGAATTTGAGTTACATCAAATTGTTCATACGACTGTGATGGGGCTTCTTGACTGGTTCCAACTGATGATGATGACGATGAAGATGATGATGATGATGATGATGATGACGATGATGACGATGATGATGACGAAGATGATAATGATAATGTGGATGTAGATTTTGTTGTTACAGTTGTTGTTGATGTCGTTGATATTTTGGGTTTGATTTTTATTTCAGTGGCAATTGGTTGTTCCTGTGATGATTCAGATATCTTCATTTCATCTGAACATATTTTCAGTGTTTCAACTTGAACTTGATCTGTCAATTGTTCAGCGTTATCATTTTCCATTATTGAAATACTGCAATTTTCCACTTTCAATAATTCATCATCAATTTTAATCTTGGTATTTTCTTCAATATCATCTGCTTTTTCAGTATGAATTATTATTGATTCATTATTAGATTGAAATATTGATGTTGGAATATCGACATTTGATGATTCAGTTGTTACACATGATTGTTCAATAACTGTAGTAGGTGTCATGCTAGTGTCAATTATTTTAGAATTTAATTCGGAAGAATTGTCATTTTCCATTGGTGTTTCATTATTTTGATTATTTGAATTTATTTTATCATTATCATCATCATTGTGAACATCATGAACGATTGGCATGTCACAAATCGTTGAATTAATGTTATCCCGATGGATTTGTTCATCAGAAACTTCATCAGTAGTTTCAAATATATTTTTTGGTTTATTTTCAGATGAATCTTCAACATTTTTTGATTTTGGTATTAACATATCAGATACGGAAACGTCATTGAAATTATCTTCATTTATTTCGTGATTTGCATCACTCGATGGAGTTGTTGAAAATCGTACATCTTCTGCATATGTATCATCAATTATTGGCATTGATGGTGTAGTTTGAATATGTGAACTATCGATGATAATATTTTCAGGTATTGAAACTGAATATGATGCCGCTGAAGTTGATCCCGTATCATTTTGCTGTTGAATTTCAATATTTTCTACTAAATTTGGTAAAATAAGATACTGTGTTGTTGTAGGAACAATTTCTGCATTATTTTCTGAAATTTTTTCACCAGAATCCCTATCCATTATTTCACCAATATCAGGCATAGAATTGCCAGGAATTTGTATTGTTGTTGAACCGTCGTCAGCTGTTGCTACAAATGGAATAGTTGTATTTTGCAATGTTATTGGTAATTCTAATGACGTTGGTACAGTAGATATTACAGATGATTGTATTTTTGATTGCATTGAAATGCTACTTGGTACTTCTAATGGTGTCATAATTGGTTGATTTAACGTCAATGATGTTTCAAGAACTGATGGTGATGAAATTGGATCCGAAGTTGGAATAATTGTTGATTGAAGTATCGTTTGATTTATTAAACTTGTTTGTGTCATACAAGTTGCGATAGCGGTAGCAGTTGATATTTCTGGCAAACCGATTTCTTGTTGAAAATCTGTATTTGCCAATGCAGCCGCTAAAATATCTTGATTTGAAGTTGGAAAATTTTCACTTTCAACAACTTCAGATGTAGTAGACTGCTGTTGCGGTTGTTGTTGTAAAGTTTCACTTGACGTTGAAAGTAAACTTGGTAATGAATTATTGTCATATTGTAAAACAATATTGTCAAGGGTACCAGCATCACCCAAAGAACCCGGATGAATATACATTGTTCCATCGGGATTTTGTGTGGTTCCTTCAAATGACATGATTGTATTATTGTCCAAAGGATGAAGTTGTCCTTGATCATCAATAGTTACAAGCATGTAAGTTTGTGTACCATCTGTGCTTTCGCTAGATAATACCATTACTTGTGATTGTGTTGTCGCAATTTTCGTACCATCTTGTAGTTGATTTTTTTGATTTGTTTCAACTATTGGTATTGCTGTTGAATTTTCAGCAATTTGTTCTGCTGGTTGTTCAACAATTGTCTGTGTCTGATGCGTTATACTAGTTGTATCACTGGTGGCAGACACTGCCTCAACTGGTTGAATGGGTGGAACTGATGTTTTTGGAGTAATTGGTTTTGGAGAATTTTTCATGATTGTTTGATTTTTACTACGACTTGGGAGTGATATATTTGATTGTTGTTGAGTTATTATTGTCGTATTTGATGTAATTGGAGAAGAAACTGTAGGAGCAACCACAGCAATTTCAGAAATTGACGACGATGCAGGATCCCGAATTTTTTGTACAACAATTTTTTGTTGGGATTTTATTGTACGTGTGTTGCCACGAGGTGATGAAACTTTTGGGCTAACAGACGATATAAATGGTTTAGATCGTTGCTGCATTGCTACTGACTGTGATGAAACAATTGTTTGTTGTTGCTGCTGTTGTTGTTGGTGTTGAGTTACTGATATTTGTGGCGAGCGAGATGAAACAATTGCATTGTGTCGAACAATTTTTTTTCCAGTTAAAGTTTTTTGTTGTTGTTGTTGCTGTTGCGGGGACAATTGTGATGCATTTTGGAATACTATAGTACCACTTGTGGATGATGATTTTAATGTACCAGTAACACGAACTGGCGACGATGCCGATGAAATTGGGATTTTCTGACATTTTTGTAACATTGGAATTTGAACTTTTTGATGTAATTGTTGATATTGAATTTTTGTATTTTTGCCAGGATTTTTCGCGGCAATTGCTTTGACTTGTTGACCGGTAATTGGTGTCAGCACAGTTCCCTTACTTGGTACTAAACTCTGTGTCGTAATTAATGTTTTGCCAGTTAATGTTGATGGTGAAATCGGTGCCAAAATTGTTTTATTTCCCGTTTGTCCACCGGTTATTTGTGATAGTATTGTTCCTTTAGCTGTTACCAAAGTTTTTCCTCCAATTATCGTTTTTCCAGACATTGATGTTGTTAATGGTGTATAATTACTTTTAATTAATCCCGTTGACAAATTACCCAATAATTTTGATCCAGAAAGTGACGTTAGCACACCTTTTGGTGCAATAATATTTGATTGGCTTATAATTTTTTGTCCCATTGATAATTTTGATGTTGTTGGTAAATTAACGTCATTTTTCGGCGCAATAACTGTAGCTCCTTTCGATGAGTAAACTTGATCTTTTTTATTGATAATTTTTTGTATTTTTCCACCAACACCTCTCGGAATACTTAACGGTACCATTTTTGTTTGTCCCGATGTTGGTGACGTTAAAATAACTACTTTATTACCTTGTTGAACAATTTGTGGATTACCAGCAGTTTTTCCTGCAGGTATTGCGAATTTTTGTTGCACTCCCGATTTACCTTGTACTGTATAACGTAGCTGCTGTCCACCAGTCGTTTGTACAATGACATATTTTCCACCTTTTTGTGTTGCAATCAATGGTGTTGCTTTGCTTGTTGGTGTATTTTGAAATTTCAAACCTTTAACACCACCCGTTAATGGTGGATTTAATGTTCTTATACTTGTTATTGTTGGTTTCGCTTTGCCTTTATTTTTCAATATTGTAGGTGATACCATTTTCTTTTTTGTTGGACTAACTTCAACGTTTATTGTTTCAGGTTGTTTCGATTTTTCATCAATTAAATTAAGATTTGTCGTAACTAAATGCGTTTTTGGTGTTGTTAGTGTCACTGTCGTTGAAATATCACTCGACGATGGCATAATCGTTGACAGCATTACTGGCATTTGTTCAATGCTGTCTGGATTTAAATCTTCACTGAGAACAAACGGAATTGAATTTATATCTAATTCCATATCTTCTAAACTTTGTGAAGATTGTTGAATAAATTTATCACCATCATTTATATTAATTGACGGTGTTGTTTGTATAATACCGGTTGTATTTGCGGTCATAGCTATCGGTGAATTAGCCAACGCATTTTCATTACGTATTTCCATCGCAGCTTCATCAGCTTTTAAAACTTGTATTTTTTGAGTCAATAACATTTGAACATTTTTTGGACTTTTCTTGCTATTTGTCGTGTCCATTTTCATTATTTTAGCACGTGGAACAGAAGTTTGTGATAATTTTTTACCAACATCATGTTCTATTTTATGTTTTCCAAATTTTGACGGTTGTTTTTCTAATAATTTTGTCTTCAATATTTGCATAGGTTCTTTTAATTGAACGTTTTCAATTATTCGGGGCTTCTCACGTTTTTTAACTGGAATCGAAACACCAGATGATGATAGCGGTGGCGTTGATAATGTTGATTGTTGCGAAGACACTGTTCCATCTGATTCGACAGTTGCTTGCTGTTCAATTGTTGATGGTGATGATGAAATGGATTGAGATATTTCAGGATTTATTTCAGGAACATCGCAATTATCCGTTTTTTCAATTATTTCTTCAACAATTTCAATTTTATTTTCCACTAAAACATCATCTATTGACTCAAGTTCTTGTGAAGTTGTTTCAACATGTTGAATTTGACAATTGTCAGTAGATAGTTGAGAAATTTCAATTTTTGGTTCATTTTCAATTGAATCACTACAAATTGGAGGTTCAATTTCCGTTGTTTTTATGTCTTTTTTATAATCACTTGAAAGTTCTATTATGGAATTATCAATATTTCCTTCTTCAATTTCATGTTTTTCATTATTTTCAATAACAGATTCATGTGATATCGACTCATCATTTTGATGTTGAATATCAATTGGCTGTTCAGTTTCAACAATAGTTTCTTGTTGTGATGGTTTAATAATTTCCGTTTCTTCTATAACGATATTTTCAATTGTTTCTTCAACCATAATATATGGATCAATAACAATTGATGATGTTTTATCGAAATCATTTAAATTTATTTTTGTTTGTGACTGAGATATATCAGCGGCAGTATCGTTGGAATCAACTGTAATTTCCGTTTTTTTCACGTTTTCATCAACAATATCTTTATTATCAACCGTTGAACTTTCATCAATAATTTTATCATTACTGTCATGAAGAAAATTATCTTGTGATTTTTCAAATTTTTTTATTTGTGATTTTTTTGGTGGGAGCACATCAACTTCTGTTTCATCAATTTTTTCAAGCTTTTCACCGTCATCTAACGAATGTTTATCATTATCAAATTGTGATAACTTGTCATCAGTAACAGTTTTGATTTCTTCATTTAATTCAATGTGTTCATTTATTTCTTCGATAATATTAATATTTGAATCAGTATCAATACTACTACGTATTTCTACATCACTTGCTGTCAATAAATCTGTTACATGAACTGGTGACATAACATTATCAATTCGTTTAATGGATTCACCTGTTGATTTTATTGGTGAAATTGTTCGTTGTGTTGAAAAATTAATCGATTCTTCAGCACTGTCCAAAGTTTGATCTGAAAAATCATATTCATCAATGGATTTTCGTAATTTTTTTTTGATTGCCAATGATTTTTTACCCCGTCGACTATTTTTCTCACGTTGTGGACGATTTTCTTCTGTCTCTGATTGACTATCATCAGTCAATCGTGGTGTTCTTGCACTAATAGTAGTTTGAGTATAAATTTCTGAATCGTCTAAATATTTTTTATTTGGTTTACGTTTACGTCCTGTATATGAACGATCTGTATCTGATTCTGATGTTTTACGATCATGATCTTGACTATCGGGAGTTCCAGGATAAGTATCATCACTTTTAATAATTGTCGTTGATGCAGGTGTGGTGGCATCGCCATTTCCACTCACACTAATTGTAGGATGAATTTTACGTGGTCTACCACGTTGACGTTTTGGAACTGGTTTTTCAATTTCTTCAATTTTTTCAACGTCACTTGATGTGGATGCTGGTGTGGTATTACTACCAATTATTTCATTCAATTGTGACCAACCCATTTTAATTAGTGTACCATCGACATCAGTTATTCCACTACTTCCTGATACTGAACGCGTTAATTGTGATATTGAAAGTGTATCATCTTCCTCTTCAATTGTTACACGATCACAATCCTCATCCATATCTTGTGAATTTATTTTTTTTGGAGATTTTAATTCAGATAAATTTGAATTCGTTTCATCATTTTTCTCTGTCATTGATGATTCAACTATCTCCATTTTCTCATCATTATTTTCTGAATTATTCTCAGTATCATTTGACAAAACTTCTGTTACTTTAGTTTCGCACTTTTTTTTTAAGGAAATAGTATTTTCATCTGATAATTCTTCATCATCTTTTTCCTTTTCAACTTCGAAAATCTCAACAATTTCTAGTTCAGTTTCTGTCATTTCACATTTCGATTTATTTACATTTGATGATTCAGTTTCTGAAGCAATTTTCGCCACTAAATTATTTGCTTCATTCACCGTTTCACGTATTTTCTCATGTAATTTTTCATCATCAATTACAGATTGTTTTAAATCCGGTTTTTCCTTATCGAAAACTTCATCTTTTGCATCATCAACCACTTGTGAATTTATATTTTTTAATCGTTTTTCCTCATTATCACGTTCGTTTTGTAATGCTTGACTCATCGCGAATTCTTTTATAATTTCTTTTTTCAATGATGTATTTTTTTCACCAAAAACACGGGGAATTTTACGTGCTGGGGGAATTATTGCTGGTTCAGGTTCTTCTTCATCAAAATCAAAACATGAAAATTTTGATTTTTTATCATCAAGTTTATCAACTGATGTTGAATTTTTTTTATCAATATCAGACGATACATTGTGTTTTTTCAAACCGGATAGCTTATTTTTAGATAATGATGACAAACGATTTTGATCGTCTGAATAAATTGATGTATTGTCAATAAATTTATTAATCGATTTGCGCAATGAAACTTTTTGGATAATTGTTTTATCTGAAATTGTCGTAGGTTCAGTTTCTCTCAACAATTTCTCTGACGCATTTAATATATCCATACCATCATCATAACAATCATCATTATCATCTGTATTATCAGCGTTAGTTCCTTCAGATTTGTTGTTCTCTTCGGTTTTTGTTACTTTTCTCATTGTCCCCTTTTCATTATTTTTTCCATTATCAATTGGATTAAAGTTTTTCATTGAATTATCTTTAGTAGATGGACTACAAATATCACTAGCACTTGTGGATTTATTAAAATCAAGATCGTCATCGTCAAATTCATCATCCCAATCTGCCAATAATTTCTCTCGTAATTCTGGATCAGATTTTTTCTTCTTAGCAATTTTATCAATTTGTTTTGTATGTTTACGTTTAATTGATTCACTTATTGGACGATCACTTGTAATTTTGCTCGACAAACTTTTATTTTTTCGTACATATTTTCGTTTTGGTGATGGCGTTTCACTACCAATATTACCTAATGATAATCTGCCCTTTGACTCTTGATAATTATGTTGCTGTTGCTTTACATATAATCGTGAACGAGGCAGTGGACTTTCCCAACTACCTTGACGATGACTTTTATTATGACAAATAATAACATTAACACGTGTTGATGTGAAATTGCACAATGGACAACTGTATAATTGTGAATCGCCACTGGAATTAGGTGTTGTTGGTAGGCTTGGAGTTGATTGTTGACGAATTCGTACCTCATGATCGCTTTCACCACGTAAAAATCTTGGATGTGTTATTTTACGTCCACCACTGTTTCCAAATGTATTATTACTCATACGTCGATTATTACCACCATCCTTTTCCCGTTTTTTTTTTGGAATTTTTTTCTCGCCAAATAGTGATGCAATATCTGGTTTTTGTTCAGGTGAAAACTTTTCACTGTTTAATATATTTGGATTGCCATTTGTTAGTTTCTCTGCCATTTCTACATCACCAGGAAATTTTCCCATATAATTTGAGCCATCCTTAGTCTTCGAACGATATTTATCTATGGAATTATTAAAAATAGAAATAAACTTTTATTTAAGTACAATTACCACTTTTTGTATTTACTTACCCAAACCCTTTTTGATTAAATCGTCTTTTTGTGTACAATTATATTTGTATATTTGCTGAAGGTTCTTCACAAATTCACTAGAAAAATTAGAAAGAAAAAAAACATGTATAGATAAATGTAAAAAAAATCATATCATGATATATATAATTTTATCAAAATTCATTTCTGTAAATTAATTTCTTACTAGGTTTCTTCTTGAAAAAATTTTACAACAGCTATCAATTGTTTCTTTTTGAATTCCTTTTGTATATCTTCAGGTAAATTTTCATATCCGGTCACTTGGCCAGGCCACCAACATGGGCCCAATTTAACCCAAACAACTTCTCCATCAATATAGTTTATTTCCGTCTGTTCACACATTTTCAACGATCAACAATAATTATAGAATTATTGTTCTTATTGTTCTTAAACATATGTCGGTCTATATATAATCAGCGTTCATCAAAAAAACCTCAATTGATCTTGCACGAAACTATCCACACAATTATTCATTGAATTCTACATTTATCACGAATTCACAATATCTGAAACACAATAAAACAACACTGAATAAGAATGAATAATTACATAAATAGTATATACTTATATTAATTCATATTATGTAAACAACGATATAAAAATGTATCAATTAAACGATCATATCATACAGATGATAAGTTCAATGAATATTTTATAATACATCTACATACAAGCTTCATGAAGGGTCAATGCACCTTGCTCCAAATGATATACAATATTTTCTGCAAGACACATGATTGTGTTTCGTAAATATCGAATCAAGTAGAGACAAAAAGAAACAAAAATTATAAAAATAAAAATTTATCGATAAAACAAAACGAAAATTGTCTAATATTGAAAGATGAGAAATTAATTCTCACCTAGTGCTCTCGTGTTCTAATAAAAATACAGTAGCAGCAGTAAAAATTACAAAGTTACAGTAACCGGCTGCCCGTTAAATCAACATTCGTGAACGTTCTATCACAAATACTAAACCGACAAAAGTTTTGCTTCGAAAATAATTCAACTAATCTAATAATAATGAGCCTTTATGAGTGATGGCTAAATTCGCGGGAAAAAAGACATGTATAACAAACAAAAAGTTGGAACACCACAAGCAAAAGGAATATATTTTTCCCTTGCACAAATCCAATTCAATCAAACAAATAAGGAATTTATGAATACAACAATAACTGAATAGTAATAATTGATTGATCCAGGTAACATTTCACATTTGAACAAATATATGATAAATATTATTGAATAGTATAGTTGATCAATTAGTATGAGAGCTGCATGCGCGCACGCGCTACTACACAATTGTTGCGAAGTGAATTTTCAGAGTCCGACATTATGACCAATACCACTACGTGCATTCCACATACATACCCACACACACACATACACGCACATACAATTTATTGGTAGAGACGCTGCCGTCTCAAAAATTGGCGAGCGTCCCAGAAGAGAAGGACGTTCTATTTGCCCGTATGTATTACTACCTCGCCGCTTCAACACAGCTTCTAAAACAATTTGCCTCCCAAACTTTTTATACTCTTCACCACTACGCATGTATATATATATATAAATCTATAATATATGTATGTATGTATGTATGTAAGGGTATATGTATGTGTATCCCCTCCTCACTATCTCATGACACAAGTAATTCTATCAAAGTATATTTTACACGACAAACCATTTATGATCTCAATTTCACGGAATGAGAAGAAAGTGCGTTACAGTGCAATGGTGTGATTGCCACTGGTTGCCAAACAATGTGGCCAAGCATCCAATTGCAAATGCAATAATACAATCAGATATAACTTAATGATATCAATGGTTTTTCCTTGGTTTTAACACTTAGCACTTTTTAGTAGTTAGGTAGAACACCAAACGACATGGGTATGTGTGTATATGTTTCGTTGGTTCCCGACATGCAACGGGGCGCCGTTGCAATGGATACGCGGCACGATATGTATGCCTTATATATACTGGTATTAAGAATATTATATATATATATTGGATAGTAATGCCACATAGAAAATAATGTATAATATATGCACTTTAATACACTTGATGCTGCTAACCATTGTATTATTTATTGAAGAGTATTATGTAGTGAGTCCTGGTTCGTTCACTGCTGATAAATCTTTCTCTCGTCCTTTTTTTTCTCTTCTTTCGATATCTCGATCAGGTCTACCAATTTAATTTTTTTTTTTTTTTGCCCCCTCTCTATTATTCATCTAGGTATATATACGAATATTCGCGTCAGTGCAACCGTAACATACACAATATTTAAATGATTAAAAAGATATAAACAGCGTGCAGATTGTACAAATAAATATGTGAAATCCACACATGAGTAGTATCTATGCTATTTTCAACAAGGTATAATTGGGCATACCCGCATATTTAGATCCCCTCTTGAATATATATTTTCGTGATTTTCGTATTTATACATTTTGATATACGTAGTTGGTAATAGCAACTTGCGTGACATTATTAATCGTCATATACGTGTTTCGCCATCTATAGTTTGGGGTGTACTTTTGTTTTTCTGGCATTGTTCGGTGTCGCCATCTCACCGTTTTTATCTTGACTATTTTCTATCGTGCTTCTCTAGTTCAATATTTTTTTTTTTGTTGCTTTTTTCATCCTATAAATATACGATATAAAAAAAGAACTTGACACTGCGCACATTGAACGCAAGTAACTTGAGATTTCGAGGTAATCGCACGCAACTATATATATTTAATAAATATAATAAAAATAAAAATGGCTACCGCTGTACCATCGCGTTTCGCTGTTCTGGCAATTGATGATGATGAATGTAAACCGAAAAAGAATCAAAAGTCATCGACATTTATAAAACAACAACCAAAAAACAAGAACAATAAATTGAAAGACCAACAAATACAGCAGCAACATCAGGCTAACAAGGATGAAAAAAAGAAACCCAACAAGGTAGCAATTAATATGAGAACATGTATTATGATTTTTTTTATTGTTCTTTTAACTTTATCATCAGATGTGACCGCGAGAAGTTCATATCTTCTCAAATAGATAACACAAATTTGTTGAAGTTGTATCCAAGTTCTATCTTGGTGTCTCATAATAAATGTTTATTTTAATGTTTCTTTTTTACACTTCCACATAGAATATAAATGTGCATTTATTATTTCAGAATAAAAAAAAGAAAGGCTGCAATGAAAACCAACAATGGGAACAATGGAAGGAAAAAGATTCTTTGGTAAAATTTTTTTAACCACTTATGAATATTTAATTATATAATTCTTATTGAGCTTATGAATGCAATAAATAATTTTTTTTTAGGCCATTGAAGAAGCTTATCAACACGAGTTACATCAAGCGGTATTGTTATCAAAATTAGCATATGAATCCCAATTGGACAATGGTATTGTAAATAAAAATCAAGATGGTTCGAAAAAAATTATTGGAAACAATAAAAAGACAAAAAAATCGACAATGTCACTTGAAGAATTTAATAATATGGTAGCCCCCAACGATTCAAGTCAACAGACATCAGTAATTGGATATGAAAATAGTAAAGATAATAAGCAAAAAGGTGAAAAATAATGATTTATAACTTTATTTTTCATCATTTTGTGATAGATATTTTTGACACATTCATGAAATATTTTTTTTTTTCTGTCATTTCTTTTCAAAAGAAAAATAATAAATGATGTAAATATACCAAAAATATTTGGACAATAGGTGACAGATTTAATAATTGCCGCAGAGTCAGATGCCGAATTTTTCGTACGATTGGATAAGGAAGCTAAAGAAGAAATTATAAAAAATAAAGAAAAAGATATGCTGAAATCACGATTGAACACATTGGACGATGATATTACGTTGGCCCAATTGAAAGTTGAGATTGAGCATCGTGATGAGGAAATTCAGGAGTTGAAAGACGAATTATTAACCCTGAAGAAGGAATTGTCACAAGTCAAAGAGCGAAACAAAAAATTGTATCAAATTTTATCACATGGTGAAAGTAAGTTTAATTACAATTTTATTTTAATTGAAATGATAATAATTTTTCCTCTATTATTTTTTATTTACTCATATATTTATCTATATTTTTTTAGTGAAGGACAAGGCGTCAGTATTAGCAGAGGTGGCAAAGTTACAAGAAATTCGTGATGAACTTACTTCCGAGGTAACATCATTACATGCACAATTAGAACAGGAACGATCAAAAACACGCATCTCTAGCACAGACAACATTAAGTCATCTAAACAAACTGTGAGTTGATTAAAATTTTTATATATTTTATTAGTGGACGCGTGTGTGGATGAAACGAAAAATGTGTAAAATTTTTCTTTTTTCTCCTTAGAATAAAAAACGACCAGCCAGTGAAAACGTTTAAATACTTTATAATTGTATTAATTCCATCTAATATCAGATTATCAATGATGAAATATTTTATTAATATATTTCATTACTGGGGAAAGTGTCAGCTTTCAAAAGTACATATAATCTTTTCAATCAAAGAGTCATCGTCAAGTATTTTCGGTTATGTGCCTCTTGAGTGATCGCGTTATTGAATTCATCAGATATTTTCATATGTAATGAAAAAAAAACTGCTGTTATTGAGTCGAGAATAACGGACGATATTATTACTCTTTGATTTGCATGATTATACGTAATCATTTAAAGTCCAGTATTAATGGAAATGCTTTTTTATTTTTGATTTTTTCATCTAGCATATAGTTGATAATATCAATTAAAAATTACGCGAGTATTTTGAAGATATATTTTCTTTTTTTCTTAATTTTCTCAATTTTATATTCATAAATAATAATTATTTAAATTCTTTAACATACATGCATACATACACACGTACATGCGACAGTGTATATACATACAATACTGGTATATGTATCTATGCAAAATATTTTGTAATAAATATCATATTCTATGCAATAATGATCGTTGTATATTTACATTTTATCAATTTTTTCTTTCTCAATTCTGCTCATATTTTACTATCACCCCTTTGATGATTTTTATAAATGTAGATATATCTCTCAAACGTTAATCCTCACCTAGATTTCATCCGATATATTCATCACATACCAGGATTCTCATGGAATTTTTTATTGTCTGTGCATGTGAAAATTTTTTATCAACTTTTTCATCACTCCCAACTAAATTTCCACATCCGGTTCCATACTTGTTTATAGACTATTTTTTTTCTCTTTCTTTCTCTTCTTCTTCTGAATAAGATGAAAGTTTTCCACACACTATATAGTAATGTAACCATATCAAATAACAATATATTGAAAATTAATTGTTGTTAATGCAGGGAAAATCTGAAAAAAAAAAAAGGCGAAAAAGTAAAGTTTGAGAAAGTATCGATTTTTGGTTGGTGGTGGAGAACTTGGTTCGTTGACAGGCTGCGCGAATGATAGTGACAGAGAAAGATTGATAGAAAATGTGAATGAGTGGGGGAGCATGTGAGAGATGGATGTAAAAGGGATGTGAAGAGAGGCGAGTGGGGATAAATATCGTCAAAGAGCATAATAATTACTGTGCCCGCAGAGGAAGAGGTTCAACCCTTTGTTCTACAGTCACTTTGTCAGAAGCGCGCACGGTGATGGCAAAACTCGACTCTATATATGTCTGCTGCACATGCATAAGTACATCCCTTTCATAAATAGAGAACACGAATATCTGGGATTGAGAATAGCATCCGTTTCAATGATCTACTGCTCGCCATCATGTAATTGATATGTGTTTTCTCTATACATGAAAATCATTGTATAAAGTGTAAATATCACTCTCCAATACATCATTTCATTTTTTTTATTCACTCTTCATCATCTATCTCATCTAAATTTTTCATATTTCCAAAATGAATTTGCTGTCTTATTAAAATTTTTATATCTCACTATTTTTCTCTCTAGTATCCCTATATTTTATTCTAAATCAACCATAGGCTTGAAAAACTTTATAAAGATGATTTATTGGATTAATATGATATACATAAATATTTTTTAATATACCTAATATTGTATTATAATGTTAAAATAATGTTTATAAAAGTATTATTTATATACATTATAAATTTATATAGTCTATATATTGCCTATCTCTGATTTCAAAGGCAAAAGTAGTTGTCCCATCAACTAACATGACACGGTTAGGACCTCAGCAACATACACGTTATCCTCTGACCTCCACATCATCCTTCTTCATCTCAAGTAAAGTTTCCAACTTGCCCAAATGACCTTTAAGCCATTACTATTATATACTACCTGGATATAATTCACTCAAACAATATAACAAAAAAAATTTTCTATTACTGAATCAAAACAAAATGTTAATGAAAATAATTAATCATATTTTTCTATTTTATTTTCTTTCCTTAAAGTTTATCTCTGACATACGATTGTCATTAATTTAATGTCTGAAATGTGTGTAAGGTAATATTATGTATACATGCGTACATTGGTACATAACAATAAATACGTATATAAAAGCACAGATAGGATTGCATTGTATGTATAAATGTATATATGATGGAGTGATGATAAGAGAGAAGAGAAAGAAAAAGAGATGGAATTTGTGCCGTTTGAAATAGGGTAAAAAAGAGAAAGAGAGTGGGTGTTCGGAGGCAGTCTCATCGCATCGCAAACAAAAGACTTGGGAGCGCGCGCCACTCATCGCTCGCGCTCGATGCGACAGCGAGTGACGTTTCTCCTCTTTCCCATACCACCATCAACGGCATCAACCAACCCTCCAGAACACCTCCCCTATCAATGTTATAAACCGACGACACTCGTCTACCCCTGCGTTAACTCGTCCTCTCACTCATCTTCTCTCTTTTAGAGCATATACATATTCACCCACACAGATATGTACATATGTATACATATTCCAACTATCTGTTGTCGTCCATATATACCTTTATAGACTCTCCTTTACGCTCTTACTACATCTCTACATCAACTTTACTTCGGTATATATATATGAATATATACTACATAGTATACTTGCCGCATTTACCGGATGCTACTTCTCCTGCCATCATCTCGCACTTCGTCCTTTACGTTTCGTCACCGTCACTTAGACTTACATTTCTCTTTCTCTCTCTTCATTTCGTTGTATTCTCTATCTCTACTTCCTCCTTTTACTTTTGCTCTTGTCGCTCAAGCGTCGAAGCTATCTGTTGTTATCACCAGTTATTCGCATCTTCTCAACGCGATGAGAAGAGACGAGAGAGACGATGAAAACGATGCAGAATCAGAGCTCTGTTACAGATACATATACATATGTACAATAATATACAATATACATATTGTATAGCATATAGGAGGAAAGAGGATTTCACGATGTATAGAACTCATTTCCCAGGGAATATTACAGTTGATGATATACAAGAGAAAATTAGAAGGGAAAAAAATTTTTTTTTTATCATATTGACATTTTTTAAATGTTGATTAATAAAATAATATTTAGCTAATTGTTTTATGTTTATTGCTTCTCCATGGTGGTATATTAATTATTAATATATCCATTGGGATTATAAGACACTTTATGATAGAATAAAATAAATATGAAAATTAATTTATTGAAATATTTGGAAATTATATATTGGTAAAATAAATATTGACAGGATATTAAATCATGAATAAATAAATACGCTGGATATTATATGTATATTAATGCGATATATTATATATTTTACGTCATTTATATTAAATTTGTAATACATAGAGGAGGCTGTAACAATTTATATTGACATATAAAAATAAAGTAGTGAAAAAAATGCGAAAAAATAGAATATTGGTGACGAATCATCGATGTTTAAAATTCCCGTGTGACTTGATGCGGTGGTTGGAATATATACCCATGGATTGAAAGGAAAGCAGAGGGAGTGAAGCGTTCAGGCGATGGGAAACGAGGTGGGATGAAGTAGGCTTGATGGTAAATTCTCCACCGGGGGGATAGAGATTTCGCTTTGGGGAGTTTTGGGGAGACACGACTCAAGGGGGCATGAAGGGGTTGGTTAGAGAAAAAACGACGAGAGATGAGGAGGGATATAGAGAGAGAGAGTGAGTCGACAGATTGCCGCAGGGACAAATAAGTGTATATCCAGTCACCAAAGCGACGACGCGAATTTCGGCTAAATTGTTTTCCACCCCTCTCTTCGTGCATCTCTTCACTTTACAGTTTCTCTGCTCTTGGTTTTTTTTTTTTTCTTTTCCCCATTTTATGTTTGTCTGCGTGCATTTTTTTTTCTTCCACTTGTTTTTATTCACAAGAATAAATGAACCATCCCCGAAAGCAACAATGGTCTAAATCCAAATGAGTTTTTGTGTTTAACTTTACGAAATTCATGTCGTTTGTTGCATTTTATTTATTTATTTATTTATTTTTCACTTCTTTATTTATCTTCAAGATCCAAGTTTTATTTTTTTATACAAGTAAGTATATATTTATATAATATTTATATAATATTTATATAAACATAGTGTATTAATTATAACTCTATTAATATATACTGCACGTGAATAATTTTTAATTCTATCATAAAAACATTTATGACAAATATAATTAATAATTTTCGTAAAATTGAAGGAATTGGATGCAAAAATAAAAAATAATATATATAAAATTGCTGTAAATATGTATATATACATATTTATATGCATGATGATATTTTTCACAAATAATATAAAATGCCTTGGCGCGGAAATTTTCGTGTTTGTGATTTACATAATGCCCCGCATGTGCAAAAGCTTACGGCGGTGGGATCAGCACACGCGAGCAAACATCTATATACTATATAAATAAAATTTTTCAACATAAACATATACATATATATTTACAGATTAGAAAGAAAGAAAAAAAAAAGAGAAATAGATTTTTATCGTCTGGTTTAAAATATTTTTTTGTTACCTTTCCTATATTTTTTCATTCTTTACTTTTTAATATTTTTTTTTTTTTCAATACGTTTTTGTTCTGCTTTTTATTCATTTCAGTGAGAGCTTGCGAATTCGACCGCCTACTTTTACTAGCCTCTACCTTTCTCTCTCATTCCCTCATCATTATACATAGCTTTATACATACTTTTAATTTTTTTTTTTCCCCGTTACGCTTCCTCTATATCCACCCCGCACGCGAAAATATGGCATTCAACAGGGAGCTGCGCGGATTTCGCGGTTATATTGTTGGGAGGGAGTGGTAGGTGGTGAGAAACTCAGGTTGTAAGGTGGGGGACAGTGGCAAAATAGCGGGGGTTGATGCGGTGACGCGATGCACGGAGAAATGATGCGCAGATTGGCCAGATCATCTCAAAAACTGCCACCCCCTTGGTTCAATTCTCCCTCCATTTGCTAACTCCCCCTCCCCGCAGATATCCAACTGTGGAGAGAGTTAAGGGGGTGAAACATAAACCCCCACTCGGAAAACCATTTCTCAAGCTCTCGCACTCTGTCATTCACGCTCTTGTCTCGGTACCATTTCAATATATACACGCGCGCAAACGTAATTCTCCCCTTATTCGTTGTGTAGCATTCTCGTGCGTCCTTTAACGCACTAGATACTAGTTTGCGCCTATCATCGCAATTGCACAGATTCTATAAACCAAGACAACACATTAGTTTGCTTTATATTAATATATACAAATATAAAATTAAAATTATTTATATTATTTTTCCGGCGTGTCTTTTATTTTATTAAACATTTCGTCTATTTATAAATTTTCTTTTCACTCTTTATACATTCTCTTTCATCACGCCTGTCAATAATCATTAGTACTATTATTATTAATATTATAATTGCTACTGCTGCCGTTAATATGCAACAAAATTGTAAATATTATTAATTTCTGAAAACTGTTGCAACAGTACGATATATTGACAACGCGTGCCACGTGACATGCACACATAATTATCATCATCATCATCATCATCATCGTACTGGGTGAGTTTTAATTAATTCCAATTTAATAATAAAGTACAATAATAATCGGATTTTTATTTATTTTTTATTTTTTATCATTTTTCGTTATTTTTCATTCGAATTTATATAAAACTTTATATATGTCTTTTTCATTATTATTATTGTTGTTATTTTCATCATCAGTGGTAATGGGACGCGTATAGTCAGACCATAAGTGGTTACGTCTGTTGTAGACAAAAAGCCTTTATAATAGTGGATAATTTTAATTTTCTTGTTGCTTTATTGGTGAGAAAAATAAGGAAAATTTTATATCTTTATATTCACGTGTGTGGTCAAGAGAGGGTGAGAGGGAAAATAGTAAAACTGGAGAGTTCAACAGCGCGAATGAGAAAATATACATATACATATAGTTGAAATAATACACAGGTGTTACAATTGTTTGACATTTTCTCTATTATATAAAATAAATATTTAGAAAAAAAAAATTTGAATGAGGAAAAAATAAATAGCGCTATAAAAATGTTTATAGTTGACGTTTAAAGTTTACAATGGCATCGACATTATTGTCATTATTTTAAAAATAAAGTGTAGAAAAAAAAACAATAGAATAAAAAATATAAATAAAATTGTAGAGGTTACATTATATGTATCACAACTTGAAAATTTAAATTCTTCATCATGAATTATTTTATTCTTTCTATTAAATAAATAAATAAATAAATAATATGAAAAATTTTTTTTCATACTCCATTGATTGTACATTATATTTATTGCAATAATAATAATAATTTTACGATATTCTGTAAAAAATGCCACAATTGATTCTTTAAAATTAACATTTATGCAAATATAAAATATTCGCGACGGAGAAGACTTGAAGAAGAAAGGCAACCCACTACGTCAACGACGACGACGACAACG
This sequence comes from Microctonus aethiopoides, assembly GCA_030347275.1. Classification (NCBI taxonomy): domain Eukaryota; kingdom Metazoa; phylum Arthropoda; class Insecta; order Hymenoptera; family Braconidae; genus Microctonus; species Microctonus aethiopoides. The sequence goes on from JAQQBS010001425.1 coordinate 5,603,321, forward strand.
TTGAGCAATTGAAACAATCCACCAATTAGAATGGTTGGCGTGACAGAATTATGCAGATATTCTCTGTTGATATCTACTTCATATATATATAAAATATACATAGACATTGGACGATGAGAGAACTGCCAGCTGGCGTTGAGCTTAATTGAATATCCGAGTTGTCTTATGAATTGCAGATGATCTATATATATACACACATAATTTATCTATAATTTCAACTGATAAAAAATAATGAATTTAAAAAATTTAATGCATTCATGTTAAAAAAGGTAAAAAAAAAAAAAAGATATTACCAATTGTCATCATTTATATATTGACTCGAGGAATTGTTTAACTATCTCTCTCACTCTCAGTCCTCCTCTCCAGCTCCATCATATTTATCACAGAATAGAACTGACAGCAGTCCATTTCCCGTTCATCCTGTCTGTCCGCCTGGGAAACATAATATCTCCCGACAGAACAACGTGAACGCCGTTTGTTTGGGGAAAACAATAGTCCCGAAACAATGCTCGTGTCCCTTCCCCTCTCATTCTCTCTATCGTGTACCATAGTTCTCTCTCCTTTTATGTCCTTATGGCTTCTATATATGTACATGCTGGTGCTATTCACTAGCATACAGATATGTGAGGCATATGGAATACGCCCAGTCTCAAGAAGAGTTATATCTTTTTTTATTTCTTTTCTTTTTTATCTTCTTTTATTTGTTTTTTTTTTTTGCTCCATTTGATGATACTACGTTTTACTTAATTTACAAAAGGATCTAGTTAAAACTACAATTTGAAAGATATATAAAAAATGATGGAGTAATTGTTTATCCTGCAACAAAATTATTTTTGTATTTTATCAAATATTATTTTTATATTTATTTTTTTTTTTGTGTATTGCAATTTTATTTTTTTATTTGTAAATTTTATTTAAATATATTTCAGGGTAATGACGACGACAACAACAACAACAACTACGGGAGATTCATCAACAATGAAGAGTTCGGCAACGCTGTCTGGTGGTGATCTTGTTTCACGTTTACTTGCAGCAACTCCACCATATCTCTATAATGTTCCGCTTACATCACACAGCTTTTTCTTCAGTGAAATGTTACGTTCATTTGTTCAGGCTAAATCAGAAGCAGATACTTGTGCGGCAGCTTCTGTTACTGCTGCTGCTGCTGCTGCTGCTGCTGCTATTACTCCAGCAGCAATAGCAAAACGTAGAAAACGATCGTGGCGTGATACACGTGAACGTCCATTAGAATTGACCACTAAGGACAAAAATATAATTAATCATAATTCTCATGCTCATTCGCATCATCATCATCATCACCACACGCATCATCATCCAGCAAATCAGCAAGAAAAATATTTCCATCAGGAATTAATGTCAAATGGATTCAAAATAACAGAATCATTAAATGAATCTACGAAAAATTTTCAGATTACAAATAATGAACAAAAATCAAATGGATTTAGTAATGATCTGTTGAAACCTGTCGATGAAAATTGTCCGGATTTTGTTACTAATCGTAGACATTTTTTTGATGATTCCTCAAGACTTTTTGGGAATGGAAAAATTATACAAAAAGATATTGATGAAAAAACATTTGATGAACGATCAAAAATCGGACAAGAAATAAATTTTTTAATGGAACAGAATGAAAACAAAATGGATTTTTCAGGGAGAAATTTCTCTTCTGGATTAATATCAAGAACAAAGCCTGAAGATATTTTACAAACATCGAAAGGATTTGAATTGCCAGGAGCAATCACGACCACGATCGCCAATACAACTAGTAACACTGCAACTATTGCTGCTGTTACTAATAATACTACTATTACTACTACTTCAACTACTGCAACAAATAATAATAATACTAGTAACCACAATAATAATAGTAATATACCAGTAAATAACGATTTTATTCCAACACCTATGTGGTATCCACCATATCCGATGGCACAATCTTATCCAGGAATTGATCCATTACATTTTTTCATTGATTTACGCGTATCTGGACACATATGGGACAGAAAATTGAGTGAACGTTCATTGCCATTTAAAGGCAAACATTGTTCGGCATTTAGTGTGCCACAATCAAAAGAATATAATAATCATCCGTTGAATTTAACGCGTGATGAGGCAACGACATCACGTAGTAGTGAAGAAAATTATCGTGGCACACATTTTATACTCAAAAATCTTACTAAAACATATAAAGATATTGGCAGAAATTCAAAAATTATGACTAAATGTGAAATCGATGGAAATCAAAGAGATTCAGAATGTAAGTAGGCTATTTTATTTTATTATTTTATTAAATATTTTTTAAATCCAAACATTTTGGTCTATAAAAATATTTATTCTATTTGTTTATTGGGATTAATATAATTTTTGATTTTTTTTTTTAATAATATTTGCAGCTGTCGGATGTGAATCATCTGCTAAAGAAGAGATACAGGGTGATTCATCACCATCGAGTCAACATGAATGTCAAGAGGAAGAAACTACTGGCGGAAAGGATTTACGTGCTCTCATTGGACTAGAATTAGTTGTTGATTATGTGAAAGAACCAAAGGAAGAACCAATAGCACGATAATTGTCAAAAATAATTGAATAAATAATTCATTTGCTGACTCGTCTATATAAATATCGTTGTTATTGAATGCTATAGATAAAATTAAATTAAAACTTTCAAAATTGAACTTAAACAAAATAATTTAATTTATTTCATTTAAAAATTAAATTTAAATTTTAAATAATTGTTATTTTAGTTGTATATTTTTTTTCTGTGATATCTGAATTTAAATTATGAATTATTATTAACTATATTATATTGAAATAAATAATTATTATATTATGTGTAACTGTTGCATGTAGGATATTTAATGTGTAATCAATGTCTATATTCACGTAAATTATCGCAATATATAAATATAAAAATAAATTTCATGTGTCAAGGGAGAATTTTATTTTTTGAATTTTGTTTTATAAATTCAAATTTTTATCTATGGTAAAATTATTTCTACTTATTACATATCTCTACATTTAGGTATGTGTTACAGAGTTTCATTTAGGTAGTAGAGATATAGATTAATGTAGATAATCTCTTCGTAAATATTATATAATAAACGAGGGCGAAAAATCAATGTCCATTCATTATTACATCATGTGCCCAGTAAAAACATTTACGACTAGGTAACTTGTAAATTCAGATGTTTTATGTAAACTTTTAGATTAGTAAATATAAAGATGATATAAAACCAATGTGAACATGACAAAAAAGAAAACATATTTTATTATGAGTTACAGTAAATTAATATTAATATTTGTAAGATTTTCACTAAAAAAATTCTTTTTTTTAAATATATAGAGGCTTCTCTTCATCATGTAGTTTGAATAATGTTGGAATAATACCAAGATGTTGACAATTGTGTTGAATAATTCATACAATTTGTTACCACAAAAATCAAATTGCATTCTCTATAGACATGTGTGAAAAGATAAGGGCACACAAGCATAAATTTAAATAATTTAAGCTTTGAAATAATTTTTTTTATTTTTCCATTCTCTTTTTTGAAGATCTTTGTCACTGTTGAATATGCATATTATCATATACACACCTATCACAAAAGATATTTATACATATATGTGAATAATGTGTCTACACTATTAATAAATTTCAGTGAGGAAAAAAAAACAGATCTATTACATTAAAATGATTAATAACAAACAATATATTGTTGTAAAATGACATTTTTGGAAACATTTTATATAAAATTGACATCATTATTCATCTGAGGAATACTAATAAATCTCAGAGACAAGAATTAACGAGACGAGGGTAGAACGAAGACCAGACATTCTTGCTTATTTTTTTCTTCGTCTTACTTCAATATCAGTATATTTATGTACTTTCACATTTTTCCTTTTCATTTTTTTTTCACTGGGGTTGGTTTACGCGATGAAATATTGTTTTTACTACTCACAACTTTACTCATATTTAAAAAATATGTGCAAATCATTAAAGAAGAAGGGAAAGAAAGAACGTAGCTATGAAATAAAATAAGAAAGTGATCACTAAGGGTAGTTAATAAATAACATAAGCGTTTATGAGGGTATTGAAGATGTCGAGTACCCACTGCAGCAAAGCTAATGATCCTGATTGTGGACGTGGTCCATTGTGAAATAAAAAGAATTTATATATTCATATATATTCCAAGTAGATTTTTTTTTTGGTATTTTTTTTTATTCAACTATTTTAATACTGCATAAAACAAGTTTGCACTGTATAATTTCACTCATTGACGATAACGCAGTATCCGTTATTGCATATACACTATATGTATATACACACACAGATATAATTATATGTATATTTATGTGTGTATTAACGAATATTGTAACTTATTATAAATTATTGTACAATTTGAATTCCAATTATGTCATAACATATTCAACACAACATTTTTGAATATCTCTTTGCAATTTTTATTTTATATCATTCATTCAGTTGCATTATTTTCTCATGTTTTTTTAATTGATAATTTTGCACAATAATTATTTCAGGAGCTAAAGCCAAAATTTAAAACAAGTTAAACAATTTTTTTAATTTTCTTTGTTTTGGTTTTTATCTGAAACTTCTCTACTTTGTTTGCGCGGCAACTTTTTTGCAAATTTCATCAGTATATTCACTACATTTTGCATTACCACCCAAGTCACCAGTCAGATACTTTGCCTCTTTGATCGTTTCATAAGCTGAAGTTTCAATTATCCGCGCATGATCAGTTAATCCCATGTGCTTTAACATCATCACAGCTGACAGCAGTAATGCTGTTGGATTTGCTTTGTCCAACCCGGCAATATCTGGAGCAGTACCGTGTACCTAAAAAATTAAAATTGAAAATAAAATGAAAAAAAAAAAACATTTAATCAATTATTTATAAATTTATGAAATATTCATAAATAATTTACCGATTCGAATAGAGCACCATTCAATCCAATATTTCCACTGGGTGTTAAACCTAAACCTCCAACAAGACCAGCACACATATCTGACAATATATCACCATAAAGATTCGGCATCACTAAAACATCATATTGACTTGGATCTTGTACCATATTCAAGCAAACGGTATCAAGGTATCTCTCTTCAAATTTAATATTTGGAAATTTTTTCGCAGCTTCACGACAACATCGTAAAAATAAACCATCAGACATTCGCATAATATTAGCCTTGTGTACAGCCGTCACCTAAAATAAAATATAAATTTATATTTATTCATAGTTAAAAAATTTTTTGATTATTATTACAATATTTTAAGAATAATTCTAAATAAAAAAGGTGTAAATTTACCTTTTTTCTATTATTGTCAGTGGCATACTGAAATGCAAACTCAGCTACTCTTCTTGATGCTTCCTCAGTAATCAATTTAATTGATTGCACAACTCCATCAACAATTTCATGTTCAATACCAGAATATTCTCCCTCGGTATTTTCACGAATTGTCACAACATCTACATTGTCATAAAGAGTTTTATAACCCTCGAGTGATCTGCAGGGTCGTACATTAGCGTAGAGGTTAAATTCTCTGTGAAAATATTAAGAAACAAATAAAATATGACATAATTTCATCACAAGATTTATATTTGAAAGTTATATTATTTAATTGACTAGTATGACATTTAGTGGCATTTAATGATAAAATTGTATTAGTTGGACAATAAAAAATAAAAAAGAGCAATTTGTTCACTCACTTTCTCAATGCCAAATTGAGCGATCTGTGACCTTTCCCAATTGGAGTCATCAACGGTCCTTTGAGACCAATTTTATTTCTATTAACAGAGTCAATGGCAGCTTGTGGTATTCCAAATTTACCATCAGGTCCTTTTACAGGTGTTACATCAACAGATTCCCATTCAATTGGCACCTGAATTCATTATTTTCAATATAATACCATTGATACATAAATATATCTTTTATTAACTAATTTGACCACTTTTTTCACGAACAATCAGAAATAGGGCAAACTATAAAGATGATACATTTAATAATGAGTGTCATTGATTTATTTTTACAAAGATATGGAAAAAAAAAATTGAAATTTCATATCAAGAATTTTTTTTAAGTAATATACATATTTTTTAATTTACCTTGGCAGTATCAAAAATTTTTTGTACGGCAATGGAAATTTCTGGTCCAATACCATCGCCAGGTATAAGAGTACATTTTTTAAGACCTCCACTATAAAGTCTTACACCCCCAAGTCTTGGAGTGATCTGTGGATTTAATATAGCACAATATATATATATGATTAAATAATGAAATGAAAAAATAAAATTAATAAAAATAAGATAAAGAACAGAAATAGAAAGAAGAGGATAGGATGAGTTACGGAAGAAAGGAATGAAAAAAGTATGCCCGAGAGAGGGAGAAACTGCAGTGAGATATCTAATCCTAAATTATATTTTTTTTATATATTATATATATATTATGTATATATAATTCGGAGGAGAATTCTAACCTGTTTTTTTTTTTGGGATTGAATAATTGTGCCACACTCAAAATTAAATGGATTGTTGAATTAGCCGTATCGCATAATAATTATTACTTACAGCTTGGCGTATCCATTGAGCTGCCATTTCTCAACAATATTCTTTAATAAAAAATGTTCACAAATTTTTTTTTTTCCCCTTTTCCGTTGGATAAAGTTACGGAACGTCAGAACTCACAGTGAACTCAAGCAACAGAGACAGATGAAGAGATCTAGAGCGCGAGAGTGCGCGTGAGCAATGAGAGAGTGAATCTTTTTTGGATTTGGGTTATAGACGTATTTGATTGGTTGAGAAATATTGCGATGGATTCGGGGGGGGGG